>VWZD01009260.1:1222244-1615991 GCA_013396695.1 Sakesphorus luctuosus
AGAAAGGGAAATCCCTCCTTTTTTAAAATTAGAAATCCCATCAGTGCCTGAAGTTAAATCCTATTCATCCTGCACAGACGTAGGATTTCATCTCCAAAATAAGTTGGGTGACAAGCTAACACCGCCTTTTTTATTACTATTTTATTAAAAAGCCCCCTTTTGTAACATTAGAAATCTCATTAATGCCTGAAGGTGAAACATATTCATAGCTTATAGCCTGTTTGAGGGTACACTCTCTAAAAGAAAAAAAAAGAAAAAGTGANACTGACCTGAGGGCGCTCCCGGGGCGGCGCGCGCGGCCCCTCCTCGCACCGGCGGCGCGCGCGCGGCCCCGCCCCGCAGGCGCGCACGCGCGCGGCCCCGCCCGCCCCTCACGGCCNTGTGCACTCACCAATACTTGTGAGGATGAGATTTCCTGCTTCCCTTTGCACAGAAGCTTTGTTTGATTAAAAGTTATAGAGAAAAACACTTGGTCATAAAGTTTTTCATTCACTCATCCACTGTTACTCACAGCCTCTAAGGAAAAATTAAAAAAAAAGATAGAAAAATAAAATAAACCTGTTACATCCCAGGGCCAGCAACAGGCAGCCAGAGGGATGAACCACCCTTCCCCCTCACATTTATTAGGTTTTTTCCCAAATAAACTCAATTGCAGCAGAAGAGATTAATGCCGCACATCCTTCCTTGCATGAGCTGTTCCCATCCTGCTGCTCACAGCACAGCCAGGTTTAAAAAACAAAACAAAACACAAAAAACTCCACCCACCAAACCACAAAACTTTTCATTTTTGATCCGCTGGAGGAATGATCCACAGGGATCAATCATTTCCAGGACCTGTTTTAGCCCAGGTTTATCCAGGAGCTTCATAAATAAGGGATTTCTCATAGTCCCAGTGTACGCAGCCACATGGGAAATTAAAATGCGCTGCTACCATTTATTTTTAAAGCACAAAAAAAGGCTTTGTTTGAACTCTAGGACGAGTTTGGGTTTTTTTTTTTTTGTTGTTGTTGTTATTATTTTTCCCCCGAAGAAACAATTATTTCTGGAATCGCTGCTGTGTTCCAGCTTTAGTCTCCCGTGAACACTCATTTCCCTATATTATATACATGTTATTCTAGCAGATACCTTCGCAGTGTGAAATTAGGCGTATCTGTGGATAATCAGCACTTCGCTTTTCCCATTTTAATATTTTCGCTATTAAAATAGATAAGAAACTAAACAGCAACAATAATGACTGTACACACACACACTTTATAGCTCTTATGGATTTTGCCAGCAGAGCACACGCTTTAAATTACAGTGTGTACATGATCATTTAATTGGGACTTGGGAAGCCAACAAAATAATCGTTGTCTGAAGTGAACTTAAACACGCTGTAGATAAGCACTGCAATTTTCCATCCTATTTGCAGACTGAAGGTAAAAGGCCCTTTTGCAATAGGGGTAATTTAGATGGGCAAGTGGTAGGGACAAGCCTTTTCCTTCAGTTTTGAGTACATTATTTTGCAACATGAATTTGAAATCCCATAGTAAAAAAACATGTTCTGGCTTTAATCTCAGCACACACAGGAGTTAAAAGATGAAGTCCTGGAACTAGGAGATCTTTAAGGTCCTTTCCAACCCAAGCCTTCCTATGATTCTATGATTTTTCTGCACATACACTTCTGACTGAGAGGCAGCCAGGGGCTGCCCAGATTAGGGGCTCCACTCAATAACATTTGGTTTGCTTTTTTGGGCTCCTTAGAGCTCTCCTGCATTTCCAGCCCAGTTTTTTCAGCCATGACTACCCACCATCCCCCAAAGAGCTCTGGGCTCTGGTTCGATACTGGTCTCAACACCAGTTAAACTGCAGCAGTCCCACCACCCTGCAGCACACCCAGCTGAGGTTGCTCCACTGCAGCCAGTGGTGCAGGACACTGCACACCACACCTGAGCCCCAGTCCCACCCCACCCTCAGCCCTCTTCACTCACAGGGACTTACAGACACAGGGTGACAGGTTACATTACTCCTCCTCTGCATGTTCCAGCTCAAACACATGCTCACAGCTCCTTGGCACCGAAGCGCTGATGTTTGGAGCTGCAGCCTCTCCTCTTCCTCCTGCAGTTGCACACCAAGCATTAGTTACCTGTGTTGAAGCACACAACATGTGGTTACCTGTCTGAGCTAAACAGACCTTGCTGCATTTCTTAGGGGTGTGTTTAGTTGCCAAGCACTGCAGTTTGCCGACAAGTTTTAGCTTAGTTACAGAGCAAATGAGCCACTAGATAAGCCAGACCTGGCCAGAGCTGCAGCACTGGGGCAGCAAACCCATCTTCCAACAGGGGAGGAAAAGTGCGAAGCTCCAGGTGTTCCTGGGTGTTGATGTCCTCTCTCCTTGTGCTGCCACCTTCCACAGTCTCTCTCTCTATAACATATACATATTTTTATGTATACATGTGTATATCTATATTAAAAAACTATAAAACATCTCACAAGAAAGAGGAGTCATAGCCCAAGAGCAGCAGTAGAAAAGGTGTTTGGAGTCTTGCCTGCTCCCAGCCCAGGTTTCTGGACAAGCTCTGGCATTGCCAATGGCAAACCAAGGGCTGCACTTACCAGGAAAGGCAAAGCTGAATCAGCTGCGTGTTGGGGAGAGCTGTTCAAAGGATTTCTGGTGTCGCCAGAGCTTTCACTGGGATAGGTTCTGCTACACAGTGGTAGTAAAATAAAGCCACCCATTCCCATGTCACAGGCCTATTTTCCAAGTACTGAGCAGTGCTTTCCAAAGACTTACTAACTTGAAGAGTAATTTAAATATTAATTTTCCGGTTGAACTTGCATGCCAGGTAGGTTCTTCCAAGTGCTCCAGGGTATAATTAGTTTCTCCAAAAGCATCTTCCCACCAGGCACTTTGCTAGTGCTGACCACGTTTCCCCTCGTCCCCAGCCTCTTAAAGCTCCGCTGAATTTCTGTGCACAGCCTCCTGCAAAGGTTATCATCTTATGTTTAATAGTGGGGAAAAAGACAGCACAAGAGATTTACTGCAAATGGAAGCCATTACTGGAGCAGTTATCAAATGAAAGAACAATATAATAATGTCTAGTCATAAAGATATGAAGAGTTGCCTGTCAGAGGCAAACACCTGACTTGTAAAATTATCCTGGGCAGCTGCTGGAAGCTTTTGGCAGACAGGACAAGATCCTTGCACATGGATAAGCACCCAGGTGTTTTGTAGCTATATAGGTTGGAAACTGGGCACCCAAACTGAGACCAGCTGGAGGGAGATGCCAGCCCATCCCAAGACCACTGGAGGTTTGTGTGAAGCAGAGGTCAGCTTAGCACCATCCAAAGTATCCCCAGGGGTTAGACCATCCCCTGGGCTGATTCAGGGATTGGATGCCTCCCAAAGCCAAACTCTTTATCTCCAGCTACAGCTATAGCTCATTGAGGCTGCCAACCCCAATTTCTGGGTTAAGTATTAACTGACTAATAGCAGATAGTGTTGAATTTTGTCTGCCCTTTGACCTTTAAGGTCAGGTCACACAGGCTATGAAACTGCAGCTAGAAGACCCTGATTTCCAGTTTAGTGTATTGGCACAGATGATTTTCCTGATCTCTCCCAGTCCTGCCCTCCTGTTAGGAGTTAGGGCAAAAAAACCCTCAGGCTTAATCAAATGGTCATTAACCTTTCCAAAATAAAAACACATGGACAAGTGAGTACCAGTGTCCATCAAAAGGGAGGAAAGTGTTATATTAACAGAGGAATGTTTGACTCCTGAGAGCCAACTTCTCTTATCAAGGACTGTCCACCCTCTCTCTCCACACACACCAGCACCTCAGCTCTTTCCCCAGCACAGAAAAAAAATCTCTTACTTTCAGGAGGACAGTCAGTTCTCACAAGTCCTTTCCCACCAGACACATGCATTTGGTGTATCAAGGTTACCAGGACCAATCTCCTAATCTCCGTTACAGGAGCTTGTGCTTCTTCTACAGCCTTTTATAACTGGAATTTGTCATCATTAAGCCACACATGCAACAGTCCCAGGTGCCTTTTAACCTTTTCTCACCTGTCTCAAGAGGACCAGTGATACCACTGGCAGACAGAGGTGCTGCCTCTTTATTTGGTGAGTGCAGTGTCACTTCTTTGGGTGTCTGGATGTGAAAGTGTTGGCCACTGTGATACATAAAATAGTTTAAGACATGGAAAGAATCCTGACTTCCCAATGCCAGTGGTCATCCTAACCTGAACACAGAGAAAATCCCATCAAACCTTGCTGGCAGTACTTGCTTTTACACAGCATGAAGATTGACTCCTGCTGTCTTCAGCCATAGCTAGGGACAGAGCTGAAGTCTCTGCAGTATCTTCAGGAGCATCTGCACTTCTCAAACACCCCAGACTAAGGCATTGGTCAAGGGATCCAAAACCCAAAAAGCTGCTTTTCAGCATTGCCTTTTGGAGACAAGAGCTGAGGGATCCTTCATGTCCCCGGAGGCTGAAAAGTATGGAGGAAAGCTTCCCTTAACTTGAAATTTGGCTCAACCATTCAAACTATGGAGAGAGCATTGCCTGAATGCCAGGTGAACAAGCTTCTGATTCCATCAATGAAAAATATAAATAAAAAAATGAGACATGCTTGGTTTTAGTTTTGGGGGGTTTTATAGCTAAAATCACTATCTGTGGTCATGTTTTTGATTCCTAACAGAGTTGTCCATCAAAAAGGAAAGACTGAAACCTGAGGTTTTCCCAGTAAAGGTGGGCTGCAGCTGCTGATGGCCATGGCTGTGGCAGATTGGTGGTTTTCCTCCTGACCTGGGGAACACAGAGAATTAAAAAGTCTGCTCCAGTGCTTGATGAGTCAAGCTTCCCCAAACCTGTGGGTGTTTAAGCCTGCCTCGGAGTCCTCAGAAATACTCTTAATAACTGGAAGGTTCTTTGCAAGCAGCTGCTTGTGGGATGTGATGAAAGAGTTCCCTCAGTTTCTGACTGGGCCAGCCCATGGAGCCTTGACTCGCTTCTGAGCTCTGATGGCGAAATAAGATGGTGCTTTAATAGAAAAAACTGGAAAGGAAAATGATTATTGAATTTTACTGCAAAACCGCAGGGCAGGGTGAGGATGTAAAAACGTTTGAGGAAATTAAACTGGCAATAGGGAAGGGCAGAGTGTTAATAGCAGCAGCCTTAATTATCCAGACTCACAATGGCTGCACCCTGTAATAATTTTCAAGTATCATTCAAGTGATCACAACAGGTTTGACCCACCTTTTCTTAAATAATGCTGTAATTATTAATACACGTGTGTTATCAGGGGCTGCTGGAAACAACATCTCGAGTCTGTTATTGCAGAGCAAAAGATTGTCGGTAGAAATTTTTTCCCTTGATAATTTTGTGGGGGAGGGTTATGGATCAAGCAGGAGGCAGAGGGTGTGCAAGAGGATGCACACGACATCTATACAGCATGTCAGAGGGGGCACAGATGGATCTTTACATCCTGTAAAGTGATGTGAAGGGATCATATGCACCTTGTTTCTCCTCCAGAGACATCCACTCACTCTTCCTCATCCATTCCTTTGCGTATTTTTTGATGACAGCATAAGAATGGGCTGGATAATCCAACCTCAGCTCCGTGGGGAGAGCTGGTAGCAGTGATATTCACCAGCTTTGCCACCTGCTGACTAAGGATGTATTTTTTAATCCTGTCCTTTCGGTGCCTGAAGGAAGGGGACAGGCTCCCTCTGCTCCTTGCTTCTGTGCTAGGTGGGTGGATTAGCCCTGAGTGAGGCATCTTAAGAACTGCGACCATCTGGTGGTTGTTAGTTTGATTTGATTTGATGGAAATGGACAAATGTAACAATTAGTATAGCAAAAAACCTCCTAATTAACAAAAAAAAGAAAAAAGATGATGATAATTGAGGATGGATGGCTTTTTAATTTTGTGCACGACTGAAAAAACCACGTTAATTAAAATCCAAGGGGTTTTTATAGAATCAGGAATCATTTAAGTTGGAAAAGACCTTTGTGATCATAGAGTCCAACCACTAACCTAGTACAGCCAAACCCACCACTAAACTATGTCCCAAGAGCCACATCTACGTGTCTTTTAAATACCTCCAGGAATTGTGAGTTCACCACTTCCCCCAGGCAGCCTGTTCCGATGCTCACCAACCCCTTGAGTGAAGAAATTTTTCCTAATATCCAATCTAAACATCCCCTGGTGCAACCTGGGGCCGTGTCCTCTTGTCCTATTGCTTCTAACTTGGGAGAAGAGACTGACCCATTTTCAGGGAGTTGTAGAGAATGATAAGGTCTTCCCTGAGCCTCCTTTCTTCAGGCAGAACATCCCCAGCTCCCTCAGCTGCTCCTCATGAGACTTGTGCTCCAGACCCTTCACCAGCTTTGTTGCCCTTCTCCGGACACACTCCAGCACCTCATTGTCCTTCTTGGTTGTTAGTATTTTTATTTTTGCATTGATTACATTATTCTTGCATTAATGTGTTAATATTGTTTGTTAAAATATTCTTGCATTTTGTAGCAAGCTGCTCCAGGGTCCCTGAACATGCTGACTGTTCATGTCTTTGCACCATGGCCTTTGAAATCCTTCATGCTCAATTCCACTCCTTTCTCCTCCATCCCTCCACTCATCTCTGTTCCCACATCTCCTTGCTGACAGCCCTCACCAGAAAGAGGGTGGGTTGTTGCCTGCAGCACGAACAGTGTGGGGACAGTCAGGCACAGGGATCTTGGGTATTTCAGGACTGTTATCCTGAAGTGCCAGCGTGGCAGTTACAGGCACTGTGGAAGCAGGAGCTCTGCAGCCCTTGGCATTAACTGGCATTGGAGGTGTCTGGCTTGGCAACTTGCCTTGCAAGCTCAACAGGTAGTCTAGAAGCAACTTCAAATGGGAACTAATACACTACAATTCCCCAAGTGCAGAAATATTGCCAGCAACAAATCCATCCATAATTTATTCCATGATGACAGAAGATGCTTTGACCTGCTTTGGAAAACCACTGGATGGCAAATGCTTTGGCTGGGATGGTCCTGTCACAGCACCATCAGTACGTGATGGATGACAGTGCCACCATCCTGCTGGGTCTGGGGGGGAAGGCAGATGACCACCTTTTTTGTCCACTTCATAAAAAACCTACAAAATCAGTTTTAAAAGGTCACAAAGCAAAGAGAATTAATGACCCTGAATATGAACCCAAACAGTTTATGAGGGTTTTTTTGCCTCTAGTCTCCTTTGGTTCAGCCAGTGAAGCCAAACCCCCCATTATTCACAGAGCACAAACAAGTTGTATCAGCACTGGAGAATTAAATGCAATTAAATATGCACAGGCAGCCCAACAGCAAGGTGATTTCTCTGTGAGTTGTCTGGCTGGGTATTAAGAGTTGCTGTTGGTGGGCTTGTCGCCGAGTTACATTATTTCCCCTGAGATCAAAACAAATCAACGTTTCCCCGCTCGGTGTTTTTGAAGACGGTGTTTCAGTAACAGCTGAACAGCAGGGTCTGGCAGAGAATGGGATTATAGGCAGAATGTGAAAGGAGAAAAAAATCAGAGACTGCAAGAACTCAAGGAGAGGAGATGGAACAAATTATTATTATTATTTTAAATTATTTGGGTTTAAATGATATCTTGTATGATTTCTCATGGGCACAAATTTAATGCAACTGCACCATTCCCTTGCAAATTATCAACCCCAAAGTAATTTGATAAAACCAGACCACAATATGATCAAGGAGATGGGAAAAAAAAAAGAGCAGGGGATTCATAAATGAGGGATCAACCTCTAAACACACCAGATTTCCTGTTCTGAAGGAAAAAATCACAAGAAAAATGTAACTGCAGGATCTTAGATGGGATATCTTGCAGCATATACAGTACTCCCATTTAGGGAATAACCAGGACATTATATTGCTGTTTTTCTCTTTGATTATACACACTTCTGTGTGAGGTCAACATCTTAAGATTATTTTTTTTGTACAGTGTTCTGGGAGCACTTTTGCTGTGTCCTTCCTCTGTCAATCTGCAGCTTTTCTCTCCTGACTGCTGCCAGCTTCCCTAAATGAAGGACAGGTTTTTCTGCAGTGAAAGATGCTTTTCCCTTTGGGGGCAAAAACCCCCCAACAAAACAGCAGGGGGGATATAATTGTACTCATCACCTGCAGGCAGATAGATTGCAATTTTTATTTGGTGTTTCAAGGATATGATGAAAAGTCCAGTTTGCTCATCTGGGTTTAGTGGAAGAAATTGAGGCTGGTTTTCTGCAAGGGCATGGACACACTGTGGGAATAAGGATCCCCATGGGTTTTGACTGGACTGATACCCACAGGGAACATCCCTCCTTGGTCAGGACAGGCTCCCATCAGTTACACAACCTGGTCTCCATAATCAGTGTGCCCTCAGGGTATAGGACCAGTAAGCACTGGAGGAAATAGGGTGGGCTCTTTGCTGTTGCAAACAGTTGTGCCCTTCTCAGGTTTTAGGGAGATCACTGCTCACACCATGCAAATATCAGCCCTATTTTACCTCATAAGCAGCAGAACACGCCCTGGGGTCAGTTTGAGCCTGGAGAGCTGTGCTGGCATTGCAAGCCTGATTTATTATTTAATAAGTTGTTGTACACATGACTTTTATCATCCTTAATGCTCCTGCTTGGAAATCTCTTTGTCAGATTTGGTGTGAGATGCAAATATCCTTTAATTTGATCAAATAAGCAATAAACCCCATCTGGCTCAGCTGGCATGAGCACCCTCCAGCCAGAGCATCTGTACTGCTTTACACCTGCAGAGATTTTGGCCCAAGTTTTGCTATAGCTGAGCTCCAGACAGTAAAAATAACATTGATTTTCAATTCTCCAAGTAACAAAAAATGGATTTGTTTTCCTGCAGGCAGGCAGGAGAACGTTACCACCAGCACAGGTTTTCTTAGCATAAAACTGGGCTAATCAATGTGTGGCAGCCTGCATGATAAAGAGCATGGTTCCACAGAAATGAGGAAAAAACCTCAAACCCACATTCAATAGAAATGTTTCCTCATATGTAGAAATGCCACTGGTTTGTATCTTGGACCTGGCCCAGGACATGGTTCATCACAGATGTTTTCCTTGCACAGTGGGGGCTGCATTTCAAGCCAGTTTACCACTACATATGTGCATGATACAGGTGTGTCTCACCTGGGAACAGATGGAAAAGGAGAGCTACCTGGCATTCCTTGCTTCCAGCAGAAGTAACTTAAAAATTTTTAAGGGTTAAAGATGACTGAGACCCAAGATAATGGCAGGAAATACCAGATGAGGGTCTTAACGTTTTTTATGACTATATAAACAGTCCTATTTAATTAAAGACTCCTTTTTAGGCTTCCAGTGTGTGGCTCTTTTACAGGTGGTGGGGGAAGGAGAAGATCCTCTAATGATCTTGTGCATCTCTTTTGCTTCCCTAAAGATTTCCCCACAAGTTTTCATGCTAATGCACATTAAAGCAGCCCATTTTTGATCTCTTCTGAGAGTGGGGTCCTATTAACTTACTGCAAAGAGCATAATAGGCAATAGTAATGAATGCCATCAGATACCATCTGCTGTACAGGACCCATGCTCCAGACTGAAACATCTCAGCTTCTGCAACACAAAGAGAAAAATCTTATTCCCTTTTAAGCAGGACTAGAGGGAGGCAGCACATACCTGTCTAAATTAACACTTAAAATGAGGCATCAGTGCTGGGAAGCCTCAGCTCGCAGCAAACCCCCTCAGATCCCCAGTGTCTGAGTCAGCACCTTGGGGTGGCCCCAGGGCTCCCCATCCCCAGCTCCTTGCCATGGGCTTTCCTTCCAGGCTGGGCTGTGGCTGCTCCAGGCAACGTTTTGTGAGTGGGAAACTGAGGTGGAGGATGATAAAGATGGTAGGAGCAGGGCAGAAAGCAGAGCCTAGGGAAGTGCTGGAGCCTTGCCCACATAAGCTGCCTCTGCCCATAGATGACAATTCCAGCCAGTGAGGCACAACTTCCTTCCAGGACAGTGTGGTCTGCAGGTTTGGTCTAAGTTCAGCTAGAAAAATCCATGATATAATGGGAAAGAGTGACTACTTTGTCCCTCATGCCAAATTTGGCTTAGAGGTATTCCACCAGATCACTGATGAAGATCTTCTCCTAAACTGGCCAGACCTGAAAGGAACAAAGCCCTGCTGTGCAGGGCTGTCAGTGCAGCAGGAGAAGACACTTGCATCTCCGGGGAATAATATTTTCATCATTAGGATAAACTTGAAACTGAGTCTTATTCCTGCAATCAAAACATCTTTGATGATTCACTTCCCACCATTCCTGTACAATAGTCAGGCTATAAATAGCTGTGTTTTAGGTATAAAAGAATTGAAACCCATCCTCCCCATAGTCTTCAGCATGCCAGAACAACTCCAGCAGGGCTAATGGCTGTTGGGCATGAAGGGAGTATCAGTCATAGTTCATTTGTCATCAGGTATCCAGGCTGGACACACGCTCTGCAGAGCAGATTGACAGACTTGTCAGGATGCATGGGAATCTCTACTAGAGAGACCCTTTCATCCAGCAGTGAGGCATTTAGGGTGAAGGCAGGATAACTGTGGAATGGCAGGTGAAGTATTTCTTAGCTGGCCACCCAGGGACAAGTAGCATTAAAAATGGAGCTGGAGCTTTCCTTGGCCAAATACTCATTAGAAGCAATGAAGAAAAATAAATGTGCAGTGGAAAAGCCTCTCTGCAATGGTGATGTAGCCTGCATAATCTTTATAAATGCACTAGCTAAAATATCTGATTTCCTCTAAGTGTGTGATAATGGAAAAGTAGCAGAGGTTTCAAGTGGAGGTCAGGTGAGTTCTCATTCATATGAAGATTAACTGCATTACAGCTGGGAGTCGTTAGTGAAACAACTCCCAGTAAAGACAGAAGATGCAGGGCTCAGCAGAAACTCTGCCATCCTGGTTGCTTCAGACATGAGCCTGGGCATGCACAAAGCCTTATTTCTCTTAGACAGCCCTTAATATACCTGTAGCAATGGCACAGTCCTGTCTGACAAGTCCTGCTCTTGGAGTTACCGTAGAATCAAGGAATATCCTGAGTTGGAAGGGACCGACAAGGATCATCAAACCAGCTCCTGCTCTGGGAAGGGTGAAAGGTGGCATCAAGGTCCTGCTGCTTCCCAGGCAATGGCTGTGTGTCTGGGACCACTAGAAAACACAGAGCCACTAGAAAATACAAAAGGAGGGTCAAGGCTATGCCAGTGACTGCTGACTGGAAATGGTGAAGAGAACCAGATACTCGTGCTATCACCAAGCCCCAAGTATGCAAAACACAACTAGAACAAAAATTAAATCTTGCTCTTAAGCAGAGGGCATCATACTGCAAAATGCTGTGATCACTGTAGTGCTGTTATTAGATCTTATCATCATTATTTTCATGTATTGCTCACCTTTCCTGAGTTTCCCAGCTTGAGCTTTTGGGAGGAAAAGTAATCTAGGACTTGATTCCAAGGTGTGAAGTGGATTCTCTGCAGGACTCAAGCAGAGCCCAGCTGCAGCATACCAGTTTAACCCAGTCCCCAGGAGCTGGGCTTGGCTGGAAACACTGGGATCATACACAGCATGGGTGGCATCCACAGGAGCATGTGCTGCTGGCCAGATTTCTAAATGCTTCCACTGTGCTTTTGGCTCTTAATTCCTGGTATTTTGAAGAAAACTGCTGGATAAAGTAGCTTAAAGATTCACCTGTTCTGGAAAAAAATATAAAAAATAAATCACAATACAATTCAGATAATGGCAGTGTTCAGGAAGACTTCAAAGGGCTCCAAGATGGAACAGCCCCATATGGAGAGAAGGGATGGAGCAACATGGGCTGCACTGATAGCATGGCCTATGTGCAGTTTATCACAGCCTTTGATGTGGACATTCCTGTTGCCATCCGCTCTCCAGGTCTCTTCTCCCTCTGCCAGCTCCCCCAAGATGCTGGGAATGGCCACGGGCACAGAGCAAGCACTTGCCATGTGCCTCATGAGTGTTCACCAGCAGCAGATTGACAGGAAGGAGGAATCTGCAGGGAGAGCAGCAAAGCGACTGGGACAGCAGGCCAGGCAACCTCAGTGGCTCTTTAAGGAACACCGTTGTACATGAGCTAACAACTCTGCTGCACTTTCATACGTCATTAGGCTAATGTTCTGTTTAAATAGAGTCATCAATCATTTTGTTATTAAACCCTTTTGTGTCTGGCAACAAATTGATGGGAAACAAAAGCATTAGGAGGTTGTTTGAGGATTATAAAACAGCACTTGTAAGGCTCCCACTGCTTCAGTGGAAGGTGAAAAAGCACAGAGGAGCTAATTGATCGTGCCAAAACAAGCCTCCAAAAGTGCTGCGACTTAAATGGAAATAACCAATTGAGTTGCCTTTTATTTGTTCTGACATGCTTCAGAGTTCCAAGCATACATTTGGGTTGCGTTTTCAGCTTTTTCCCCATAAGTCCTGAAACTTGCATTTCTGAAAAAAAAAAAAAAACCAAACCCCAAAATCATTAAAGAAAGGGGAAAGCTGAGAGTCTCATGATACCTACAGTTCCAGCAGCTTGCACCTTAAGGAGGATGAACTGATACTAGACTCATTTCAGAATAAAGTGCTACATTCTTCTCAGAACTTATTTAATACATATATATATCAGCATTTGCTCTTGGAAATTTTTATTTTAGTAACCTGTTGCAGGGAGATTATAGAACCCTGCTTTATTCTGTGCTGAAGTTTCGCGCTCAAACCAGGAGTAAAACTCTCCTGTCTCACAATGGCATTGCTAAGTTTAACTTCCATACTGCAGCCACGGGTTTTTCAGGGAAACCACGGTTTATGCATCACATCCTGTATGAAACACATTTTGACTTTTCCCAGGAAGCAGTTAAAAATCCCATTTATTAGCCCCATCAACAACAGCTGTTGAAATGCTATAGCCCTACTTGTTCTTCGTTTCCACAGCTGTAGCTCCTCGAGGAGAACAATGAGAGGTCAAAGGCAGTGGTAGCCCATTTTCCTGCCCCCAGATCTAAGTCCTCCCCCAACCCTCATCAGCTACAACACAGAGCAGGTAAAGACATCACTTGTTCACTCTCTCTTCCAGCACAAGAAAGAGATGCCTTTTACTGGCATTAGTAAGAGTCATATTCAAAAAGGGGCCAGAAGAGATGGTTCTTCAGATGATGGTGAAAAGAACCACGTCCTGCCTGCCAAGGATGCCAAGATGCAGGTGCTCACTTAGATTCAGGAGCAGCACTTGGATTAGGCTAGTGCTTGGAAAGCCCATGAGGGTTAATAGACAGGCAAAACACCTCAGGCCATGAACTTAGGGCTTGGGGGAAGAGAGCTCTGCTCCTGCCCACAGGCTTCAGTACAGGGAGCACAGAGGGATTTGGGTTGGAAAGGAACTTAAAGATAATCTAACTCCAACCCCACTTCCAGTAGACCAGGTTGCTCAAACCCCCATCCAGCCTGGCCTTGAACACTTCCAGGAATAGGGATGAACTGCAAGGTGGGAGGAGACTCCTACTTTCTTGTGCCAAGCAAATTTTGAGTACCCACCTTGTGTTACTGACACTGACAGGTCCAAAAGCCAGTCACATCTGCTTCCTGCCTATCAAGGGCCTTTTCTACTTACACATTATATATATGAATGTGGGGACTCTTGTCTACTTCCTATGCCCCCCCCAAATGATTGTCTTTATCAGCTGTGATTCCACTGCAGAGAGCAAGGCAGCAGCCACCTGGCAGAGTGCCTTGGGAGGGGTCTGGCTGGTCACCTTGCTGAGACACACTTGAGACAGTGGCCTTGCAGAGCAAACAGACCTTCATTCCCCAGGGAGAGCACAGCAGAGCAGATTGAAAGGCTCTGTGAAGCAGAACAGCCAATATAAGTCTCCTGGCCATCTACTGTATGTTCTAAAGACAAAACAACTCCCTAAACCTTTACATGCCCTAAAAATGCCAAAAGCAGAAAACATTAGAGACAACTATTGTTAACCACAACAATTTTGTGTCTCAGAATCATCTGGTATGAATTTTTCATGTTTTTGTTTAGTAAGCTCTAGCACACCAGAAAGCATTGTAAAAGAGAGAGAGCATCAAGGGTGATTTCATGTTGGGGATGGGGATGAGTAAGAGCAGTCAAACCCCATGATCTGGAAAGTGAGGTTGTTTTCAGAGATTTGAGGGTAGAAACAACTTTTGTTTTAATTTTATGATTGAAGCTAACAGCCTTAATTCTTCCTCCATCACTAATTAGCCAAGCAACCATGACTAAGTCAATTTAGTTGGAGACTAAATAATGAAAGAGAATGATCCCAAATTGATGTTTCCATTCATAACCTTACTTCAGGGCAGAATTAAGGTGACTTGGGTGCTTACTTTTGCATTTCTATGTCTTAACACCTCTGGGCTTCTCTTTAAAACATGACTTAAATTTAGGTTTGAGTTCAATTTCCTGAGTGTGTTTTCCTGGGGCTGGAGCACCCCTGTGGTGTGCTTTACCCATAAACTCAACTGTAAATCTCTTTTTTTTTTTTTTCCTGGAGCTGCAGCCAAATAGATGGTGTTAATAATCCACGTTCAGGCTGCATGCTGTGTGCTGCTGCCACATCCTAAGAGAATCCCTTACTTTTAATGCAAATAAGTACAATAGCAAATGGATACATTTTCCCATTTATTTGGGTTTTGAGAGGAACAATGAATTAGCAAAGAGCAGATGCAGGAGCACTTACAGGAGCACATGGGACACTGGCTGGCATAACCTGTGACAAAGTCACCACTTGCTCATATTCTCTGCAATATTAATCAGGTGCTGAGCTCTTTCCTCCCCACCAAGCTCATTCCTACCCCTTTCACTCCTCCATGAAGTGGCACCAGGGTGAGCTGTGTCTGATGCCAAAGCAGATGCAAATTTATGAAGTTGGGTTTTTTCTTGTGGAATCCTAAAGCTCAGATAGAATTATTTAAAAGCCTTTCTAATACAATCATCCTCACGACAGGGCACCTTCCTGGAAGCTTAAGGTAAAACCTTGGCTGTTAAGGGACTGCTGGTCCCAGGCAGAGTGAATCGTAGGGCAGGTGGATGGTACTGCCAACAACTAAACCCCCCTCCCAGCTGTGCCCAGGCACTGCATCCCTCACCACTCCTGCACTCCCATGCCTGGGCTTCTTCCATGCTTTCTCAGACATGGAGCAACTCCGTGTTGAGGAGACATAGTAATGGACCTGATTTTGACCCCACTGCATGTGTGACATGGACAGAATCCATGATTCTGGAAGCACGAGCCAGGCTTCCAGCTCCATGGCAGCCTTGCCACCTCTGCCAGCCCTACCTGCCTAATTCAGTGCTGCTGAAAAGCTGAGGGTAAAACGTCAGGCAAACAGCACAACTCTGCTCTCAGCCGTGTGTCCTCAGTCCTCCCACGCTGGCACTATTATTTCTGTTAACAATATGGAAGAATGTTAGAGCAAGGCCTGGGGCTGGTCTGCAAAGGGCACTGCAATCAGTTCTCTCTGTAATGCTGAGTCAAACTTGTGGTGTAGCCAAGCTCCTCTCAATGGAAAAGTCTCTTTCCTCTCTACAGACCACCTTTGTTCTCATTCCCTGCTCCCAGTATAAACAAGCAGGGCACCTTGAGAAGCTTGTTTAGAGGACAGGAAGCTCCAGCAACACAGCCCAGACATCAGGGCATTGACCAGAGCAGGAGAGACCACAGCAGAAACCTCACAGAACTCCCACCCACCACCCCAAGCTGAAGAACATTAGGGGTAGCAGGAGACTCTCCTCTCAGAGCATCACCCTTTTTCACAGCATAACTGAGCACTTGTTAGACAAGAGAGGGCAAATACGCACAAGATACTGCAGCTTTGGGGCACTGGAAAGAGCTCTAAGATGTAATGGCACTGTGTAAAATGAAGCAAACCTGAGACCCAGAGCTTCTGAGGAGTGCTCAAACCAACAGAGATCTCACATTATAAAAGAGCTCTAACAGCAGTGGCACCACTCCTGGACAGAATTGTGAAGATATTTTGGGGGCTCAGGCACAGGATGGACTCTTCTTCAGTACCTCAAGGTCAGCAGCCCATTGGTGCACATGCACAGAGATCTCTGATCCCCTCAAACTACACCATTCCTTGCAAGCTTAATAGAACAGAATTAAGGTGAATACCTGAACACCACAAAGATGCTGCAGCTCCAAAACCAGCTAAAGAAATTTTTTATAAAAGGAACCCTCTTCCATTGCTGCTTCATGCACTAAAACCTCAGAACCAGTATAAGTGCTTTAGCAATGCCAAGGACAAATTGACAGAGGAAAAAACAAAAGAAAAGAATCTCTTGTATCATAAAAAAAATCTCTGAAACAATGTCATGATACCAAGATGCATATAAAAATATTTTATGAAATACTGTGCCCTCAAAAGAATTATAGAAAATAAGTGACAATGGAATTCTCTACCTAATGAAGTCATTGCTGGAGATATCTTACAGCACACAAGCCCAATCCTTATGTTCATTTGGCCAAATATGGAGGGGAAAGTCTTCTGTTTTCAAGTATGAATAGTCTAAAATTAGCTCCATCCTCAGCCTTTGACACTGCCCACATGAGGCTTTTCAACAGCAAGGCTGAACATGGAGAGACACTCCTGGAAGTGTTCAAGGCCAGGCTGGATGGGGCTCTGAGCAACCTGGTCACATGGAAGGTGTCCCTGCCCAAGGCAGGGGGGATGGAACAATATGATCTTTAAGGTCCCTTCCAAACCAAACCATTCTGTGATTTAAAAAGCCTGCAAATCACTCATTTTCAAACATAAAAATGCACAAGTAGCAGTTCAGCAATCGGGGAAATGAAAAGTTAAGAGGCAGAATAAACAACACAGGGACATCTGCAGTGTTATGGGAAGAGCTGACCTCTTTGAGGACTTGGGGCTCAGATTCCATTGAGGCCCAGAGCCTTTGGTGCTCCAGGTGACACTCATTGAGGCTATCAGGGAATTTCATATGGCAAACAACTGGGTTGAAGCACCTTTGTGCTCCACAAAATACAACTGGATATGATAATCCAATGAAACTACACCTTTCATCCACACTGCACTATGAGGAGCTTTTGCTGAAAAGCTGCTTGTCCAAGGAAGGGACTGGGACAGCTTATCCAGTATTTGTCAAAGCAGCAGTTCTGGTGAGGCCTGTGCAAATAAGGCATTCCAAGCTGATAATCCAATAAAGGGATGTGTGCCACATACCAGAGAGCACCAGGCTCGTTGCTGTGCACTGTCCTCACTATGCAGCAGGTCCAGGAGTAACATATGAGGGTTCCCAGGCTCTTTTCAGCGGTTCTGAAGAAGCAAAAAAAGCCCTCACTGAGTTGCTGTGCAACCTGTGAACTCTGGAGAAAGTTATTACTACAGTTAAAGTAGGAAAGTACTGAAAACACTTTAGGAAACTTGTAGAGACCTCCCAAACAACACTGAGGTGAGTGGGAAAGCCAATCCATAGTTTTATGGTACCTGTGAAACAGAAATCAGGAATCATCTCTCCACTCACCCCACCATGATCAGGGTTTCCAACACATCCAGTGCTGCCCTGGGATCCCCCAGCAGCTCCAGCTGGTGACAGAAGATGCCCAAAGGAGAAGCTAAGGAATTACTAAATTATTCTATCCAACTAAATGTTTTAACAAGGGAGATGGTTTGGTTACAAAAAATGTTTCTACCCGTAGCCCTGGGCTGGGAAGAGTTAAACACGCCAAGTTTGCACAACAGCACAGGATTTTTTAATTCTTTGCCCTGTTGTTTTTTTCCCTTCCTTTGAATGGGTTTGTTTGTTTCCCTTGGAGGCTGCAGTCACACACAATAGGCAGATTTTTCAATTAAGCCATTTTTTTTCCACTTTTAGTCTTCAATGGAGCCCAGGTGCCAATTGTTTGCTGCTTTATTTCTGCCTTCCCTTTCCTGCCTACAGCTTAACCCCTTTCTCTCCTTCCTGTTTCAGAGGTGTCATTGCTCAAATCCACTCCTAATGCTGGTGTCTGATAAACAATTACCAAGCAGCTTGGTAATGGTCTGTATTAAGTATTAGTGGCAATAAACAAGGCAGTAGCAGACCTTTAATTGATGAATTTAGCAACAGAAAGTCAAATATTAACTAGTCATCTTCCCTTTGAAGCCCTCTTCATAGCATATTTATTCATGAAGTGAAAGCATTTGGGTTTTATTAAAAAACCCAAACCACAAGTCACCAAGAGCCAGTTTAGGCAGCCTCTTCTGATTTAGAATCATAGAATCGATTGGGTTGGAAAAGACCTCCGAGATCATCAAGTCCAACCCTGGGTCCAACTCCAGTCCATTAACTAGATCATGGCACTCAGTGCCACGTCCAATCTGCGTTTTATTTCTGAAAAACTAACAAAGACATTGTAATGGCTTTTTTTTGCTTTTTAATCCCTCCTCACCTCATCACTTACTGGGGAGGCAGCAAGTTTTAGCACACAGCTGCCATCCTGTGCTCGTGGAGAGCAACCTCTCCAAATGTCCCAGCTTCTGGAAAGCACAGAGAGAGGTTTTACACAGAGCAGGGATTAGGTTAGGCTCAGGCTGGGGCTTGGCTCAGTGACAGTGTCACTGCTCGAGGTATTAAACCCTCCCACAGATCAGATTGATCCTGGTTGTCATGTAGCCACTGTGCTGCTGTCAAACACGCTCTGCTGTGGCTTTCCCTGACATCCTGAGCAAGTGCTTGGGGTTCCGCCTCATGTATTAAACATCAAACAGGGCGAGCAGATAAACCCCTCAGCTCTCCTCCCCGTGTTGCTCTGCATCGTTGTGATCAGAAGAAGGGGAGAGATGGGCCAGTTTTAAAGCTGTAGTGTCAGAGTTGCATCGCAGTGAGGAGCACCTGATCTGCATCCCCTGCAGCTGTTCAGGAGTCACCCAGTGGGGAGCGAGGGCAGGGAAAGGGAGGAGAATGGGCAGGTCAGGAGAACACAGCAGAACCATCAAGAATGGAGAATGCAAGGATAAATCTAGAACTATACTCTTCAAGATCTGAAAGAGCACGTTTTTAAGAACAACACTTCCAACTTGGGATGAGGGACTTGTGCTCTTTCCAGACCCTCCTGGCACCAGAATCCATTAAACCCACCTGTGGAGAGAGGATGGATGGGATGTTCCTTTCACCCTTGTAGAGGTTCTTCTCCAGCACCACCACCAGCCAAAGCTCTTCGTGTACCTCTCAGGGCTGAGCCATGTGTGGCAACCTGCTTCTTGTGTTTGTCTTTTGTTTTGTTTTGCTTTTTTCCTAAAAGCAAAGAAAAAATTCAATATCAAAATTTTAAAAAGAGCCCAAAAGATAGGGGGAATGTGAACATAAATATCCAAATAAAACAAGACTAAGCTACTAAGAGACACCATACTCCAGAGTAAAGTGATGTGGTGTGTGGGAAGAGATATTGAGGTACAAAGCTAAAACTATTTAGGAGGGTTTATGCACACTGTTCCCATCCAAAGAAGACTTGGAAGTGAAGATTTAGTGATTTATCATATCCTGATTCACTCCTCCCCTCCAAAAGCAATAGGCAGAACTAGCAGAGCATGTCTGTGAACTGCTGTTCACTAAAAGGCATCACCCACAAACCCAGAACAGCTTCACCCTTGGCAAACACGGTCCTCTTGGGGCCTTCTGAAGAGCTGGGATTTAGGAGAAGGCCTTGTAGGGGAAGAGAGTGTTGACTATCAGGGGATTTATAAACATATAAGGTTGTGAAAACTGATGGGAGCTGGGAGAAATGGAAGAGCAGGTGCCTCAGCAGAGGGTCTTTGGCCAGGGAAGCCAGGTAACCCTCAAAAATCCTTTAATGGAGGCTCTGGAAGTGAAGCCCAGCAGCAGATCCTGGCAATGTCATCTCCTGCTCCAGAGAGCCCAGGATCCCATGCCTTGCAGGCAGGATCTGACTGGGACCACAGCACCTGCCTTGGGCCAAACCTACTCTTTACTTTTCATGTAACCACACAGGATTATGGTGTATTATTTATGATCACTGCTCTCTAGCTGGACTTGGGTGAAATCAGCACTGGATCCCAAAACTGAAGGAGGGACCATGTATAGAGAGTTCCATCCTCAAGGCACAGCTCCAATATCAGGCTCAAAACCTGGCATCCATACGGACTTGGCAGGGATTATTAAATCAAGTGAAAGAACATTTCAGGGTTTTCTTCAGTTGATCGTTTTGGAACAAGTTTCCTCCCCAAGAGAGATTTCAATTCTACCCATGCACACTGAGGAGAAGAAATTAATACAGTGTTAAGACAGCTCAGCATGGAGAGCAGCATGCACAGGCTGAGCAGAAAGTTATGTGAGACCCAGAACTAGTTGTTTGCAATTTTTCAAGGGCAAAGTTGCGAAGTTTCCAATGACAAGAGCAATCTCCCCCCCTTGCCATCACGGAACACACTCACACTGGGTCCTCCCTGGGAGCTCCAAGTGACAGGAATTGTTTCTCCTTAAAGGAGCACCACAAAGATTGAAAAATAAAATAAAACCCCACAAACTGTGACTCTGGAATCCTAAGAACAAGGTATATGCAGGTGAGACTTGCCCTCTAAGCTCTGTTTTCCATGCAGGTTTCAGGCTGGCTTTACCTTCAGGATCCTGCCTGGCTCCAGCTGTAGTGATTCATTACAGGGTGTCACAGCTGAGCTTCTGTTGCACTGGTGAGGTTTATTTACCCACCATAACCAAACTGTGCAATCCATGGACTTTGGAACCATCAGTAAAATGGTTCATAAAATATTATGGGCCATTTTTCCCAATGACATTGATGGGAGAGCTGTGGGAATTAAACTGAGACTGGGGTATAACAAACCCAGGGTAAGTTTAGATCATTGTTTCCAGGCAAAAAGGGGGTGCATAATATCTTTGGATGTTCAGAGTCCAGTGTATTTTGGAAAGAGGCTGACATATGTGGCCTTTCTGAAGCCTCTGATTCCAAATCCATGTGTGGATGTAATTTAATGCACAGTGCTTTATGCAATTATACCTACAGATGCCTAAGTGAGAAGTTAAATTAGCATTGACTTGATAGCTTTTGCTGAGGGCAGACAAATGCAAACAGGCAGATTTCCCCATAAAGCTCTGCTGGTCCCCAGCAATTCCCAAGGCACTGCTCCAAATGGAAACCCTGGGCATCTTTGGAGCCATGAGGCCCTGCCCAGAAAGAGCCCCCCTGCCCAAGTGGATTCAGAAATGAGACCCCATCTCTGCAATGCAAACTGTCACCATTAAGGCAACAGGAGGAGTGATGCTCAAACATAAGAACCCCACAGGTTCACGTAAGGATAATTCTTACAAATCCATGTATACCAGTCTGAGGACCTGGACATTATATGCAAGAAAACCAGTATGGACAGAAATCTGCATGATGATTGATCCATTGCCTCCAACAAATTCTGTTTTTTTCAGAGCGCTGTGAAACTCTGCAGAGTCATTTCAGTTCTCTGTGCACAGGTTGGGTCTCAGGCACATTGCAACTACTGCAGGTGGTTTGTTCCTGCAATACCTGCACCCAGAAAACAGCCCAACACCTCTTTTCCTGCCCAGAAGCCCTAAGTAAGATAAATCATCAAGTACCACATAGGTGAGAGCCAGTGTCTCACAGTTCTCCTGCACTGAACCACATCTTAGAACTTGCCCTCAATGCTTCTTGCATAGCCAGCAGCCCAAACCCAAGGGGGCTAAAGGACTTGATAGGATGTCTCTTTTGAACAGTGAGCTGTGCAGACAAACTTGTTGCAACTTCAAAGCTGCCCATGCCCCAAAAGGAACCTTTACTCTGACCTCAGTAAACCACTCACCTTGTCAGTTGTGGGTTCCATATCCCATTCACTGAAGAGCTGGACTTGATGATCCTTGTGGGTTCCTTCCAACTCAGAATGTTCTGTGAAATAAGACTCAAGATAACCAAAGGGTATTTCTGATTCCTCCAAACCAAATAAGTAATGTTTTTGTCAGATTCTGGTGGCTACAGAAGGCTGAAGTGGAAGAGGTTTGCTCCCTGTCACTAATGACTGTTAGGAGGGCTGGTTTCCTGATGAGCCAGAAGTGTTGGCAGCAAACACACAGCATAAAAATGATTCATAAGCAGCCTGATACCCTAATTTCATGAAAAGCCAAAGCAACAGGACACAAACAGCTGTGGCAGGGAAATTAGCATCTGGGGAGAGCATCATTTGGTTGGTGCAGAAGCAGCAGCAGCCTTGGGGCCTTCCCTCCTGGAAGCAGGTGCAGGGCAAGCAAACAGATATGCAAGGGCACTGCATCTCTGGGGCATTTCCCTGCTGGGCAGAAGGCAAACTGACACCAAAGGGTTGCATGTCACCTGTTCAACAGCAGATTTCATTGTCCCACTTTGCTTCAAGGAAACATCTTCTCATGAGCTGACTCAAGCCACAGCTGCACATGTTGTCACCTTGGTAATCTATTTCTTGGGAGCAGTTTCTCCTTTCAGTACCCTTCAGAATTGGCACTGGAAGGCTGATAGGTTTTTAAAACACCTGGGAAGCATTTCTGGCCCCCTCATCTGTCTGAGGAACAGCACATCTCAATGAGCACACACCACTGCTCCCATAAGCCAGAGGCTGCATTTCCTTCTTGGCACAGACCAGGTAAAAAGGCACAATTGCTTCGTATGAAAAACAGGTGGTGAGGGACTTTTAAAGGAGTAAAATTAACACACAATCCTTACTGCTGTATCCAGAGAGGGGACAGAGTGCCTCCCCTCCTTTCCCAGATCTCCTGTGGCATCCTCTGTAACTGTAGGACACTCTGCAGTTGGGTTGTAGCTCCTGGACTCCTGTGGAGAGGCTGAAGCAGCAATAGTGCAGCTACGTGTCCTTCAGCAGGATTCTCATCTCAAGGCAGGAAAGCTCACATCCCAAAATTCAAAACAGTACATTTTCAAGCTCACTAAAATGTTTCAAGTGTCTTCATTTCCCCTCTGTAAAGGAATAACATGACCTTGGAGTGCTGCTTTGTAGTTGGGTTTTCTTTTTTTTTTGGTCAAACAACAAAGGAACAGCTGTTAAGATTTTTTTGTTGTTGTCTTTCATGGCAGGAATGTGTGTACTGAATATTTAGGGCATATTATCTGAAAATAAAAATACTGTTCCTAAAGCAGCTCCTGAGCAGACACATGATACCTCACACACACTGTGGTGAGTGCGATGGTGCTGATGGGCATCAGGGAGGCAGGTGCTTGTTGCAGGAAGGTGCTGCAGCATCAGCTCGGTGGGAAAGCCTTGCTCAGGAGCACAGCAGAGGCTCCATTTCCTTAACCCTGACACTGGGGGACTGCACAAGCCACAGCTCACTTCAGTGCTCCACCAGCTCAGACTAGTTTTCCCAAATATTTCATTCCTTTCCTCACTTTCCCAGATAGAAAACATTACCAGCAAAACAGACTTGTACCTGCTGCCCCTGGATCCTGACTCAAACTAATGTTTTCAGTTTGCTCTGCCCTTCAGCCCATCCCACCCTCTCTGAGGTGACTTCCTTAAGGGCATATTCCTGTAGCAGGAGAAAGGGAGGACCCTGAAGGCAGAGAAAGCCTCACACTACTGTACTTCAGCTAAGACAAAGCAAAACTCTTCTCCAAGTCCAGGAGGGTTCATAACCAAGGTTTCAAAGCCCTGTGGTTTATTCCTAGCTAGGAGGAGGTACATGCCCACAAAACAACTCCTGCAAGCTCCTGCTGGTTTAAGAAGCAGACAACCATGTTCCCTTGTAATTACAATTAATTACAAAGAGATAATTTTCTAGGAGTTATGCTACATCCATGGGCAACAGCTCTCCCAAGTGCCAAGCCACCAAGTTTAGCTAAACCTTTGCTACCTAAGTAGGAGGTCCCCTGGCCTCACCCCCACGTCCCAGACCTGTTCAGCTCCCAACACAACTCACCTTCAGGATCTGGACAAGAAACTTGGCCTGAAAGGCTCTTGACACCAGAGCATTGCTATGTGCTCATGTTCCTGCTGTTCTCCAGCAGCAATCAAAAGCAGCCACCACCCAACAAGCTGTAGTTGCAGCTACAAAATATGTGAACTCCACTGGAGGAAAGAAGCCAGCCAGAACTTGTATAGAGAGGACATCTAGACACTGATTTCTTATACAGCTTATGAATCAGGGCTGCAGAAAAAACATGGTCAAGCGAAAACGATTTAGATTTTTTTAATCTAAATTTACATTTTTAAAAACATGTAAAAGAAAAATTTCAAATAGCAACAGCACACAATATGCATTTTGGACAACCACAACTCTTGGGGTTCTTATCTGGAGTTGCACAAAGCAAAGAGAAGCTCAGGATGACTAGAAAACAGCAATCAGGTCCATGGAGCCCAGGCTCTAGGGAATTTTCCTGCACTGAGCAGCTGCATATCAAAAGCTGAAAGAAATTCTCTTTGAAACTTGGGTCTCAAGGTATTCAAGACAAATTGCTCTTATTTCCCCCAGAGTTTTCATGGCTATTTGAAAAATTAAAGCTTAAGGCACTTGGGAAAATTAGCCTTCTATTTTGTTTATCTCATAAATATCTGCAGCAGTTGGGGAGGATTTACACTCCAGTCAAAGGCCTGAATAAAACCTCCTGCTATTCCCACTGTGCCAGACCAGGCCATAAGGGAGCACAGGCCAGGATGGGGCCCAGTGAGGGCTACAAGAGCAAAGTGCTCTGCTTTGAGCTGCATTTTCCCATTTTCTGTGTTCCATGCAAGCTGTAACTGGGCTTGAAGGAAGGGGAAAGAAAGAAAGAATTGCTGATGCTCTCAGCACTGAGTGCTGATGCTCTTCCACTTCACACTGCACAGTTACAGCCCAAAGGACCTCACCCTGCAGTTATAAAAAACAAGAGTCCAGAACCCTGACAACTCACTGGGTTGTCTTTGTTCCAAGCATGAGAATGGATTGAGAGCAGCCTTGAGGAGAAGGACTTGGGAGTGATGAGAAGCCCAACATTACCCAGAAACATGTGCTGGAAGTCCAGAAACCATCCCCATTCTGGGCTGCATCCAAAGCGCCGTGGATTGAGGAAGGGGATTCTTCCCTCTACTCTCATTAGACCCCACCTGCAGTGCTGCCTCCAGCTCTGGGGTCCCTGCACAGGAAGGATGTGAAATGCTGGAGCAAGTGTAGAAGAGGCCACAAACACATCCTGTAGAGACAGGCTGAGAGAGCTGGAGTCATTCAGCCTGGATAAGAGAAAGATCCAGGGAGACTTTACAGCACCTTCCAGTACCTAAAGGGGCTACAAGAGAGCTAGAGAGGGACTTTTTACAAGGAGAAGGGGAATGGCTTCAAACTGACAGGGAGAAGGTTTAGATGAGATATTTAAAAGAAATTCTTCACACTGAGGGTGGTGGGGCCCTGGCACAGGTTGCCCAGAGAAGCTGTGGCTGCCTCATCCCTGGAAGTGTCCCAGGCCAGGCTGGATGGGGCTTGGAGCAGCCTGGGATAGTGGGAGGTCTCCCTGCCCACAACAGGGGAGATGGAGCTTTATGATCTTTCAGGTCTCTTCCAACTAAAGCCTTCTATGGTACCCTCAATTTCTATTTGACAGACACCACTAATAATAGCCAGAGAGTGGCAGTCTGGAATTTTGAGGCATCAGATGAGGTTAACCCAGACTGAAGCAGGCAGGGCTTTGCTCTTCCCTTGCACAGGCCAAGGGCTGCAGCTGAGCACAGCACAGAGTTCAGCAGGGTGGTCCTTGCTCCTCTCCCAGTCTCTGTGTTTTCCCTGTGACTACAGCACACAGCACCATCTTACAGAAGACATTTTTACCTTTTTCCTTTCACCAAGGTGGAAACCCAGGGGTGTTTTGCTAGGTGAGGGAAGGAGTGTTTCACTGCTGGTTTGAGAAGCCCACAAGCCTCACATGACCTCCTGTGCACTGCCATGAGTTATCCAACCTGTCACCAGAGCTGGGGGCTGCAGCACAGCCATGCCTCAGCCCCCAGGGAGAGGAGGCCTCACTTCTGATCATGTGGCACAGAAAAGCTCCAAGATCCTTTGGGGAAGGAAAAAAAAAAAAAAAGGAAAAAGCCATAGATGTGCAAAACAGACACTACCTGTGAGCAGCCTCAGAGCTCCCACTCCCCCTTCTCCTTCAGAAAAGCTCTCCTCAAAAGGTGAAAACATCTTCCTATATTTATCTCACTTGCTGAGCAGAAAAATATGCCCCTGACCCAGCCTTATTTACCAAGAACATGCTATTGAGGGAGGGTTTTATCCAAACACAGTGCTGAAAATAGGATGGATGATTCAAATGCTGACATAGCACCCCATTTGTGTCTCTAAAGGTTGAGTGTAATTTTCTGTCTCCCCCTTTCTGCCTTCTCCAGAGCATTTGCTCTTTCTGCTCTGGCCTCAGCTTTCTAAATAAAGCTTTTTATTGATTCTACACCTTGTGTTCACTCCAGATGAGCCTCGCTGAGGCAGAGATGTTGGTCAGCAGTGCTTTTTCCCTGCTATTTTTTTCCTCCCAGTTTTGACAGGTATCCTGGAAGTATGGGGTGGAAACCTAAGACTTGCTGCCTTACACAGTGCCAGTCCCTCTGGTCTGATCCAAACAAACACAGACACCCAGAAATAGGTCCTGGCAGTCTCCTGCTCAGTGCAACATTCCACATCTGGAGATTAAAAACCAAGCCACACTCTAAGGCTTACTGGGCCTACACTTCTGTACCTTATGCTGGAAAAAGCCACGAGTGCAATCCCTACCCATCCTCACCATGTTGCCATACAAAGGTAGGTTTTGTTTCTCCCCAGAGTGTCTGGGGAGGGACAATCAAGACCTGGCCAGAGTGGTAGAACCAGTGAGCAGGTGAAGAGGGGCTGTATATGCACCAGGAATTGCAGGCTCCAGGCATGCTGGGCTGAACTAATGTTTTAATGCAAATATTGATCATAACCCACCCAAAAAAACTGCCTGAGTGGCAGAGGCCAGCTTTGGTATGGCTTTGTCTTCTCACAGGCTGATGCCCTGGAAACACAACTGCCTGACTAAGCTTCACTTCCACACTTGATGAGCCTTTTGTGTGCCAGCCAGGATTCTTTGTGGTACAGAGCACACAAAACAGGTGGGTTTGCATCTTCATCATCATCCCTTTCCATCCAATATGGGATTTTGTAGATGTGGTCAGGAAATTCCCTTTCCTTTGGCATTCATGAAGGAGCCCACTCATCCAAGGAGTCTGAGCTCTTCTTCCTCTGTGTCCTTTAAATGCCCCAGCAAAGGACAAGGTCTCTGTGCCAGTAAAACCAGCAACAAACAAAACCTCCCAGGACACTGACACAAGCCCCAAGATGGGCCACAGCCACTGGGCTGGCAAATTGCTCTTGCCTCTGCATTAAAAGAATGCTTTTAAGTTTCCCATTAGAACATCATAAAAGCTTTACTTTATCATCTGAGTCATTAAAATACACGAAGCACAGAAATTAACTGACAAACATCCAAGTAAAACCTCTCAGCCAGTACCCAGGCTCAGGAGGCAGCAGTTTCTTGTGCAGCCTGCACAGCCCAGTGCCCAGGAGCCTCCACCTGGCACTGCTGTCAGGGGAGGTCACCTTTGCAGCCCTGAGATGACACCTCAGCAAGAGCTGGATTTGTTGAAAGGTGAAAAGGAATGTCACAACTCAGTGCAATGAGGGCATAAAGTTCTCATTTTCCTTCAGCAGGAAGGGCCCCACAATTGTGTGGCAAAGAACACCCTCAAGATGTGCTGACAGCTTTGACCATCTGTGTGAAATTCTTCCAAGCATCAAATGAAGAGTGTTTGGGTTTTTTCTTTAATTGCAATTTTGAATGCAATTTAAATCAACTTTCCTCCAGTGTTGCACTGCTTTCAGTCATGGCACTGCCCAAGGAATTCTAGCACTGCAGATATTGGCTGGGTTTAACTAGTATTTACATAATTATTTAATTGCTCCTCAGAAATAAAACTTTACTGGGGGTGCTGATAATGTCTAGAATTAAGTCTTTATAGGAGCAGTTCAGCATCTTTCCAAAAAAATCAAGAATTTCTGGACTCAGGTTTGTGCCAATAATGGAGACATTTGTTTGTTAGCAACATGCTTTCCTCTTCCTTTCTAGTCAAACCTGGGAAAGGATTTTTTTTCCCATCCTCACAGCAGCAGCTTAATCTTCAAGTGGGGAAAATAAGCATCTCTAAGCAGTGGCCACAGGGATTCACTGCACACACCGGCCTCTCATGGAGCATTTCAGTCCAGCATCCCTTTCCCTGGGCAGTCCTAACTGGAAAATAGTTGTGTTCCACAAGAAGCACCTTGAATTAGCACCCCGTGAAAGTCAGGATTAGGAGGCAGCCATTAACAATAGCTGCATGGCCTGAAAGCCTCTCATTTAATGGATTGCTAAGAGATTATTTACACTGTGACATTAAGAATCCTGATATCCAGATGTCTCATCTGCTCATGATGTGCCCTTTAATTCCTGTTACCTTGCTGAAGCCTCCTGTCAAACCTGCATGGACTCTGCTTGCACCAAAAATGACTCACTTCTCGCTGCTGGAAGGTGATTTTTCCTGGCTGGATTTATATATCTGGGTAATGGGGTGCAATAGAAAGGTGGTCAGGATTCTCACATCATTGAAAGGATTAGCACTCTAAAAAAGCAAATTAATCTTTGTGAGACCCAAAACCAGCCCCTTTACTCCTGCCACACCAAAACTACTTCCTTTAACACACACAAAACTGAAGGGACTAATTTATGGAGCTACAAACCTGTTAAAAGCAACAGCCACGTGGCACAGCTCAGACACAGACCTGCAGATCATCTCCACAAAACCTTGGACCTCGTGCTTAATTAGGCATTGAGAACATCAAGCCTTGTACAGGACACGCTTGGGTGCCTTTGATAAATTCTGCAGCGGTTTTTGTGGCCAGGATTGCCCAGGCAGGACCGTGCCAGAGCATCCCCATCCTCCCTCCCTCCCTCCCCATCCACCAGGACACAGAGCACTGACTCACTTGACCCTACATCGAGCAATTTTATTTCTTAAATGCATTAGTAATTTCATTAACTTAGATGCTTTGCAGATTTTTTTTTTAAACCCAGCCTACAGCCAAGAAAGGCTTATGGAGAAGATAATCACCATTAGCACAGGAAGGCAAATAGGCCCAAGGGGACCATTCTGATCCTCTTGTCTGATCTCTTGCCATCTCCCAGTGAGGCCTGAACAGTCTGCAGTAAATAAAGGCTAATCTCAAACTCCTAAGACCATCTGACCCTAAAAAGACAGGTCTTTGCCAAGAGGTCACCTCCTTAGTGGGTATGGATGTCCCAGGAATGAGAGTCAATGCCAGACAAGCAGGCTCTAGGCATTATTTTTTAAAATATAAGCAGGCTTGAAAGGCCAATATTCAGTGTGCACCAAGTTCACAGATTCAGTTTTTTAAATTATATTGAGAAGTTAATCCCAGCTACCACTGAATGGCTACAAGAAGGCAGGAATAGCAGGGACCAAGGCCAGGCTGCTGATGGGGCTGCAGCAGCTGCAGCCAAAAGCAGAGACTCAGCTCTTGAGTACACTCAGGTAACCACCTTTCTGTCCCAGCCACTCCAGCATTTCCCTCGTACCAGTTTTCCAGACTAAGTCAGTGCATGAAGACCAGTATCTACTTTGCTTTCCTCTTTCATCCCTCTACTTTGCCCCTACACCTCACCTCTAACCTCAAAGTTGCCTTTTGTTATCAGTGTTGTCCCCTTTATTTCTTCAAGTTCCAGGGTGGAGTTTTTTAAAAATGGTTTTTCTTTAAATTATTTTTTCTTTGCCATGCAATGCCCCACTCCACCCAACCCTTCTGTGTTGGTGGCATTGCTTCCCCTTGCAGGGAGCCACCAGAGAAGCTCTGAAACCACCAGAGACATCCACTGCTCTCTTTCCCAGTGTACTCCAAAGTACCTTAACTCTGTACTAACAAAGAAGCTGTTATGCTTTTTCTTTTGATTAAAACCATAGAATCACAGAAAGGTTTGCATTGGAGGGGACCTTAGAGATCATCATCTTCCAAGCCCCTGCACTGGGCACCTTTCACTAGAACACATTGCTCCAAGTCCAGCCCAGCCAGGTCTTGGACACTTGTAGGGATGGGGCAGCCAAAATCTCCCTGGGCAACCTGTGCCAGGGCCTCACCATCCTCACAGCAAAGAATTTCTTTCCCATACCTAATCTAGACCTGCCCTCTCTCAGTTTAAAGACATTGTTCCTTGTCCTACCACTACATGCACATGTAAAAAGTCCCCCTTCAGTTCTCTTGTAGCCGATTTAGGTACTGGGAGGTGCTACAAGATCTCCCTGGAGCCTTCATTCCTCCAGTCTAAACAAACCCAGATCACATCCTGCCTTCACAAGAGAGGTGCTCCAGCCCTTTGAGCATCTTCATGACCCTCCTCTGGACTTGCTCCAGCAGGTCAATGCCCTCCTTATGGAGAAGGCCCCAGAGCTGGATGCAGCACTCCAGGTGTGGCCTCGGGGTGGAACAGAGGGTAAGAATTCCCTTCCTTGACCTGTGCCCACATTGCTCTGGATTCAGCAGATCTCTCAGTGCTGCCATCTGAAACAAATACAGAAAACCCCTACTCCTCTTCAATGAGTTATTTCCTAAATCATATCACATGGCCAACCCCTCACTTGGATTGCTCCAGCCCTGACCCCAGAGTGTGCTTGTGGTAGGAATTGCAATAACTCAATGATTCTTTGTGCTGGCTCAGCTCAGCTCTTCTCCTGAGCACAGAGTTAGTTCAGCACTATGAAATCTGCATCCCAATAAAACAGCCCTGTGATAGAACTGAGGCCCATTTGCTCTTGGCTGGAACCACCGTGTTCATTAATCCCAGTGCCTCGGGATGGACTCAGTCTGGCTCACCTCAGAGGAAAGGTCACTGCTTTGGCAGCTTTGCTCCTCAGCATCCTCTCATTAAATTTCCATCTAGGTGCCACAGGCTTTGCTTGTTAAGAAGCAGGGATTTTTAGGATTAGCTTAATGTTTGCCAGACCAAACAGCTGGACTGAGAGGCACAGTGCTCAGGGACTGGGACAGATGCATCCCCAGAGCATTGTGCTGTCAAACAGTTCAATTCAGTTAAATATCTGGGAGCTGATACAAGATGATTTTTCTTTTAGGTCTGGTGAGTGCTGGCTGTTATTTTACAATTGGGTGAAGGAAGACATAGCACTCAAATATTTGATCTGGATAACACAAACCTGACTCATCAGGTACCATCTTGGGGGCTCCAGATCTGCTTCCCCATGAACCCTGAGCTGGAAAGCCAGCTACAAACAATGAGATAGGTAAAGGAGAAGAGTCTGAAATGATGGCAGAAAGAAGGATTGGGGAAGATACCCTCTTGTTATGAGCTAAAGCACACCCAAGATATCCCAGCAGCTGATTCCTGGAAAGCAGCTGGCCAAGGAGCGATATTAACAGCTTGGCAGCCTCATTTCTGGATCATTCCCACCAGATGCCAGCTCTTCTCCCTCTCCCTGACCCAGCAAAGGTCACCTATAGACTCTTGTTACACTCCTCTGGGAGCTGGAGATGGCACTGCCAGCTTTGTGCCATACCAAGAGTGCCCAATGCCACTGTTGGCACCACTAGACTCCACAATCAGTTGAGCCCTGCAAAGCCCATCCGTTCCCTGCAAGCTCAAGTTGCAAGAGCAACTCTGAGGCTTTATGCTAAAAATACAGCCCTCCTGCCAACATTTCCATCCTCACCACAAGCACCAGGGATCCCAAGGCAATAAAGATGTGCCAGTGGTATTTTTACCTCATAATAAATGAGAAGTCAACAGGACATGCTCCAGAAATAGCTGCTTCATACCTAAAGACAAACTACACCATCCCCCCAAGAAAACATTACATACATTTTTCATCCTCCTCAGAGGAAAAGCATGGGAGAAGGTGTCACATGCAAGAAGCACGAGCCACATGGCCAGCAGCAGAGGGGGATGGTTGATACCTCAGATGATTACTTTTCTCTCATCACCAGATACGCTCAGCAGAGACCAAAACCTCATTTCATGATGACAACCCTTTGTCAAGCTCTCTGCCTTGCACAGTAAGTGCTACAACCAGCCTGCTTAGCATGGTGTCTGCTGCAAAGGGACCACAGGAGACAGCCCTTGATGTGAGTCACAGTTTGCAAGCAGAGCAGCACACAAGCCACATCACTTCAATTAACTTCTGCTTGCCCCGGTGAAGGTTCATTTTTTATTTTTCATCAACTGGATAAAAATGAGCCTTCAGAAATGTAACCTTCCCACCACCTACCTCCCATTACACTCACCACAGGCACAGGCAATCCCAGGAGAGCCAAGATTTAAGAAACAAGTTGGAGAACAACTCAGACTGGCTCCAACAGTTTTACTGTTTAATCTGTTTGTTCACCCCCAAGCTTTGTGGTCTTTGCTTCCTGCTCTACCCTGTTCTTTTTTTGCTGCAGATTGTCCCAGTTTGGGGTAACTTGGCATTCATAAAAACACCAACTTCACAAATTTGCTGTGGCTGGCAGGTAAGGAACATGCTTTGCTTTGCAGCTGTTCACCGTACATCTACTAAAGCATTCCAAAGCCACATGGGGAGGAAAAGCATGAAAAACTACATTTCATCCTTTTCATCATTACTGCAGAGGGCCAAATGCACAGCAGGTGCAAACAAGCATGAGATCCTCCACCTTGTTACACCACCTGAACTGAACTTGCTTTATTCAATCCAGCCAAAACCATAACGTGTAATTTTAAGTTTCCCAGCAAATTCCCTACATTTAAACAACCAAACTGAGCAGGTTTTTTTACCCTAATGATCATACAAGAAGACTTCCAGCTTTCCCATTGCCTTCTGTGCTAGACTGCAGCACCACTCAGGGCAGCTCATCTGTATGAGCCCCTCTCATTTTCAGGTGGAGACACAGGAATATTTGCGTGCCCCTCCACACCCTTGCCCTGCTCTCCACAACCCCTGTCCTGACAGACTTTCTTTGCTGGCACAAGATTGTAAAGCTGGTTTCTCAAGACTCCTCTTACACAGGAACAGGTGCTTCAGGGCAGAACTGGCACTGCACATTTATTTTATGGAATTGAGGGTAAGTCCACTGTACCAAGGGCAAGGAGAGGCAAAAGCACTTACCCATTTCATGCCACAGCCTTCCTCTCTCCAGCACATCACACTTCTCTGAGGCAGTGACCTCCCCAGGTGGCACTGACAAAGTCATGCAAGAAGCTGGCAATGAAACAGGCAAAGTAACTCCTTATCTCTGAGCCTGAGACTCCTTTGGGGAACTTCCCTCTGGAGCAGCCAGTGGTGCCCCTCCAGGATCATGCTGCTGCTGGGCTTTGCAGGGAGGGGTGGGAAGCCTGAGCTCTCCCATGGCATTAACCAGGGCAGGCCATCACCTTGAACTTCACCATCCTCCCAGGGACAGGGCTGGATGCCCGGGCTGCATTCAGAAGCCATGAAACACTTTGAAAGGGAACTGGAGGTGATGGGAAAGGAAACCACAAAGGGGTCTTCTGCAGTTTTCTTGGACATAAGCTGCACTGAGTGAAAGATACCCTCTACCATCCCTACACCACTCAGCTGTGATGCAGGGGGAGCATTTATAACCCCTCTATATATCCCCTCTCCCCACGTTCTTTAGCAGCACCACCTGGACAAGCCAAATCCCACACCTGAGGCAGGTGAGGTCGGTGCTTTGCCCAGCAGCAGCACAAACCCAGCTGGTCCCATTTACACACAAGATAAGCCCAAATATCTGCAGAGAAAGAATTTGAGCAGTAGAAACAACAGATATCACGTATTTTATGTTTAACTGAGGCTGATGGTGCCAGGAGGAAGGTGACTCAGAAGCATCTGCACCTCCCTCCTCGGAGCTCAGTGCTCACGTCATCCTGCGTCAGCCACCAAACCAGCTCTGCTTTGCTGCTGCAGGAACCTGTTTCTCATGCCTTTATTTCCTGCCTGATGGTTTCTTGTGTGGGTGGCAGCAGAAAGTCTATGGCACAATATTTGTAGGTCCTGTCTGATATGAGATGATTTCATTTGTGTTTGAACTGGTGTTTATTACATGGGGGAGATGGGCAGTTTATCGCTTTGGTTCAGCCTGAATGGCTTTTTTTCCGGCTCACATTCCAAAATAATTGAAGAAAACAGCTCTAAGGGAATTCTAAAATAAAAAAAGATGTCAGCAAATTAACAGTGGCTTTAAGTTCATGCCTTATATTTCTAGAGGGGTGAAACCTCTGTGTCAAACCCTCTGGCTACATCAGGCTCATCACTTGGGCTTCCTCCATTTCTCAGACTCTCAAAGTATAATTGACCCACCAAAATCACATTTGTCTCAATCCTAATTCCTGCCTCATCCTTCAGGTGTATTTCCTCACAATGAAATTCAACTAGAAATAGTGCTTTGGGAAATGGTTTGCAGCCTCTCCTTCGCCAAAGGCCCAGTGTGCTTTATTAAGGGATGTACTCCGAGGTTTGGGTGCAGCCAGAGAGACTCACCTTTCAGAAGAGCCATAACTGGTCTGATAAATACACACCTCTTCCAAGCAGGCTCCTGGGACTTAAAGAGAGATTTGAATCTGTTGACATCCAGTTCTAGCAGTGGAAAATGAAATGCTGTTAGCCATGTCTGCTCTCCAAATGAGCTTTGCCTGGATCCATCTGTTTCTGCCTTTCTCTTCACTGCCCTCTGCTCTGGAACAACCCAAATCTGGGTATTTAAATTCCTGCAGGACATGGTGCAGCTGATGGACAGCAAAAGCAGCTTTCCCAAAGAGGCAGCTGCTGTCCCTGCTTCCAGGGAAAACTTTAGGCAGGAGAGGGCAGTTTCCTGAGCGGGTTTTCATGTCCTCTCTGTGATGAGGTGCAGAGAGGGCATGCAGGGCACGGCTCCATTGTGGCAAGGCTGTGGTGAGGATGTGGTGGAGGCCTCTCCTCCTTGTTCAAACACCTGGGCTAGTAGTGGTGATACAGTGACCTCAGTGACCTCATGTCCTCTGCCACTTGGAGCCAGTCTGGGCAGCACCATGGGAAGGGCTCAGGCAGATTTGCTCTGCTCATGGGCCTAATGGTACTTCCTACACAGCAGGAAGCTTTGGCTGAGAAGTTGGTGCCAGCAAGGCCTGGGGGAACAGGTTCCTGCTGACAGACACCCAGGCTTCAGCCTCCCTCTCTAATAGGATTAGCACACAGGCATTTGTTTCCCTGTGCCAATTAGAAACCCCAATTATGGGGGGCTTGGCAGCTGTCAGAGAGCTTCAGTCAAACCAAAGACCTGCCACCCTGCCGGTCTTGCTTCCTACCACCTCCCACTGTGGTTAAATGCAAAACATCACAAAAAAAATCACTCCTTGCTGCTCTCCAGTCAGTTGTCCTGCAGGAGATGGAGTGAGACTGAAAGGAGGAACACACTGACTTCAGTAGTTTTGGAGAAGATTTCTAGACCTACAAAATCCCTCCTCTTCTAACTCTGGAATTAGAGCTGTCAGAATCACACAGAAGGTTGACTTTTGTTTGCCTTTTCCTCAGTTTGACTAATTCTTACATTAATGGATTATTAAAATTAGTAGATGGATATGTCCCACCAGTGGACCATTCCCAGGAGTTGCTGGTGGGCCCTTCTCAGCCAATGGCAGTGACACCAGCCACCCATGGACAGTAGGCTGGACTCATGGGGGTCTTCTGCTTTCTGTGGTTTGGTGGGGTTTTTGTGTCTCTGGACCCTCCCAGCTTGTCCACATCTCCAAAGGCTTTTTGCCAAGGCTTGCTCCTTCCCACAGGCCTTGTGCCTCTCCTGTCTGTAACTGAACTCCACAAAAGCTCCTGTGGGTGTAATTCCTGGTGAGAGCTCAGTGCTTCCAGCAAACACTAAACAAAGGATGCAGGAGTTTTTAAGGGGAATCTGACACAAAGAAAAGCAGAAAAACCTTATATAAAGCCAATTGTTTTCTTTCAGGAAATAAGAATAAGCAATGTATATTTTTCTACTATGTTGATGAGATCAAAGTCCATCCTGCCCTGCCTTGAATGCTGGGGCACAGGGAAAGAGCCAGTGAAGGTGTTTTGGTGTTTTTTTTAAACTTCAAAGGAAATGGGTAGGCAAAAAGGGATTTCTAAACTGTGTTGACTCCTGCTGTAGGTAGACAGATGCATAACAAAATAAGTGATGGATTTGCCCAGTACATTTCAAGCAGCAATATGGATATTTTCCTTGCTAATTGCATCATTAGCTAATCCGCCCTCAAAGTTAAAGGATGTGATCAAATTGCTACTGTGATAATCAGTGATGTGATCTTTTTCCAGCTCTGCAGAACAGGTCTCTTGCCCTCGTTTTGCCTCTGCTTTCCCATCTAGAGAGGTGATAATTTGCTTTTCCTTTTTATTTTCCTAAGAAAATGTGAGGTTAACCTCAGGAAAATTACACCTTTTTTTTTTTATGGAAGGTAATGCATCAGACAAAATATTTGTGGCTGTTAAATATGGGAAACTGGAAGATACATGTGGTATTTTTCTTCTTTCTCATCAAAAAATAACAAATTCTCAGCTCTTTTATTTTTAGAGTTTATAATAAGGTTGGAAGTGTATTGAGCATGAGGGGAGTCATCATTCTAATACTGCTCTGCAGTGCTAAGACTAGTAAATCAACCCCCCTTTTATAGGTCCAGGGGAGGGATCTGCCACTGAGTTATCTCCCATCCACACTGTAGGACAGATGAGAGAGAGAAGAGCCTGCCAGGGAGGATGGCTCTTGCTCTTCAGCATTATAAGTGACCTGTGACCAAAGTTTCCTTTTTCCCATTTGCTCTGAATTTCACTGTAGCTTCTTGACCTCATTAGAAGACTCCAAGGCCTGGCTTGGGACTGATGTTGGTAGAAAATTGAGCCGAACCCCAGGAATATTCAGTCAAAATAAATGAATCACAGAAAAGCCCATCATGCAATTAAAAATGAAGATAACTCTGTGGCTGGCCTTTGGGGTGTTGCACCAATGCAGACATTGCTGGAGGATGGATTTGGAAGTGCTGAGAGAGAGCAGGAATTCATTTCACCTGTTTCTCCTTCCTTACAATTCAGAGAACAACAAAGCAGAGAGATTTTTCCTGTGGTTTGTCATTGAAACCTGGCCATGACCAACCTGATCTTTTCATGCTGCATATGGACAGAGGGATTTGCAGACACAGCTTCCCATGGCCCATCCTTATCCTTAAAATCTCCCCTGGGTTGAACATGTCCAGGGCCTGGGGGTCATACAGTGCTGGTTTTGTGCCATTTACCCTCCTGACCTGGGTTTGGCTGGTGCCAACTCACTCTCAGACTGTGGCCAGACATGGGTAAGGCCACACTGCTGGAGGGGTGACAAGGTCTCAGCTGTGGGGACACACACTGGGTCACTCCTCTTGCCCTCAGTGCTGGCCTGCTGTAATTACTACAGTGGTACTCTCAGGTGAAGGCAAAGGTTGTTTAAAACGTCAAAGGGGCTAATTAATGCAGGTTTTCAGAAGAACTGAGAGCTCATTAATGCAGAGAATTACAGACTCACAGGGTGGGTCAGGTTGTAAGGGAACACAGTGGGTCATCTGGTCCCATCTCCCTGCTCAACAGGGTCATCCTGGAGTATGTGGCACAGGATTGCCTCCATCTCCAGTGTGGGAGACTTCACAGCCTCTCTGGGAAATCTGCTCCAGAAAATTGGTGTGAACTTCAGCTGCTGAGTGGCTTTAGAAACTGGCTATCTGAACACTTGCATGGCCACCACCAACACCCAAGGCACCTCGCAAGTGCACCCTGAACTCACAGAGGTGGTTAAAGGGCTGCTCACCTGCTGTGATCACTTCTTTTGATGAAGCAATGGCAGGGCAAGAGGGTGATGGGCAACATCAGGAACCAGCTCTTTCAGAGGTGACTATCTCCTTAGAGCACAACAGATCCCCTGCAGCAGCACAGCAGAGAAACACCCACAGCAAGGCACTGGTCAGCTGGGAAAACAGGGAGAACTTGTCATGGAAAGCCTTCCTTGCTGTGTCACTCAGGTGTCCCCAAATGGACAGAGAGCAGCGAGGGAGCAAACACAGGACAAGACATTAAGAGACTGTGAAATCTGTACCAGCTGAGCCCTCCAAAGTATAGATTCATCTCTGGGAATTTTTCCAGAATTATGTTGTATTTCCACTCCCCCACCAGCAGCAATAAGCACAGACAAGCAGAACCCATGCTGTCCCCTGTTAACCAGCTGTTCCCTTGGGAAGTTTCCAGTTCCAACACCCACTTTTAGGGTTCTTACACAGCCTTGGTCCTGCAAACCCATAAACACCTATTTCTTGAAAAATGCCTCCCAGCTTCCCTTCTTAGGTCCCAATCTCTTACTTGTTGCAGGTCATGCAGCAAATTGCTTGCCTCAGGTGTGTTCAGGTCCTTTGAGCATCCTGGCTCCTCCACCCCTGGTGGGTCTCTGCCTTGGAGGGGCTGACACCACTGCAGCAGGGACTGGTTTTGGCAGCCTGTGCTGAGCTGCTCCCAAAGCAGTGACATGTTTCCATGCACCACTGCTCCAAAGTTAAAAGCTTGTCATAACATGTCAGGTGGCACTGCTGAAATGCAAGTCTGATGAGACAAGTCTGAGTCCAGCACAGACAGCCCTCTCTGGGTGCTGAGGAGATGGAGGGTCAGCATCTGAGCCACAGAAAAAGAACCTTCATTTGCTTATGGCTGATCTCTCCCCCTCCTCTTGCTAGAGGAATGCACCAGAGAAAGGATCCACTTGGAAATCTGGAGAAATGGTAATCTTAAAAATTGTAACCATTCATTTTCTTGGATCTGTAAAGTATTTCCATGAGCTTCAGAACTGAGTGAACAGCAGGATGGGATTTTCCGCTGTATTCCTAACAAAAAAGAAAGTGATAAATAGAAAAAGAAAAGAACATCTGAACTTCTCAGTACAGGAAAAGAACCCCAATTTACCAAGTGCTGGTGCTAGGCCAGAACATGGGGCAATTTAATTTCTCACTCCCAAAATAATGTGGCCCAACCCCAAATCCCTTAATATCTGGGAAAGGTTGAAGTTGGTCTACAAATTATTAGTGCACACCAGTTACAAAGAACAGCACTGGCACAGGTTTCCAGAGAAGCTGTGGCTGCCCCATCCCTGGAAGTGTCCAAGGCCAGGCTGGAGGGGGCTCTGAGCATCCTGGTCTGGTGGGAAGTGTCCCTGCCCTTCACATTCCCCTTCCCAGCTTGTCCAGGGCAGTGCTGCCTTCTGAGGGAATGGTGATGCACATCAAGGCCGAGGTGAATGAGGACCAAGGCTGCCTTCAGTGTGTTACTCTGCCTGAGATCCTGGCTGACATGGTGCTTTCAGTTGGTTTCTGTGGGGGGGGAAAAGTAAGTAAGAAAATGCTGTTATTAAATGCATTGCAAGTCAAGAATTGCTTCAGCAGCACAACCCAAATACTTGTCCTCAGTAGATGATCCCAGTTTCATACCCTTTAGGCAACTCCTCTACATACCAGCACTAGAAAGGGAAAATCCTGTCAAAAGCACTTTCTTCTGCCTTTATTCTCTGAGTGTCCAGCTCTTTTTCCTAAATCTCTACAGTTTGAAGCTCAAATTACCATTTCTGACCAGTGCAGAGACAAGTGATGAAATATTCATGAGTTGTTCTTATTCTTCATCTTACAGAAGCATCAGCCAGCACTAGATTTGCATGATCTAACCCAAGAAGGCATTTCAAGAGAAAAGCACTTTATAGAGAGATATTGAAAACCTTCCATATATTGAGGTAAACCCATCAAGTTTCAGCCCTTACTGGTGCAAAGCCACGTGCTGTTTGAAGAGCATCCCACTAAACTTTGTAAGGATGTGTAAATGTGTCACCTGGACCACAGGAAATAAAGCAGGGTTAAAGCAGTGAACAAAACTGAAGTTAACAAGCCCAAGGTTCATAAACATCACCACAGAAGCTTGCAGAAACCTTTCAAGGCTCATCCAGTAAAGGCCTATGGCACTTTGTTCTCCCCCCTGCACTCAAATCTCCATCTGTCTGAGCCAGCATCAGCAGGAAATTTTGCATGGAAGCTTGCCAGATAAAATAGCTGCTTCATCTGGCTTTCAACTGCCATTAGTTGTAGAGAGTTCTTCAAGAAATATGTTAAAAATCTCTATTATTTTTAAACTGTGTCCTAAGTTAGAGATGGGCCAAGACTTACCTCTATGTGCTTGGTATCTGTCTCACCAAAAAGGTAATTCACATGTGCTTTAGTGTTATATGTGCAAAGATTTTCCATCTGCATTCTGCCCTCCTCACCTTGTTCTACACTGACAATGGTCCTGATTTCTGGAAATGGCTAAAAGTTCTTTAATTTCATTAAATCCATCCCTTTCTCCTCTGAATTGCCCCCAAACATCCAGATACAGCAGTTTCACAAGACTAAGTGGACTTGACCTTTAATCCATGGGATATCCCGGTTCACTTGCTGACACAAATAGGAGTTCGTCACCATGAGCTGGGGTGACAATTGACCTCAGCTCCTGGCACCTTATTTTACAAATAACCTCTTTGAAGTCCCTTCCCACAGCATAGCACAGGTCACGTGATGTGACCTTAAGTGCTTCCAAAAAATTCACTTGAATTTGACACCTTGCAGATTTGTTTTCATGAGGATGGAGAAATGTGGTGACTTTACAGGATTTTTTACCAAATATTTTTCCTTATATAATGTAGAAACAGTTACATACAGTTTCTGCATGAGCAGCATGCTCAAAACAAAGAACCTCTGTGCTTCTGCCAGGAGCTCACCCATCTCCCACCTTGGCCTCCACCATCCATTGTTTGCAACCAGCACCCCAGCCAGAATGTCAGTCTCTCTCTTTCAGGCAAAGAGGTTCATAAACACCTCCTATTGGGATTATACACCATTTACCAGGTATTCTTGTGACCTAACCCCTTTTGGTATGTCACTAACGGTCTTCAGAATAACACAACCTCCTCAAACAAGGTTTGGCTCTGTGGGGTCAAGGTGCATTTTTTATTGTTGAGGTTTTTAGGAGATGTTGGCAGGTTCCTCCACAGTGGTAGCAGTTCTGAAGAAATTACAGGGAATGTGCTCTATTACTGGCATAGATCCCATGCAGAAGACTTCCAAAAATGAAAGAAACTTAGTGTTCATGTGGTGAAATGTCCCACGACGTTACTTGTTACCATTTGTGCCTCTTGTCACATATGGACAGAGGTTACATAGCACTGGTTTGGTTTAGTTGCCAAAATGCCAACAGCCCAATTGCCTGTCAGAGCCCCCCATGCCCCCCAACAAGGGAAAGGGAGGAAGGGGAAAAAAACCCTAGAAGTGGAACTTTGGAATGGCAAGGGTTTTAAATTTACACAGAGGAAAAGAAAATTACAATTTAACACATCTATATACAAATGTGAAAAGAAATAATAACAACTCTACCAAGTCACCCAACCAAATAATACAGATTTCAACCACCCAAAACCCACAAAACCCCCCAAAAACTCTTCCAGAGAAAACTCCCAGCAAGAGAGGAGAAAAATTAACAAGAAAATGTTCCCCCTCCCAGATAACACAGCGGGGATGGCGACAAGGCCTGATCTCGGCAGGGCAGGGGCAGGGCGGCCTCATGGGCCTGAGGTGAAGACCTAAAGAGGCAGAAGCTCCACCTCTCTCTCTGTTTATACCTCTTGATGATGTCAGATGATAGGAAATATCTCTTTGGTTGCTTAAGTCAGGTGCTGCTTGTCCCTTCTAATCTATGTCCCACCCTCTGGGCCTGCNACTCCCAGGGATGGGGCACCCACAGCTTCTCTGGGCAGCCTGTGCCAGGGCCTCACCTCCCTCACAGGGAAGGATTCCTTCCTGATATCTAATCTCAACCTGCTCTATGCCAGTTAACAGCCATTCCCTCTTGGCCACTACATGTCCTTGTAAAAAAATCCCTCTCCAGTTCTCTTGTAGCCCCTTCAGCATTGGAGGGGACTCTGAGGTCTCCCCAGAGCCTTCCCCTCTCCAAGATGAACAACCCCAGCTCTCTCAGCCCGTTTTCACAGCCAGCCCTTTTCTAAACAGCCTTTCTGAGGGAAGGGGATTTCAGCTCTGGCCCTGCAGCAGCTGCTCCGGGAGGCAGAACCTTTTGGTGCCTCAGCAGCCCCTCTGAGCTGTGGGATGCAAAGGGCTGGGAGTTTCTGGGGGGCGCAGGACCCTCTTGGAGGGACCAGTGGCCAAGTTGTTCCTATTTGCAGAGATTGTGCCCTCTCAGCCCACTCAGGGGATGCTGTGTCAGGGTCACACTGACAACAGAGCAGAGGTACAGGATGGTGCTCTCCTTGTATCACAAGGCTGCACATAAACCACTGAGTTTTCACTGCTTTCCAAAACTCTCTTAAGCATTTTATCCAGTTGAGGACACATGGAATTGCTGGAAATTCACAGAGAAATAAATGCAGGAAAATAAGATTTGTCATATTGGGGGTTTACCAAACTTGACAGCATCTCCTTAAATTTGTGGAGCGGACATTTTCAGAGCCATGAATTTTATTTGGTGTTCTTTATTAATATGGCGGCGACTTTTCTTTCTCTGTTTTTTACTACTTGGGAAATGTCATTTTTGATCTACACTTTAATAATAAGTGGAATATAATTTCAAATGAAAAGTGCCAAGGAGGGTATTTATGTGATGCTGTTCTGCCTCGGGCATTAATGAAGTATGAGATGGTGCAGGCAGGCACAGTTGTGTTATGTGTAATGATACAAATTGAATGTAAGTAATATAATTATTTGTGGTGTAGCACAACTGCTGCACAAATAGTGTTCCTGGCAGTAAATACCACTGCTATCATAGGAAGGCACTGCTAATGCCACTAAGCATTACAATCAATTCTTGATAACATCATGTGAACCAAGCTAATAAATTGGGAATTATATGCCTCCTGCACATTTCTGCCTTTGTGAGCCAGGACCTGTTTGCTAATGGAGTAACAAATAATCCTGCTGGAAAATCAGTAAAGAAAGCTGGAATTTAACAAATCAAAATCAGTCCAACATAGCACTGAAATTGTAGATGCCTCATCCCTGGGATTGTTCAAGGGCAGGCTGGACAGGGCTTTGAGGAACCTGGTCTGGTGGAAAGTGTCCCTGCCCATGCTGCGGGGGGTGAAACTGGGTGGTCTTTAAGGTCCCTCCCACCCCAAAGCGTTCTATGATTTTGTGGTGCTGCTTGCCCTTCTTGCCAGCTGTACCTCTGCAAAACACAGCACTTCTGCCAGGGTGAGTGGGGAGTGTCCCGTGTGCCTCTGCCTGGATCCAAACATCCCACAGGAGCCACGAGGAATGTCAGGCTGCTGCTGCTGCTTGGATGGAAAACTGCCTGCCAACTGCCCAGCACGACATGGTTCAGCTGGCCTGGAAAAGGCTGTGAACCACAAGTCACTGGACTGGAAAAGCAGGAGAGAAATTATTCCAAGAAGTTGCACAAGCTCCCAAACAAACCAGTGGTGCTCCCCGTGGAGGGAGCGCTCGCAGCTCTCCTGTGACTGACTGAGAGCAGAGATGAGGGCTGAACATAAGCCTGGCCATTTGCTGAAGGAGAAATTGGAGAAATCACTCAAACGAGGCAGGGATTAAACTGGGACTGAGCTCTAGTGAGAGAGCTCAAGGAAATTTAGATTACAATGATAGAGAGGAGGAGAAGATTAAAACTCAGGGCTGAGTGAGTAATGCACAACAAATGTATTCAAATGAATCTCCTCCATCGAGGCCCTTCCAGGGCTCCCATCACCTCGCAATCTTTAATGCACTTACTCTGCTGGAAGGAAGGCAGTGCTGCTATTTCTGTCTTTCATTTGGGGAATGGACACACAGGGAGATTAAATACCTTCCTCAAGGTGACCCGAAATGTCTGTTCCAGAACGGGAGAATTTCGGGTCTCGGCATAGCCAGGGGAACATCATCCCACCCACCCCCCTGTGAACAGAGGGTACCTTTGGGGAAGGCATTTGCTCCTCAGGTTTTTCATGCAGCTGGTGATTGTGGGCTGCAGATCCCTGGCCTAGGACTCAGCACCAAACAGTCCATGGTCAGTGCCAGCACCTTCGCCAGGCTCCTCTTCTCTCCTAATCCACAGGCTGCTGCTGAAGGCACCAGGAATGTTCTTGAGGGCATTGAGGTGCAGGGTGAGGGTGACACATTTGGGCTGGCATGTTCGGCACTCCCTTAATGACTTCAGCAGAAGAGGGGCAGGGCAGAGCTGCCTGCAGGGATGACAGTGTGGAGACTGTGCTGTGGGAGGGACAGACATACTGAGGCACTTCCCTGACAACTTGATTTGCAATGAAGTTAAGTCCATTTGAATCCCATGAAGATGCCTGGATCTCGTCCCTGCAGAGCTGGATCCTCTCCTGTTGGGATCTGTGGTAGAAGAAAGCTTCTCTTCCTTGTGTCTTCTGAGCTTAAGTTGGCAAAAATTTGTAAATGAGCTCCTGTGGTTATTTAATTTTAATATAAATGATTTTGCCCAGAGCTACTAGAAATTACACTGCTACTTCTTCCACTGCTGCCAGACGGTCTATTAGTGCTCAAGTTTGTCAGAGAAAAATCCTTCAATGGTGGCAGACAAGGGAAAAAAATCATCTCAGACTCATAGCACAGTTTGTCCCCAGTGCTCACACCGATGTCCTCACAGGGACTATTTGTTCTCATCCCCCGCCACCAGGGTGCAAAACAACAAATGAAGTGTCCAGGCAGCACAGACTGAAACCAGCCAGGGGAATGGTCCACCTATTTGACTACAGAGCCTCCTTCTCCTTCATCCTGGGGCCACTCCTGTTCATGGCTGTGCACTTGTCCAGCTCCAAGAAGGAGGATGAGTTGCTGTTGGAGCCAAAGAAGGTGCTTTCCAGGTAGAAGAGGACATGGCACTGGCTGCAAGACAGCCTGGACCCAAGTCCTGGTGAGCAGGGGATTCCTGGGCCTGATGCAGCACAGGTCAGCTTAGCACATCTGGAAAAGGGAACCCTGCTCTCAGAAGACACGTGCAGACTCTTGCTTTCAAACAAGAGGGAGTGATAAAATTAACTTTTTAATCTCACGGCCTCAGCTCCTGCAAGATGTGCAGACAATTTTTGTTATTTAATTAAAAAGCAAAAAAATAATGAGGAATATCTCAGTGTTCAGTATTTTGTAGCTGTCTGTGGCTTCCCACTCAGCCTTTGCTCTCCAGAAGAAGCTTCCTCTGGCCCTGTAGCCCAGAGCCTGCTCAGCCACCTGCCCCCATCCCTGTGGCCTCCCTGGGTGCCATCCAGGTGCCGTTCTGTTCTCCTTAATGAAGAGTGAGTTGGATGCCCTTTGGTGCTTCTTAGGATCTTGCCGTGTCTGTGCAGGGCTCCTGGGAACGTGGGGGAGATGGAGAGACTGCAGCTCCAGGACCTCCTCTGTGTCCTGCCCATGCCAGGGATTCCTCCCCACCCAGTGCAGGCTGATGGGTGGCTTGGAAGGAAAAAAAAAATTATGCTCCTGGGGAAAAAAAATCTTGGTTCTGCTTGTAAATGTGGAAATAGCACTGTCCCCAAGGCTGGCAGTGATTTTTACCCCGTGTATATTTTGCCTGGGTTCTCACAGACCTGCCCAGCTGCCAAAACACATTTTCTGTTGTTACCTCATTAACAAAAGGTTTTTCATTCCTCTTTCTCTCTTCCTTCCACCAGGCCATTTGTCCCACCTCCCAGTTGTTTCCTCCAGGGTGCAGCCAGCTTGTTTCCATGCCTGCTGGGAAACCCTCAACGTTCCTACAAACTTCCATCCCAAACCATGACAGTCCAAAGAAGTGTTTCCATCTGCTTCAGTAAACCATGGATGGGGTTGGACCGCGGCATGGAGCCATGCGGGGCTGCTTGATCCTGTCCCCATCCCTGGCTTGAGTTGCTTCAGAATCTGCCACCATCCCTCCCGCCCTCAGCTCCCCCCCACCGTCCCACCACCATCCCACTGCCCTCCGTGTGTCCGTGGCTGTGTCTCCTTCCCCACGTGGCTGCTCCCAGCAGGGACCCTGCACAGGCACCCGGATTGGATCGTGTGAATCCCCTCCCCGTCGCACTCAGCGCCAGTGGCCAAGTGAACGTGTTAGTGACTAATTTATGTGAGCATGATTTACATGCTTAATTAGCTCTGCTTTTATTTGCTGTGTTCACAAGGCAGAATATTTTCCCACAAAGCGCTGTGCCTAGAGCCTGTTTGATTAGCTACAGAAAGGAAAGCGTTCAGCAGCATAAAGCTGAACCACCAGAAAGTCAATACATATTAACAGATTTGAAAGGCTTTTTTTTCTTTTTCCCCCACTAAACACATTTTACAAACAGCAGGGAAGACAAAATTCTGAATTCAGTGCTAGTTATGACTGTTTGGGGTTTTTTTGCTGCTCTGCTGCAAACCATTCTCAAGGTTTTTTTCTTTTTCTTTTTTTTTTTTACTGGAGAACAAATAAGTGATGCAGAGCCTGGAATTTTTCTCAGTCCAACTTATTTCCCTTTACCAAACTTTGATAAAGTGCCAAACTGGAGACATGTAACCCCTTTGGCAAGGACTCTGGCCACACACCAGCAACCCCAGAGGCTCATTCTGCTCAGGGAAATTAAGGTAAAACCTGTGCTGTTTACAGCAGCTCCCTAAAAAAAAAAAAAAAGAAATCCCTGCATCCTAAAATTCAGAAAGCTTGCTTGTCCTTTTGGGAAGAAACCCGGAGTAATTGTAGGTACGAGCACCATCTGTTGGCTGCGTTACTGCTTACAGGGTGCAAACAGCATCCCACTTCCAACAAAACTGCTGCTCCACTGCATGTCCTGAGGGACAGCCCCAGGTTTTGGGAGCAACACAGCCAGGCAGATGGCAGCAGGAGTCACCAAATAAGCCAGGAATATGCCCAGAGCCACCCAGGCTCTACAAGGAGAGCTTGGTGGCTCTCTGTTGTCTCTATCCTGATGCCCTCTAGACCTGCCTGACAGTTGTAATAATTAAGGATGCTCCATCACCCCCTTTTCCTACACAAATAACATATTTTGGCCTCAACAGCTAAGCAAATGAATTCAGCCAAGGCTTTGGGAGTGTTTGGGATATTTGGCCACCACTCCTGTTCAATCGTTTTAGGAACAAAGAGCGACAAATCCGCAGCAATTTAAAATCTGACTTTCCAATTACGGATTTGATGTGTTTTATGCCTTTTAAGTGACAATATTTGTCAGGCCATTTGTTCAGTGCATTGTCTGCATGTGCAGTTACACAGGAATTGGTTTAATTAAGGTTAATTGGTGCATAATTAGAGCTGCTGCCAACACAAAAGAGTGGCTGCAGACCAGGGAGAGAGTCGATTTCTGTAGAGCTCCACAGGACAAATAGTGTAAAGGGGAGATGACTGTTGAGTACTAAAAACCTAAACTGCTCCACATTTTAGCTCTGATTTTTGTAAAACCACATGTCTAGCTGCTTGGCAGTGCTCTCCCCAGAGCACAGAGCCCTGTCCCAGTTAGTGAAGCATTTTTAATGGCAGAGGGTGTTTGTGCTAATGAATCTTTGCAGCTGGATACTCGTCTTTTCCAGTGCAAGGGAACTGTGCAGGATGCAATGCAGGGAAGCAAAACTGAGGAAAAAGGGGAGGAGGAGGATATTTGAAAAAGAGGCTGTAATTTATCATGCAATAAACTCACCTGGGATTGCTGGTCTGGCACAAAGCCAGTAGGAGCAGCACCTCAGCCTTGGCTGTGATGTTCCCAGGGGATGCCATCAGGGCTTGAAAGATAATTGCAGGGAGGTTCTGGTGTTGGTGACTTGTTCCTGCAAAGGTCCAGTGGGATGGTCATCATAGAGCATTTGTTGTGCCGTGGTTAACCCTCCCTCCCAAGGGTGCCCCATGGCTTAGTACTGAAAGCAAAGCCAAAGCAGCTGTGCCCAGCTGTGAACTCACCTGCCACCTCCTTCCTGGCCCCACTGCACTTCTCCCAGGGATCCCAGTTATCCCAGTCCAGGGGTGCTGGGAGCAACCTCCCCCTCTCCTCCAGGATGAAGGTGCCTGGGATGGGTGCCAGACCACCACAGCCTCCCACCCCAGCTGCTGCCATGGGCACACAGCCCTGCCAGCCTTTCCACATGGATCCAGCAGTGCCTGCGGCCAGGCTGGAGGATCTCAAAATAATGAAGGAAAATGAGAAGGAGGGAGTGAAAGACTATAAGATGATGTGATTGAATAGACTGGAGACTCGGTGGAAACCCCACCAGACAGTAGAGTCTGACCACTCTGATCCTATACCTGTGTGTGCTCCTTCAAAAGACCCAGATACAGAAAATTAAAAGGAGGAAGGAGGTGTTCCTCATCTCACAGGCAACTTCTCTCTCTGAGTTATTATTTTAGCACTGACAGAATCCTGCACCTGCTGAAGCAAACACAATCCTGCCTCTGGCAAGCAAAGACTTGCAGGGATCTGCTGAAAAGGTAATTTCCTTCTCTGCTTCCCTTGACCAAGGAGTTTTCACAGGAAAAAGCCTCCACTCCTCCTAGTAAAATACTACAAACTTTCCCATGCCTGGTGCATACAAATTCCTCCTTGTTACCATGGTGAAAGGAGAAGCAGTGACTCTCCCAGCCAGACCAGCATCATGAACTTTCCCTCTTCCCCTGTGCACACACTGTTCAGAAAGCAAAATGGTCAGTAAGACATGGTCAGAGAAAAAAAACCCCTGTTACTGGCACAGTTGCTCCATCTGTCACCCTCTCAAAGGCCAGGGCAGTGCTGGGGCTGAGCAGCCCATGCAGCTGTTTCAGGCACTACTGGGGGCAGGTTGGGCTCCTCTCAGTATTTTGAGAAAAGCCAGGGCAATGGCTGTATATCCTACAGAGCTCCAGAGGGCCCTGCCAGGCTGAGTGGTGATGCCTGCTGGAAATGGAAAAAAACCCTCTCAGAAAAGCCCATTTTCAAAGCAGCCACTGTCGAAACAGATTGTTTGGTGGGGGGGGAAGTTTAGAAACAGCAGAGCAATTTTCCAAGCACGAGCAGCTGAAGTTTCTTGATATGCAGAATTCCTTTTTTGTCCTTATTAGCGTTTTCCTCTTTTCCACCTCAGTCACACTGTGGCACAATGGCTGGTCATGCCAGACCTGCCCCTGTGCAGTCCCTGGGAAGGTCCAGGAGCTTCTTTGAAGAATAAATACTTAATTCTGCAATTTTAGACCTGCAGGTTGGAGCCTGTTGGTCTAAACTTCTCCCCACTTCGGCTTCTGGCCTTCTCACTGAGGGCATGAAGAGGGCATGAAACCAGGTGTTTCAGCACTGAAGGCAACAGGGCTCCATCAGTGCCTGAAAACAGACCCACAATTAAATGCCTTGCTTAAACCACAGAACACCTCAAGCTCCATGGTGCTTGGAGTGGGATCCATTCTCTCTAATTTAGCTGTCTGGGAATGAGGTGAAGCATCCAGGATAACTCTGTGGTCCCCAGGAGACACTGGAGCCTCCGGAGGGCAATTCCTCCCTCCTGACCTGAACATCCCAGCCCAGAGGGCTGCCTGCTCAAGCTGCCATGGTGTAACCTGCTGTACGTGCTGCAGGTCCCGCCCTGGCTGCTCCTCTGTCTGGCTGCAGTGAGTCATGGCCCTGTGGAAGGTTATACAGCAAACAGGCTTCTGTATTGACCCCCTGAGAAACTTCATGTCCAGCAAAATCCAAAGGCAACACCAATTCCAGACCAGTCCAAAGGAGTGGGAAGCACTTAAACATAAAAAAGCAATAAATTATTCACTAAAAACCAGCAGGGGGATTGAGGAAAAAATTATATGCCTGAGACAGACTCATGTTATAGAGGTGGTTTCAGGTTGTTAAGCTGCAGGGAACAATTAAGGAAAAGTCCCCAAGGGGCAAAGCAATGAAATCACAGTGCCATAGGAATCAAAGGGCTCAGTACATGCATGAACAGTAAAAGCAGCTTCACTCAAGCTATAGGTAACACAAAATAAGCAAATACTTCCCCAATTCTCTTCTTACACAGCCTTGCTCCAGCTCATACTAATAGTATTCTGAATTTCTTCTCTAGAAGAACTCAAATGAGCCTGACTAGAGAATCAGAAACAGCTCATTATACATTTATTCTTTGCTTGTTACAGTAGCCTTGCTGAGCTATCAATCCAGTCAGTTATGCAAGAGATTGGGTGCCCATTAGATGTTTTACTCTGTTAATGTGTTGAACTTTGTTTTCTCATTAATAAGTGTGTTGGAACAAAATGAACAATATATGGAAAGATTATTATGACTTGTATAATGAAACACATTAGGCCATAACTCAGGGAACAACTAAAAGTCATTTGCCTGTTAAAAGAAAATTGTGCTTGAGTCCATTCCATCAAGGCAGTGCACATGGGAGAGGAAAAGAAGGTGGGAGCAGGACAAAGAAACAAGTGCAAGGAGATGTGTAGTTGGCATTGTCTCTTGGCTTTTGCCAAGCAATATGAAGAGGATTGTTTAAGTGCAGGGGTGAAAAAAACCCCCACCAACCACCAACTAGCAAGACTCATGACTGTAAGTATATTAGTAATTTTTTTGTACTAAAGGATGAACAGAATGGAATGGGAAGGAATAGAATAGAAATATTTTGGTATTTGGGAGCAGTAGTCCCCAGGTGTTTCCAGACACAGCTGTGGCACTGTCCCAGCTTTGCTCTCCTCTCCTAAGCTTTGCCAAGGTGGGCTAACCCGCTGGGCATGAGGCATTTCCAATCATGTCCTAGTTTTCTTCTCTGCTACCTGCAAAAGATGGGAATCAAGGCAGTGCTCTCAGCCCTGCATGCCCAGCTGAGTCCTCAGACAGCTGATAAGGACCAAACCAGGGCCAAAACTCTGCCAATGCTAATGAAAAAGGAGGTGGCAAACACCCTTACCCTGCAGAGAATGGGTCATTTCCAAGATGTGGCAGCCTGATACCTTTTCAACATGAAGCAAAAGTACCCATGATGCAGCAATTTTCCTTGGATTGCACTATAATGTGTGCAGCAGGGGTTTTTTCTCCCATACACCTTGATTCCATGTTTGGGGATGCTGTTTGTTGCTTAGCTACTGGATGCTGCCACAGCTGAAAAGCACCGCTGGAAGAGTTGACAAGAAGGAATTGATTCTTTGGGGAGAGAAGCGAGAAGAATTATCTCCTGAAGGCACTGCTGCTACAAAGTAGTGCTGGGAAAGATGGGGAGACATCAAGGAAGGATATTACATGCACTTCACTGTTCTAGATTTGGTTAAAAAAGAATTGTAAAAAATCTTGGGAATATGAAAAAAAATAATGAAAAGAACAATAAATAATAGCTCAAAACCACTGCCAGAACCTGAACATCCTCCTCATGAAATGAGCCCTGTTGGAGCAAGAGGAGCCCCTGCCCCTGGTGGTCCCCACCCATTGCCATCAATGGTGCTGCACCAGCTCTGTATCTGGAGGCAAATTTGCTGCTGTGCAATTTGCACTTCTTTCCATATTAATGAAGTAATTGGGGGTTGGAATTATTTTTATTGCTAATTACATTGGGTTTATGCACTTCTGGCTTGCTTCAATAAGCATTTAAGAAGAGGGAATTTTAACAGAACATTAAGTAATACAGAGAATTAAACAAACAGCTCAGAGTGATGGAAGAGGCTTTAGCTACAGTTTTGAATGGAATTACATTGGGTTGCTGGGTGAGATCTCCTGTTTGTGCATTGGAAAGGAGATCTGTCACCACATGTAAAGCACTATCTTCTGCCAGGAATGCTGACCCCTGGCATCACACACAGTCTAATCTCAGGCAGTGCTTGGGCTATCCAAGATATGACACAAAGAGAGGCTGTGGGGAGCAATGCCAGAGGCAGGGCTCAGTGATGTGCTTGCTGCCATGGCTAGGAAGTGAGGATGTGTTTGAAAATCTGCTAAAACACGAGTCTCAGTCCCTGCCTGCTTCCACTCTTGCCTGCAGACCAGGTTGCTCCCTCCTGCCTGTCACAGCATAGACAGAGAGTGGGAAACTAAAGAGACTGAACTTCTTCAGGCTCTCAGTGTTTCTCAAAACCAAAGCCAGAAAAGCTGTTTCAGTTCCTGTTTGGCAAATGCTCTGTATGTGGCAAACACACACGCTGATACCTCCTGAATAGTAGCTTTGTTTCCCAAGCTCACACAACTTTTTAATTCAACTGGCATAAGGATGTGCAAAACTTCATTTGCAGAAAATTCACAGTGTTAAAAATTCATTGTTTTCAAACAGCACCGAAACTTCGGCTTCTTCTGTATTTATTTACTATACTGGATGAGTTGCCTAATGAGAAATATCCAATGTCTTTTTAATGGTTAACACACATCTGCCCAGACAGAAAAGCACTATCAGAGCCCCCCAGCTCCTTCTGCTCATGCAGTTTTGCATCCCTGAGGTGGTTCAGGAAAGGCTGAGGTCTGCACTACACAGAGGGCTGCCATGGGAATGGCCACATGCCTTTGGATCTGGAGCTGCATCCTAATACTCTAATTTCTAAGTCTCCAGGTCTGTGGATGTTCCATTTTCGTTTTTCCCACCATCTGCCCCCTCCACCCCGAGCTTCAAGTCTGCATTTACAGTCCAGTGCCAGAATTGACGTGACAGAAGCTTTCCTCTGGCTCTTGTGGGCATATGTTCACCCTTCATTTAACCCCTACCCACCCTTATTTCCCCAGGGGAGGATCCTGCTCTTGCTGAGCATGGGCAGGATGAACCCAGTTCAAGGTCTGTGTATACAGACAGAGGTGTGGTCATTTGTTTTCTGGGCACAGATGCCCCTTGGTGTGTGGATGGCCAGATGCAGGAAAACCTTTTCATTGATCTCAGGGGGATTTGCCCATAGGTGATGCTTCTGCCTCTGTAATCAGAAGGCATTTTGCATAAAGGACAGCACCAAACAGAGCTCAGGTGATGTCATGGGACTGGTTCCCACTGCCTTCAGCATGACTGGGACAGTCCTTCAGAGACCCTGAGGGGCAGATGATTGACTGAAATCCTATATCCCATTGACTGACTGATAATTGCAGGGAAGAGTCAATGACAGGTTTTATTAATGCTTAATTAAGACAGATAGAAGACAACTTCCCTTGGCTAATTTGCTCTCCTGAACCTAGTCACACTCTCTATTTCCAAATGAGTGAGACCTAGAAAGGCAAAGTTCAGGTCTTGAGCACTGAAAGTGGCTTCCTTTGCCTGGGGAAGTGAGCCCAAGCCCAGCTGGGCCTGCAGGCTGCCTCTCCAAGGGATTCTGTCCTTACAAGAAGATAAGGCAGCTGGTACTCTGCCAGAGCACATTTATTACACAGAATAAAGCTGAAGCAGCAGCTCTGCCTGGCCCACTGCCCAAACCACTCCAGAGCTGGCGGGTTGGACTGGCAGGATCTGTCTGAATAGCACCAAAACTTGAGCTGCTGCTCATGGCTGCTTTGCCCTCTTGCTCCTGTGAGGAGCTGCAAGGCAAGGCAAAGTGAGACAGAGCATCTTTAAATGGTCAGGGGAAGCAAAAAGGTCTGCAGCCCCCTCCAAAACTGCACATCCTTCTCATCACTGCCCACACCACTTCCTGTGCAACTGATACACATTGATGGGACATTTACTTGCTGTTGTAGCCTCACAATGTCCTCTGTTAGAGCTGAGGATTGAAGAAATGAAAAAAAAAAAGGAAAAAAGAGGGATAGTCTTGTATCTCTTGGGCTGGCTGACAGGGCAGTGACTTTGAGAACTGACCTTCAAAGCTGACATTCTCTCCTTGTGCTCAGGCTGCCTGTCACCAGTTTTGACTTAGAGCAGAGCATAGTATCATAAAATCATTTAGGTTGGAAAAGACCTTCAAGATCATCAAGACCAAACATTAACTCAGCACCCCAAAACCACCGCTAAACCTTGTCCCTAAGTACCACACCTACACATCCTTTAAACACCTCTGGGGAAGGTGATTCCACCACTTGCAGTGCCTGATAACCCTTTCAATGAAGAATTTTTCCTGATACCCAATCTAAATCTCTTCTGGTACAACTTGAGGTCATTTTCTCTTGTCCTATCACTTATATGGCAGAAGAGACTAATCCCCAACTCCCTACAACCTCCTTTCAGGTAGTTGTAGGAGCCATAAGGTCCCCCCTGAGCCTCCTCTTCACCTCCAGCTCCCTCAGCCACTCCTCACAGGACTTATAAGTCGTCATAGATTGATGGAGTCCAAAAACTGGCAGAAGCCTCCAGGCAGTGCTATAATGAATTTTATAGAACTAAGAGTGCAAATGGCTGTATGCACTCAATTTAAAAGAGAAGAGACATTCCAAGGGAGGCTCAGCCAGCAGCACAGAGCCCGTGTGTGCCCCCACCACAGCAGCAAGCCCACCCCAGAACAAAGGCAGTCACACGCAGGGAGCCGCGTCCTCCTTCCAGAAACATCAGGCAGTGCAGGATATCAAGTCCTAAGAAAACACTGTGCTCCCCTCAAATCAGTTCCACATGCAGGGAAAGAAGCAGAGGGAAGATTATTTGCCACAGTTCCATTCCAAGGATTATGTAAGAGAAAAACAGTAATAAAGATGTCTAAGAGGGAACATTTGTTGCCACACTGCAAACAACTGCAACAACATCCAAACTCTGAGTGCCACGTGTGGCCGCACCATTGATGGACCAGGCACAAAAGTATAGAGGGAGCCACTAATTACCTTAAGGAATGCCCTTCACCTTCCTGGAGAGCCATTGGAATGAGGGAGGTTATTTTTATTAAAAGGAAAACATGTAAATGAAAACCAAACTGAAAAATATCATAAAAATTCCTGCTGAATCTGAAGATACCAGTGAACACCTTCCCAGTCCCTCACCCAGTGCTTGATTTGCCAGTGTAAGCAAAGCCCTTGCAGATGGGTCAGGGAACACCGAGCTGCTGCGAGTGATTCCAGAGGGTTGGTGATTCTGCATCAACACAAGCTCTGTTCTCATCACTGCCTGCTCACTACTGCCTGGGGCATGAGGCTCGAGCAAGGCTGAAACCCCAGATTAGCTGGGTGAAACTGCTGCTGGTGGAGCTGCTGCTGTGCTGCTGCTGCTGCTGGCGTGGTTGTTTCAAGGGTGACTGGCGAGAACTGCGCTGCTGGGGAAGGGAACACAGCAAAGCCAAAGGAGGACTTACTTCAGGACACACCAGTCTGGCCAGACTGGAGCTCCAGGGAGAAGACAACCTAATTCTCTCCCAGGAGAAATTGTCACTGAGGAGAAAACAACTTCTTACCTTTCTGTGGCCCTGTTGTGAACCTTGGTCCAACAACCTGTGCAAAGCAAAGTAAGTACCTACAGTGAGTACCTACAAGTCGCCCTCGTGGGAGGCTGGAGCCACCCCACCCCTGCTCTGCTGCAACAGGGTCTCCAAGCAAACCCACCACAACTGTGACCCACATAGGAGAAGAAAGGTAGTGGGTATCAGCTGCTCTGGGGCAGGATATATTCCTACTTGTACCAGCTCTTGGCATCCCAAGAAAGACTTTGTCTCAGGGATAATGACCACCACTGAGATGCTTCTGATGGCACATTGCCAAGGGACAGCCTTGTCAGTATTCTTTCTCTGAGAATATCTCATCCCCTACTCTTAAAGCTGCAGAGCACTTTATAAACAGAAGTTAGATATCAGAACACCCCCAAATGCAAACAAGAATTATTAAGCCAGTATCCAAAGCCCTTCTTCCTGTCAGCTGACCAATTTTTCTTATATTTGATCACATCAGTTATGCTTCATTAGTGAGACTCCAAACATGCACTGCAAAAACAGTAGAGAAAATGAATTGGATTCTGTTGCTGCCTTTGAAGGGTCTGTGTCATCCATTACTGTGTTATGGGTAAAAAGCTTTTTCTGACATGACTCTCCTGTAATTTGAAGCCAGCGATTTCATTTTCATTCTGAATCATCCATCCACAAGACATTTTTCTGTTAGTTTCCAGCTAAAGGTTGTACTAAACCAGAGGTAAAATGAAAAATCTCTCCTAGCTGAACCAAGGTATATTTTACTCACACACAAAGGGTTGAAACAACCGTGTGGTCATGGAGAGTTGGGAGCTCCCACCACCAAGAGCAGGGCAGAAAGCACCAGTTCTTGTGCCCCTTCCAGGCTCAGGAGGGTCCTCATGGCATGGCTGTAACAACAGATTAGGAGATATGAATTCACAATTCATCAGACATTCAGCTGGAGGCCAAACTAGAAGAGAATAACCTGAAATAAAAAGTTTCAAGTCAACTCCAAGTGAAGGGAAGAGTAGGGGCAGAGGGCAGAGGAAGATGGAGGGTTAGCAAAACAAAAGTAAAAAAAGGTTGTTTGAACAAAATGGTTTGTTTGAATAAAAATTAAATGGCTTCACTGTAACTTTTTAAAAAGAAATTCAATCTAGGTTCGTCTCTAAAGAAAATACTGCTTCAACATGAAAAGTTGTAAAAGTTCTGCCTTTAAAATGTCTAAATGAGCTTTTCATATTGTCCAAGAGTTTTTCCTCTCCCTTTAAAACAGCTTCAAGACTTTGATGTGAATTTCTGACTGGTATCAGTCCACTCCAAAAGACTGCTTAGGCAAAAAAGTAAAGACAATCATTCCAGTTTGATCTTTTTTTTTTCTGCCCTGCTCCAGCAAGTCCAAATCACAGTGCTACCATCCTGCAGGAGAAGTTTTCCCACTCCATGCTACCAGCAGGGACTGTATGATATCCATTTCCCACACTCCCTGTCTGCCTGACACATCTGGGCAGGGGCCGTGCAGGACCCAACAGCAGGACACCTTATTCTTCTTTTCCCTCAGGCATTATAATACTTAGCAAGATTAACATTTTTTGTGTGATTAGCATGCTAAAAAAGGAGGGCAGTTGTTATTGTAGCATTCATAAAGGTACAAAGAAATCCAGCTATTGAGTAGATCCAAACACAGCTGCTGGGAAACAAACCCTTTTCAGATATGTCTGTCTTTTTCTCTACCTGTTTACTGAGAAGGGCTCAAACACAACAAAACAGGAGTAATGATCATTTTGCTTTCCTCCTACACTTTTAGTTATTGTTCTCCTACTGTTGCCTAAATAACAGCTTCTAGTTATGCACACAGAACCACAACATCACTGTTAATTATGGACATTGTACTGAAGTGTGAAACAATAAAAAGTTAAAGCCCAGCCCTGCTTACTTCAGTCACCTCAATGATGTGCAAGTGTTATGGTTGATACCCAAGAATATCAGGTTTTGCCAATACTCTTGAAAGGAAATACACAGAAAATATTCAACAAGCTGCATTTCACCCTTAGAGAGACGTGGTGTTCAGGAATAAAGGGAGGAGACATTTGGAGCAGACCACAAACCAAGCCCTTCAGCCTGGGAGCTGCAGCCCAGGACTTAAGTGAGCCCATAATGACTTGGGTTGGAGGGGATGTCAAAGATCATCCAGTTCCAAATCTCTGCCAGGGACACCTCCCACTATCCCAGGTTGCTCAGAGCTCCATCCAGCCTGGCCTTGGACACTTCCAGGGATAGGAGTGTTTGGCTGAGCTGGCAATGCCAACTGCCCAACACAGAGAGAGAATCCATCCCCTCTTACCAAGGGAAAAGGAGGGAGGGAAAAACACAAAATAGCAAGCTTCTTATATTATACAAAAGAAAGACAATTAAAAACAGAATATAATACATATATATATACAAATGTGAGAAATAAACAAACCAACAACAACTACTGAGTTGCCCAACCAAATAATACAGATTCCAACCACCAAAAACACACAAAACCCTCCAAAAACTCTTCCAGAGAAAACTCCCAGCAAGAGAGGAGAAAAATTAACAAGAAAATGTTCCCCTCCCTGATAACACAGCGGGGATGGCGGCAAGGCCTGATCTTGGCAGGGCAGGGGCTGGGCAGCCTCACGGGGCTGAGGTGAAGACCAAAAAGAGGCAGAAGCTCCACCTCTCTCTCTGTTTATACATCTTGATGATGTCAGATGATAGGAAATATCTCTTTGGTTGCTTAAGTCAGGTGCTGCTTGTCCCTTCTAATCTATGTCCCACCCTCTGGGCCTGCTGAACTGAGGCCTAGCTAAGGCCTGGCTGAAACTAAAGCCAAAACTACAACAATGGGGCATCCACAGCTACCTTAACCCCCCCCCGCCCCAGTACCTCACCACCCTCACGGGGAAGAATTTCTTCCTAATATCTAATCTAATCCCACTCTGTGTCAGTTTGAAGCCATTCCCCCTTGTCTTCTCGCTCTAAGCCCTTGAAAATTGTCCCTCTCCATCTTTCCTGTGGGTTCCCTTCAGGTACTGGAAGGCCACAATTAGGTCTCCCTGAAACCTTCTCTTTTCCAGGCTAAACAGTCCCAGTTCTCTCAGCCTTTCCCCACCACAGCACAGGCTCTCTATCCCTCTAATGGACTTGGTGCCTCCTCTGGACTCGCTCCAACAGCTCCACGTCCTTCCTGTGCACTGAGAGATGGAGGCAGCACTGCAGGTGGGGCCTCACCTGAGGGGACAGAGGGGCAGAACCCCCTCCCTGCTCTGCTGCCCTCCCTGCTCTGGAGGCAGCACTGCAGGTGGGGCCTCACCTGAGGGGACAGAGGGGCAGAACCCCCTCCCTGCCCTGCTGCCCTCCCTGCTCTGGAGGCAGCACTGCAGGTGGGGCCTCACCTGAGGGGACAGAGGGGCAGAATCCCCTCCCTGCCCTGCTGCCCACCCTGCTCTGGATGGAGCCCAGGACATGGTGGTTTCTGGGCTGTGAGTGCACCTGGCTGGGTCATGTCCAGCCTCTCACCTCCAGCACCCCCAGTCCTTCTCAGCAGGGCTGCTCCCCACTTGTCCATCTCCCAGCCTGGACTGATGCTGGGCATTGCTCCAACCCAGGGGCAGCACCAGCACTTGGGCTTGTTAACCCTGAGATTCCCAAGGTTCCCCTTCCCAAGCTTGCCCAGGTCCCTCTGGATGTGGCCAACAGCCTCACTCAGCTCAGTGTCACCTGCACACCCACTGAGTGCTGGGGGATGCCCCGAGCCCAAGTGCCAGGTTTGGAGACAACACACCTGCCAACAGCTCAGTTCGGACACTGAGGAGGCTCAGAGGAGACCTCATCACTCTCTACAACTCCCTGAAAGGATGTTGTAGCCAGGTGGGGATTGGTCTCTTCTCTCAGGCAACCAACAGCAGGACAAGAGGGCATGGGATTAAGCTCTGCCAGGGGAGGTTTAGGTTGGATATCAGNTGCCAGGAGAGGTTTAAGTTGGATATCAGGAAGAAGTTCTTTACAGAGAGAGTGCTCAGGCATTGGAATGGCCTGCCCAGAGAGGTGGTGGATTCTCCAACCCTGGAGATTTTTAAGGTGAGACTGGATGTGGCACTGAGTGCCATCATCTACTAATCAAAGTGGCGTTGGATTAAGGGTTGGACTTGATGATCTCAGAGGTCTCTTCCAGCCCAACTGATTCTATGATTCTATGAACTCCACCATGTATCTCACACGGGGTCCCCCACTGACACTACATGGTGAATTCCACACAAACATGCCAGGATTTTTGTAAAACAACTGTCAGTCCTGCTTGGAGTTGCCAAATATTTCTTGAGGCTGTGGTTTACCCCCAGCTGGAACCCAAGAACCACACAGCTCTTTGCCCACCCCTCTCCTCACCCCCAGTGGGATGGGCTGGAGAGTCAGGAAAACGTAATAGCTGTGGGTTGAGATAAGAACTGTAATAATGAAAATAAAACATTATTGTAGTAGTAATGATGATAATAATAGTAGTAGGAATAAAAGGGGAAATAGCAAAAAGAAAAAGGGGAATAAAACCCAAGAGAAACAAGTGATGCTTCATGAATGTGTCACAACATTATTCTCATACTAAATCCAAAACACAGCCCTGTACCAGCCACTAGGAAAAAAATTAACTGTATCCCAGCCCAAAGCAGGACACTTGAAAACACTTCTGTGCACATGACAGCCAGAATCAGGTAATTGTTATTTCTGTGGGGGTGTGAAGTTTGCTGCTTAGTGGGGTGGAATAAAGCAGCAGTTGCTTGGTTCATTTTTCAATGCACAGCATATTTAAGTCCCAATTTTATATGTTTTCCACTATTTTGTCCTCCTAGTGCTGACAACATCTGGAACCCAAAGAGATGCTGAAGCAGCATTGCTTGTCCAGGATTGCCAGCTGGCTGATGGCACCAGCACTCCTCAGAGGGCCTTTAAAATGAGAAATTTTGCAGCAGGAAATAGTCCCAAGTAGCAACTCCCCTCCTAACCCCAGTCTGGGATGCCCAGTTCTTCCAAGCAATGTGTTAAAAAACTGCAGCAATTAGTATTATTATTAAAGTGGAGCTCAAGCTGAACATTTGGGGTTGGATAGAGAGGAGCTAAATGACAGCAGAGGTAAATTTTAAAATAAAAATGTATCTCATTTCAATAGCAACAGAAGGCTGCATTTGAAAGCCTTATAATGAAACAATGATTTGGGTTTGTTATGTCCTCAAGCAAAGCAATACACAGAAATCCACCCAAAAGTTTAAGATTTGCCTTGAAATTACAGTTGTGAGCCGAGACAAGAACATATAAATTCCAGGTATCCCTTGGCAGGAAACAGCAGGCAGAGTGGGATGTGCCAGGAACCACATGGCACAGCATTTCAGAGTTGGATTTCACTGTTCTGGTCTTCCCTTGGGTCAGCAGGTGTGGCCTGGCACTCAGAGGAGCTGTGGGTGTCCCAGGCCACCTCCAGGTCTGTGTCCCCAGCAGCAGGGATGTCTGCCCTGGGACTGCCATGCTCGCCCTGGGAGGGGATTTGCTGCTGTTCCACACATGGTTATGAGACTAGAGCAGCTCAACATGGGCCTTTCCGGTTCCAGACGGTCCTAATTTGGGATTATTGTCTACAAACAGTTGTGGCTTGGAGGCCTCAGTGCTGTCGCCATTTGGGTTATNAACAGCTCAGTTCGGACACTGAGGAGGCTCAGAGGAGACCTCATCACTCTCTACAACTCCCTGAAAGGATGTTGTAGCCAGGTGGGGATTGGTCTCTTCTCTCAGGCAACCAACAGCAGGACAAGAGGGCATGGGATTAAGCTCTGCCAGGAGAGGTTTAAGTTGGATATCAGGAAGAAGTTCTTTACAGAGAGAGTGCTCAGGCATTGGAATGGCCTGCCCAGAGAGGTGGTGGATTCTCCAACCCTGGAGATTTTTAAGGTGAGACTGGATGTGGCACTGAGTGCCATCATCTACTAATCAAAGTGGCGTTGGATTAAGGGTTGGACTTGATGATCTCAGAGGTCTCTTCCAGCCCAACTGATTCTATGATTCTATGAACTCCACCATGTATCTCACACGGGGTCCCCCACTGACACTACATGGTGAATTCCACACAAACATGCCAGGATTTTTGTAAAACAACTGTCAGTCCTGCTTGGAGTTGCCAAATATTTCTTGAGGCTGTGGTTTACCCCCAGCTGGAACCCAAGAACCACACAGCTCTTTGCCCACCCCTCTCCTCACCCCCAGTGGGATGGGCTGGAGAGTCAGGAAAACGTAATAGCTGTGGGTTGAGATAAGAACTGTAATAATGAAAATAAAACATTATTGTAGTAGTAATGATGATAATAATAGTAGTAGGAATAAAAGGGGAAATAGCAAAAAGAAAAAGGGGAATAAAACCCAAGAGAAACAAGTGATGCTTCATGAATGTGTCACAACATTATTCTCATACTAAATCCAAAACACAGCCCTGTACCAGCCACTAGGAAAAAAATTAACTGTATCCCAGCCCAAAGCAGGACACTTGAAAACACTTCTGTGCACATGACAGCCAGAATCAGGTAATTGTTATTTCTGTGGGGGTGTGAAGTTTGCTGCTTAGTGGGGTGGAATAAAGCAGCAGTTGCTTGGTTCATTTTTCAATGCACAGCATATTTAAGTCCCAATTTTATATGTTTTCCACTATTTTGTCCTCCTAGTGCTGACAACATCTGGAACCCAAAGAGATGCTGAAGCAGCATTGCTTGTCCAGGATTGCCAGCTGGCTGATGGCACCAGCACTCCTCAGAGGGCCTTTAAAATGAGAAATTTTGCAGCAGGAAATAGTCCCAAGTAGCAACTCCCCTCCTAACCCCAGTCTGGGATGCCCAGTTCTTCCAAGCAATGTGTTAAAAAACTGCAGCAATTAGTATTATTATTAAAGTGGAGCTCAAGCTGAACATTTGGGGTTGGATAGAGAGGAGCTAAATGATAGCAGAGGTAAATTTTAAAATAAAAATGTATCTCATTTCAATAGCAACAGAAGGCTGCATTTGAAAGCCTTATAATGAAACAATGATTTGGGTTTGTTATGTCCTCAAGCAAAGCAATACACAGAAATCCACCCAAAAGTTTAAGATTTGCCTTGAAATTACAGTTGTGAGCCGAGACAAGAACATACAAATTCCAGGTATCCCTTGGCAGGAAACAGCAGGCAGAGTGGGATGTGCCAGGAACCACATGGCACAGCATTTCAGAGTTGGATTTCACTGTTCTGGTCTTCCCTTGGGTCAGCAGGTGTGGCCTGGCACTCAGAGGAGCTGTGGGTGTCCCAGGCCACCTCCAGGTCTGTGTCCCCAGCAGCAGGGATGTCTGCCCTGGGACTGCCATGCTCGCCCTGGGAGGGGATTTGCTGCTGTTCCACACATGGTTATGAGACTAGAGCAGCTCAACATGGGCCTTTCCGGTTCCAGACGGTCCTAATTTGGGATTATTGTCTACAAACAGTTGTGGCTTGGAGGCCTCAGTGCTGTCGCCATTTGGGTTATGAGTTTTGTTACTCATCACTCAGCTCTGATAAATCTGTATAAGAAAAAGAAGATCTTACTAAAGCTGATAAGAAATTAGACCCTCTCATGTTCAAAGACAGCTGACATCTTGTTCCAGGCGTGGATGGATAGGGCTGAGGGTGGAATAAAAAGTTATTTGCCTTAACCAAACTCTCTTTATAGGGGGAAATATTATTCACAAAGAACATGTAGCAGATTGCTCCAAGTAACCATAAAACTAGATGGCTGGCAAACACTTACCTGAACAGCTTATCCTCATACTGTTTCCATTACTCTCACTGGTTAGGCAAGAAATCCCAGGAGACTACAAGTTCCCTGGGAAAACTGAAGGTCCTACCCTGAATGTCAGGAACAATCCCAGAGATGGAGGACTGGCTGCCATTTGGTAAGTGCTGGTGCCTTTGCAGAGTTGCTGGTTTGGCTACTCTTTAAAATAAATAAATATATCATTATATAAATAAATATAAAGGAGGGTAACACACTTGCAAAACCCTGAGCTACTGTTACTTAAGATGATACATTTTGGCAAAATTTGTTTTAGTTTTAATTGTTGGAAAAAAAACCATAAAGTTTGTGAGGTTTTTTTCTGTAAAATCCATTCCTACTTCTAAGCACTGTTTCTGCCTGGCAGAAGGAGAAACAACACAAAGAAGGTAGAGTTGCACCCATAATTATTATGAAGTTTTGTGTCCTTGCAGGTATAAGGCAGAATATAACCCAACATCCACCTTAGTGAAGAGGTTCACGTTGTATCCCTCCCTTTTCTTTGCATTTTGAAGACCAAATGATGGATTGTGTGTTCACACCGAGGTTCCTGAGCTGTTCCACACTGCCCAGGGGAAATCTGTGAGTTCCTCTCACACCTCCTCCAGCAGCACATTTCTTTTATCACCAACACCACCAGTGATGGAGTGAAGTTCACCTTCCCAGTGGTTAGAGCAAGGTGTGATGTGTCTCTCCCATCCTGCCTGGGTAACAGCAGGGCCTTTAGGTGCAGTTTCTCCTTGTGCTACTTGTGAGCCTGAGTTTCACATCAAGCATTCACACCTCTTATTTTTTATTTCTTGAATAAACTATGTTGAAGAGTTTGAAAAAGAAAGTAGTTTTTTTAAAGGCTTTTTGAATTTGTCAAAAATTCGTCAAAAGCCTGTATTTAACTGCTTGGGGGGTTCTCCCCCCACTTTTTATTTCTCTGCATTTATGCCTATCTGGAAAAGGTAGGGGAAAAGGAAAAAATAATAATAAAAGAGTCAAGAGGGTGAAAGTCTACTCTTTCAGTGATTTACAAGTGGGTATTTTCCATTACATTGAAAACCAATAAATATAAAGTTATTTTTACTCTCTTCTGGAATAAATCCATTTTCAAAAGCTTGGCTGGCAAAACCCAACAAGTCAATTTGCACCTAAAACTCTTTCACTCGCTCACTTTCAATCCACTGAGACCTGCGGGAGAAATTCAAGGTTGCCTGATGTGTGAGTGTTTTGTTGGTGTTGCTTGTTGTTACAGAATACAAAGCACAGAAGGCCCATGACTGAGGCTCCCTTTTCCTTTCCTTGCTGTATTATGTTGTCATTTGGCTGCACAGCAGGGATGCAAAACTCTCCTCCTTTGAATTACTGGCATGTCAGTAACTCGCTTACCACATGCTGCTTCCTGAAGGAAAAATACCCTCCAAAACCCATCAAAGTGTCCATTTCCTTGACACGGACAACATTTTCAAACCCTTATTTCAGGGACAGATTAAGTCATTTGTGCAATGACCTCTGACATGAGCATTAATACCTCTGTCCTTGCTTTTTACATTGTTTACTCACTTTGCCACCAGTGTTGGTGACATTATCCAAATATCTTGATGCCTTAGAGGGCATCTGAGCCACACAGACCTTCTTCTTCTTACCTCTCCTGCTCCAACTTGTTCCTTTAAAAACATCTTTCCATGTGCTGCCAGCTAAGCCCAACTGGGTTTTGTTCCAGTTGTCAAGCAGCTTGGACTGGGGACAGCTGGAGGATGGGAAGTCCCAGAGCAAAGTGTGCCCAGAGTGCCCATCACAGGATTGAAACCATGCCTGTAAATCACAGTCACTTTTAATAAGCTCTTGAGAAATTAAACCCTGGGCATCAGGTCTCCTGGAGGGAGCTGTACCTCCCACAGCAGAACAGCAACGTGCCACCTTTCCCTCTGCCAAGTACAAAGGAAAAGGACCACACTCCTGAATGCCCCACACACTGCAAAGGAGACTGTACCTCACATCCAGCAACCACACCAACATCCACACTGACTGCAAAAACGGCTCCACTGCTTCTTCCCTCGCTTATTCTCCAGAGAGACGTTGTTAAAAATATTTTGCTTTTGATGTAGCTGCATAGATTATAGGCAGGGAAGCTGCTGACCGCAGGGGGATACACACAGAGCTTGCCTGTTAACTGCTGGCCCTGTGCCTCTTCCAGAACCACAAAGCTTTGCAGTCCAGAGCTGAACTCGGGGTGAGCCGTTCAAACAAATCCCAAATCCCCGAGCTGAACTCGGTCAAACCACTGGGCTTCCATATCAAAAGCATACATAACTATGGAGATAAGGGGATACACGAGCCCTGACGTTCTCAGCAGGCTGCTGAACTTCAACCTTCACCTGGAGGTGATGCTCCTTTGCTTAGATCTGCTTGGGAATGACATGATTGATTTTCTTTTCTTTTAAATGAGCATTAAAAAAATCAGTGACTGTGTGAAGTTGTTTTTGCAAACAGATTCACACAGCAGCATTTCCTGAAGAACCACTTATATTGCTTTTCTGCTGCTCAGTGCTACAGTTTGCAAAATGAAAGATGTTACCGTTCAGAAAACTGAACTCCTCTTGGCCATGCACCATGTAACACCATTCACCTACTAAAATTAGCAGCAGCTTCTTCCTAAGGAAGTTTTTAGAAGGGAAACAAAAATGCTTAGGGATGTTTTCCCATGAAACCTGCTGTGAGCCACAGACCTGAGCTTCTAATGTACTGCAGACCTCAAACCACAGTGGGGTCCAAACTACAGTCTCAGATGCTGCTGCAAACACTTCTGGCAGCCTGATGTGGAACACTAATCCTGTCTTGAAAGACAAGGTGCAGCCTTGTGTCCTTTAGGTGTAAGACAGAATTGCCCCCTACAAAAGGCACCTGAACAGAGGGGAAGCAGTGTCAGACCCTGCTGAACCCACAGGGATGCGGAAAACTTCCTGTGGCCATGGAGATTTCTGGGGAAGTTGCTTGACTGCCTCACTTTTCCTGGTGTTAAAATAAGAGGAGCAAGTCCTGATGTAAAGCACTGCATTGAACTGGTAACTGCAAAATTAAGGCCAGAAGAAAGTAACTTCACTGAGGTTTGTGTATACTTCATCTTATGAAATAAATATTTTGCTAACCTGAGGTTGAAGTAATTTTCCTTGTGTGAAGGGAAGTTCCAGCCAGGTGGGGGTTGGTCTCTTCTCCCAGGCACTCAGCAATAGGACAAGGGGGCACGGGCTCAAGCTCTGCCAGGGGAAATTGAAGTTGGAGAGCAGAAAAAAATTCTTTGCAGAGAGAGTGCTCAGGCATTGGAATGGGCTGCCCAGAGCGGGGGTGGATTCCCCATCCCTGGAGGTTTTTCAAGTGAGCTTGGCCGTGGCACTGAGTGCCATGATCTGGTAAAGGGACTGGAGTTGGACCAAGGGTTGGACTTGATGATCTCGGAGGTCTTTTCCAACCCAATCAATTCTATGATTCTATGATTAAATATGATTTCTTATGAAGGAAGCAGTTTGTAAAACAGTAAAACATTCTGGCTGCAGGGGAGGACAAAGACATGCAGGTGCAGAGCTGCCTGACTGCTGCCCTGGTACCTCTGCAGCTCCTGACAGCCTTTGCTGGGGCAAAGACCCTTTTCCTGGGTTTGCTCCAGTCTCCTGTTGGCAGCAGGAATACTTGAGGTGAAATGACACTACAGGTTCTGTGCAATTCTGTGCTCTTTGTGTGAATGTTTGTTTACTGCATGAAGACAGTCAGTAAATATTTGCATTATGGTTGTCACTGACTGTAGGATGCCAGAATGCTCCTCAGAATAAAAGCACCCCAAATCCATCTGTGTGTCTTGGAGAGAGCTGCCCAGGCCCTCACCAGGACAGGCAGGTCTCCAAACACATCACAGTCAAGGCCAGTGCTGTTGCAAGGCAGCCCAAGGAACACATACCTTCAGGCACGGGGCTGTGCCATATGGCAAACGCTGAGCTGAGACAGCAGGGAGGTGTTTGGGAGGAGACACATGACAAAGCTCACAGCCAGGAGCCACGATGAAGCCGTGCAGGCGTCGGTCAACACAAATTCCACACGCTTCAGTTGGTGAGGAACCACAGCCAGCACCCAACCTGCAGCACTGCCAGGAAAATCCATGGATAAAAGCAGAGGAGAAGGCTTTTCCCACTGCTCTGTGAACAGAGTATTACATCAGATTCTGATGTTTTATTTTTAATAAATATGATGTTAGATTTTCTAAGGCTAAAAATCACACAGAACACCCAAAGCAGCAAAAAGCCAAGTTTTACCTTTCATTTACTGGCCAAAGTACAGTCTGGATACAGGCAGAGCCTCCAAACAGACCTCTCAGCAAAATCCTGGCAGCCTCTGCTTGCAGGCAGGTACTGACCTCAGCCAGCCACCAGCTCACCAAGCCACGTGCCCAGCCAGCTGTGACTGGAGCTCCTGCAGAGCTTTCCCCACCAGGCATTCTAATTAAAACTGAAAGAAAAAGAAGACTAATTCAGCAAGAGCAGACCAGCACAGACAAAACAGTTATCACATACAAGAGCTGCTGAGCACACGTTCATGCCTCTGCCTCACACCCCCTGAGCTTGCTGTGCTGCTGGAGGGCTGCCTCAGCCTGGGGGGCTGCTGTTGGGATGGAAACTCCCCAGGGCATTGGGCTAAGGAATTTCCATGCCTCAGTTTCTCCACCTGTGTGAAAGAGGCAACAATTCTCCTGTAACAGCTGGGAAAATCCAAGCAGGAAAGGAGGAAAAGTGCACAGCTTCAATAACACAATCAATGCAGACATGCTCTAATAAAATTCCTGCCACGTCTGTCCTGCAACCTGCACCTGGCTGGGCTCACCCCAAATGATGGGAGCCTAAAAAAAACCAGGCAGCTACTGCTCCTCCCAAGGCTCAGGTAGGTGGTCCCATTCCCACCATGCTCCTCAAGCAAAGCCTGAGCTGATTGTGACTCCACCACTGAACCACCTCATGGGGATGTTCAAAGGCCAAGGGTTTGGTGTAAAACACTGACTGGTGGGTCTGACACAGCTGTGGCACTTTCTGCAAGTTGCTCTCCCTGTATTTATGAAAGTCCTGCATTCTCCATAGCCCTTTCCAAAATTTGTTGGGTCATATGGAGCCTGCATATCTTCTGAAGGGCACTCAGGTGAGATGCTTCAGGGCATATATGAAAGTATTGACGGGGACTGGTAGAAGAAAAGCAAAATGTCAGGGCAGAGGAATTACAAGGGATGTGGGGATTTCAACAGAGAGCAATTCAGCCTGCCCTGGAAATACACACCCTCCAAGGGGCAGAGAATATTGGCAATGGTACAGCAGCTGTGACTCCAAACCATGCCAACATGACTGGGATGGCAGCAGAACTGCCCTGATCAGGCTGCCCAACATCCCTCCATCCATCTCTCCATGCCAGCCCCCAGCCTCTGAAGCCCAAACTCCAGCCCCATCTGGATTTAACACAGCACTGCTGTGACCTCCTGAAACACTGAATTACAGCTGCCTAAAGCCTGTGGTCTGCTGGGCCAGGCCCTGCAAACTCCCTTCTTCCCTCCTTCAGTGCCTTCCCTGAATGGACCAGACATATCAGTGTGTTTGTGAGCAGAAGTGGCTAAAATTGAAGGTCTGTCAGGTTTTTAATTACAAACGGTATTGTCAGAGCTTTACTTCTCAGCTGCAAATAGCTGTAGGCTGGAACTTGGCAACAGGATCTCTGATAAAAAGTGCATTTTTATTTTCTGAACCTTTCTTTTTGTGGATGCCCATTTCTGCATTATGGATACATAAACAGTGGGCTGCTGTTAGAGATGCTTTTCCCATCCTTATGGAACAGAGGAGAGCTGACAGCCTGTATTTAAAGGTGAACTCAGCAGTGCAGGCTCGTGGCTGCCCCCTTGATCATTTTAACACAGCTTTAGGAGTGTGAAAATAGAGCTATGGGCTAAACCTCTACTGTCAAAGGAAAAGAGCAATGAGCTCCTGCTCAATGTGCTATAGACACACGGGCTTAGATGTGACATGTTTTCCTCTCTGCTTTTCCGGCGCTGTCTTTGTTCAACTGACAAGCTGTTCTGTGGAAACAAACACACCCAGCACAGCCTGTCTATCTGTCTGTCTGTCCAGGGCACTGAACTTCCCAGCAGCACTCTCAGCTGTGCTGGTACCTGCAAAAACCTGATGTGTGAAATTGTGGGTGGGAGGCAAGTGTGGGGAAAAAAACAAAGGCTTATGGCAGAAAGCACCAAAGCAAATCGTGTTATGGACTTTGCTGTTATTCCTACCCTAGACTATCTCTGTCCTCTAGTGGAAAATCTCTCCCTCAAAACTGGTTTGGAGCCTGACCCTGAATAGCTCCTTGCTTTTCTGTATCATATGTTTTTTCCTTTCCCTTTTACTGTCAGAGGGGATTCTTTGATGCTCTTTCTCCTACAGAGTCTGTTTTCCAGTTGCTATGGCCGTGAACAGCCGGAGCAGCGTTCCCAGGAACCAGAGAGGAATGTGCTTGGTGAGAGCTGAGCTCAGTGTTGCAAAGGAATAAAGCAATTGTCCTGACTAACCGATCCCACAGGCTCTGACATAAAGTTCAGGCCTTGGACTTCAACCCTGGAATTTGGTAAAAGGACTTTTTTCCCTCCAGGATTACCTCAGTGTGTCCAGGCTGGTGAGAAATTTGCAGTCAATTAAAGAAGTTTGTCATGGTCAAAACTAAAAAGAAAAACACCACAAAAGATGGAGATTTTAGCAGATCTTTGTTTTTCCATGACAATTTCTTTAATGTTGTTCCAGGAGGTGTGGTGGACCCTTCTGCCCAAATATACATTTGCCAGGAGCTTCAATAACCTCCATGAGCCCTGTATGAGATCTGGAGGCTGTTCCCTGCCAGGAGGTTCAGTGCTGGGATGGATTTTCTCATGGAAGTTCATTTTGATGTTAAAAACACCTGACTTGCACCTGGGGACTTGGGAGAGCTGTGACAAAAAGCTGCCAAAAGAGACAAAATAGAGGCACTGAGGAAGCGACCACAAGGAATGTTACAGTGCAGCCTGGGGGACATGGCAGTTGGGAATGGATATTTGACACCCAGTTCCTTGTTCCTGAAGCTTCAGAGGCTGATGAAAGGTATTTTCCTAAGGCAGAAAGAACTTATCCCTGTAACAGTTTACCCTAACTCCTGACTGCGGAAGCTTGGGGCAATCCAACAGCCCTTGCTATTCTGTATTTTCCCCTTCAATATGATCAAGCTGTACTGAAGACAAATAGAACCTTTTAGTCTGATAATGCATTCACTGGAAAACATTGATTTACTTCAGTTGAAACACTGAACAAGCCCCTATCAAATCCCTTGGTTAGAAAACAGCACAAAACAATCCACAGAGAGTCCCCACATTCTCAAAACAAACCCACCTGACCTGCTGTTCTGAAACCAATTCATCTTGAGGTTCACCAGCCTTCTTTTAAGAAGATAAGAAGACTTTTGCCATCTCAGTCCCAAATTCCATAAACTATGAGTTTAAACCAAACCAAAAGGCATCCATTTGTGCACTTGTGAATTAGATGCTCTTGTCACCTGTCAGCTTCTCCCTTTCATTCCACATCTCATTACATTTTCAGTCTTAATGCTGTGCTGCACTGATGAGCTCCACAGATGAATTGCCACGTGTTAAGAAAGGATCTTCCTCCCTCCCTCCCAACCAAGACCCTGCCTTGAGCTTCAAGCTGCTTTCCTTAGTGTATTTAAATAAATTGCAAGCTTGCAAGAGAACATACACACTCATCACTTAGCTCAAGGTTCACAGTAAGCTCAGACTACTTGGCTCCATGGGTCTGTGCTTTAGATAGCTGGAAAAACTCCTGATTACTCTCTGTTCCCATAAATTGAAGTTTAAACCTTAGGTCAATCCCAGAGCCTCAGTATGAAGCAGGGAACACATCTAACTGACCCACAAAAATCCCTTCTTGGGCCACTGCATTGTGCTGAGAAGGGGAAATATCTGCCAGTGAACAGCAACTCAGAAACAATTATTTTCTAATGTTACCTGGTCTACTTGGGTCACTTTCTGCTTGTTTCCTTCTGCTGTGCCAATGCCTGTGATGCTCTGTGGTCTGGTTCTGCTGTGGGGAGCAGCAGGCATCTTACACACCCTTTTGTGCAGGGCTGGCTTTGGATGTCAGCAATTTGTTATGGATCCCCCCTGCTGCATGATAGGGATGTTTTCTGCAGAGTGACAGCTGAGTAATCTCTCACTGCATGTACTGCAGATTAAAAAACCTGCAAATCCCCCGTCCCCACGGACTGCCAGGCAAACAAGCACGAGGAGACAATGATCAGCTGGGGCTCTGGAGATAAACTAAATAATTACCTGGTGGTTATTAGCAGCTTATTAACACAAATCTAATTTTATCACTGCAGGTAGAATTCTGCAGGGAAATGTTTGATGAGCAGTGACAAATGTTTCAGTCCTTGCCACGCAGCCAGCAACACCCTTGAGAGAGCAGAGCAGCAAAATCACAAAGCTCCTGGTGTGTGAAAGGGTAAAGGATTACTGTTGGAAGCATGTAAAAAGAAGGGAATTGCTCCTCTAAATGCACAGCATCTACTCTAGGAAGCCAGAGCTAACATAATATTGCTGAGACTTTCCTTTGCATTAAAGGAAATATATACACACACCTCTATATGTGTGTAGATATATTTTGCTTTTGAAGTTACAAGACTGATTTCCCATCTTTGGTTATTTAGGAAGAAATGATCCCTGTGACTCAGGACAGAAAGGCTGCCTGCTTTTTAATCATCATAGCTTTTAATCACCATAGCTTTTCTTTCCCCATGAAAGCAGCAGCAGCAGCCAGAGCTGAGGGTTAGCAAAGGCTGCCCCAGGCCAGCCCCTTCCTCACTTCCCCACATTGCAAGGAATTCTAGGCAGAAGGATGCAAACCATTTCTTTAGTGCCATTAGATAAAGTATTTAAGCTTTGAAATAACTGATTACCCTCCCTTTGCGCTATCCCAAGGACAGTTTTAAAGAAAAGACAGAAGATTGCTGGCAAATCCGTATACTTTGGGGTAAGAAGGGAAGCAGGGAGGATCTGAGAGCAGTGAGGACAGAGGCGTGCCAGGCAGTGTCGCGTCCCTGCCACCTTGTGACAAGGCGCTACAACTGCAAAGTCCCGAAGCCAGGAAGCCCTGGAGCTTTCAGATGGACCTTGTTCTCTTCCAGGATCCCCAGGGGGAAGCACAAGGGCAGGTGTCCCCAGCCCCAGGAGAGATGAAGTCCCTGACGTGCTGTCTGGATGTGAGACCCTTTCTGCAGGTGACCGTGGCTTGTTCTCTCCCTGTGGGATGGGGACCTCCACTGTCTATCACAAACCTTTTTGTCAACATCCAGGTGCTGTGTTAGAGCTGGCAGGGGTCAAGGCTTTTTAGAATCATAGGACTGTTCAGGTTGGAGAAGCCCTCTAGGACCATGTCCCCAAGTGTCACATCTACACATCTGTTCAATACCTCCAGGGGTATCTAAAGCTGACTCAACACTTCCCTGTTCCAGTGCCTGACCACCCTTTCAGTGAAGAAAGGTTTCCTAATATCCAATCTAAACCTCCCCTGGCACAACTTGAGACCATTTCCTCTTGCCCTATCACTTCTTAATTGGGAGATTTCTTGTTATTTAAATTTATCTGCTGGTTACTTAGAAGGTCTCTGGATGAGAGGAGAAATATCCCCACCACAGGGAAGGGAACTGCAGGAGTTCCCACACCAAGGCTGGGAGAGCTGTGGTCCTCACCAGAGCTCAGACATCGTTTGTCAGTGGTTGGCTCTGCTTTTCCTCCTAGGCAGAACTCTGCAGAGTGCTTCAAACTTGGCTGTTTAGGAGAGGGGAAAAATAGGTTAGCCAAGTTTTTTATCCAGACTTATCTGATGTTTTTGCCTGCTTTGCCTCTTCCTGACTTCCTTGTCCTAAGAAAACAGCTGCCTTTGGCCTTCTAAGGGGAACTTTTATGTAATGCTTGAAAAAAAAGAAAAGCAACAAAAAAGTGAGTGTCTCATTTTTAAAGACTCAGCCAAGGAGACACGTTATCGCAGCTTCTCCATCCCCACTGCCTGCAGAGCGGTGGCACTGAGCCAGCACTGCTCCTCCTCCAGTTCATTCCCAAATCTGCTGGCAGAGCTCAAGGCAACTTTGGTTTGCCATTGTTCTGATTTTCCTGCAGAAGATCTTTCAGTGCTGGGTGGAAAGGGCCTTCCTGCCTCACACTCTAACCTGTGACAGGTTACAGGGGCTGCAGCAGCCTCTGCTCCTGCTGGGAGGGGTTTGCTCTTCCACTGATCCCTGCCTGGCACAGCTGGGACTGCCCCATCCCTGGAAGTGTCCAAAGCCAGGCTGGACAGGGCTTGGAACAACCTGTTCTAGTGAAAAGTGTCCCTGCCCATGGCAGAGGGGCTGCAATGAGCTGATCTTTAAGGTCCCTTCTGACCCAAACCATTCCATGATTCTGTGAACTTGGTGGAGCTGAGCACACAAACAGATTTGTGCCTCTGATGCCATAAAGGATGAGAGGTTGTCTGTCAGAAGGGTACACCATCTTCCTTAATATTTGCTTTGCAGAGATGCAAACACCTGAAGGAAGAATTTTTCATTGTAAGAGTTTTCCAATGCTGCAAAGTTTCAGTGCAGGGAAACAGAGCCATCAAAAGCATATCGGGGAAGTGTGCAAAGAAAAACTGTGGCCTTAGTCAACTATCTGTTGTCACAATTCAGATAAAGCAGGTGCCCACTACCTTGGTGAGGTCTCTGGTGGCTCCACAGGACATGGACCAGGCCACAGGGAATGTAGCTGAAGGAAGGGACTGGCAAACTTCAGTGACATGATAAAATGAAGGTGTAAGAATTATTTGCTCTGCTCGACCCCACGAGGCTCAGCTTTCCATGGATATTGCAAGGGGTTGGTTTTACCATCAGTGAGAAGGCAAAATATGTGGGTTCAAAGTCCTAAGAGCAACCAGCTGAGTAAAGGAAGAAGGAGGAAAGCCAAGAGGTTCACAATCATGGCTAATGGAAGAACGTGGGGTAGCAAGTCAGGGGATCAGAGTTCAAAACAACTAAAGGAGACAGTTACTCCTGAAATGGCTGGGAGGCCTGTGGAAGGCACTGCTGGAGGATGGAGTGGGCACAAACAGCTTCCATAGGCCCAAGGGGAGGCTCAAAAGCACTTGGAGAAGAAAACCTCTAAGGGTTACTAAATACATAAAAGCACATCCCCATCAGGACAGCTCTGAATGAGAAAGAATTATACAAATTAAAAGCAGTGCAATATGTGCTTTCCCTTTTCTTTCCAGCATTCAGACATGATTTGAGCTTTTAAAACTTAAAAAATAGTCTCTTAAAATACTATTAAGTAGTTTTTAATGTAGGATTTTTACACTATTGCAGAAATAAGAATTCCCAACAATGGGGCCACGTGAGTCACCATGGAGCAGAGCCACAGTTCTGTGACAGAACTCTGATAGGATAAGTCACTCCAGAGTGAGTACAAACTTCCATATGAGTTGGCAATTCAGCTTCTCGACATCAGAACTCTAACTAGGACAAGCCAACCTCAGGCATCACAACTGGCAAGATAACAAGAGACACATTGGGGACATGCCTTAGTAATACCACCAATACCAACCTCGACATCAAGTGATAGTGTGGATGGCACAGGGAGTTGCAGTCTTTGCTCCCTCATATTGGAAGTCCTACAGGCCACAGGAGATGTGTATGTTAGTTTGAAATTAATGGATCAGTGTAACCAAAGATGGTTAATTCTGCTAGTGAAGGTTAATAGAGGTTCTTTAAATAATAAATAGGCTTGTAAAGGTGCAAGTTGTCTCTGTTCCCATGCCAACTGGAGGTCAATGAACACAGGCAGTGCTGTCTTGGCTCTGGGCTAACCTGCCTTTACACCTTCTCCCTGTACAATGGCAGTAACAATTCCCTATGCTACCCAAAATAGCCCCCAGCACCTCTGGCCAGGGTTCCTGCCTTAAGCTTCCCTAGTTCTGGAATTCAAAGGCACATCACAGGGCAGTTTATGGGCAGTGCAAGTACATCTTAGAGATGGTGCTGTCATGGGTCCTGCTGCTGTTCCCAGCTCTGGGGGGTGGATTCACACCCCAGTGACTTCTGCTGTGAGTGTGAGACTAAAGCCCTGACAGCAGCAGAGACGTTTCCAAACCCTCCCTGCCTTTGTGAGCAGCAGCTCAGAGCCGTGTAATCCTGCAGGCTGGGGGTGATCAGCCACCAGCAACGGCTTTAATGCCATGGCAATTACACCTCAGAGATTAGATTGGGGCCCGATGACATGGTGTTAAGAATGCCTGTGGCAACCAGCAACCTGTCTGCAAGCAAGAAGAGATTTCGCCTGTCCCATGATGTTGATGTGCTCTTACATTTTACAGAGTGATTGGCCACAGAATCTTTGAGAAAAGGAAAGGATTTTTGAAGGCTCCTGCTGCGAGGAAAAGATATCTGAAGGAAAAGGAAATTATATCCAATGCCTCTGAAAATCCCATAGGAGCAGACTGGAGAGATATTTCTCCAGGCATGATGGTTTGAGAAAGAAATAACTGAAAGCAGTGTAGAAATAGAAATAAATTCTCGATTTAATGTGCCAAGATGAGCAGGATCTTCAGGGCTTTTCCTTGTGCAACAGTTTGTGCGGTCTCTGTGTGGATAGGCACAGAATGGGGGTTGCTCCACTCAAGCCACAGGCCTGGACTAGGGCAAGGTGTCCCTGCCCACATCACTAGGTGGTTTTTAAGGCCTCTTCCAACTCAAACTATTCTATGATGCCTTCAAACAGAAGACTTGCAAGAGAGAGGAAGGATAATTTTCCTTGGAAGGATAATATTTGCCTCTCTGGTAGCGGGCATTTGATGGAAGAATGGCTTTGCTCTTCCACTTGCCTTGGCTAGAGGTGTTTGCCTGTGCAGAGCAGGGTATGAGTGTGCAAGAAATGAGTTTCTGCCCAGACACTGCGTGCTCACTGTACATGTGTCCGTGTGTCTGGTGCACATACAGTTCTCTGGCAGATCCCACAGCACCCACAGGGAAAAAGCCCGTCCTAAATAGCACAAAATCTACAAGTATTTCTGTGGTAAGAACAGATACACTTCTCCTCACCATGTTTGGAAATATCCATAAAGGATTTTTCCAGCAGATGGCAACAGCAGACCAGTTTGTAGTGCAAGGCCAGAATCTGCAGGCTGCAGAAAACCTCTCTGAGCTGCACCCAAAGCATCTGCCAGATCTGCTTCTTCCCCTCCCAGTACTGTGCCTACTTGGTACCCCAGGGCACTGTTAATATAAAGAGCAGAAGAAATCTGTGCCTGCAGAAAACTTCAGTACAAACTGTGGAGCTCTCAGTGTGTTTACAGAGCTTAAAACATCCCTGATGCATTTTAAACAACCAGAAAATATGTCTCTTCTCCCTGACTAAGCATAACTTATCTCCTATATATCTTTGTGATTACAGTGGGAGCACAGACAGACATAAAGAATTTAGCACACAAAATGTCCAACTGCTGTTTTATCGAGATGTGTCTCTTCCCTTCCCTGTGCAGAGGCTGGATTCATGGAGCAAACTTTTCTCCACATTCTTGTTGTTGCTTCTGAGCCATTTTAAACAGCTGCTCTTGGGAAGTGCCTGTTATTGCCTTGGAAAGGTGATTATGCTGCTTGAAATTATAGACTCAGCTCTTGGCCTCTGGAGGAAAGAGTTTTGCAGAGGATTCCAGGTGCTGATACCCATGGAAGGATCAGGGAGACTCCAGGACTGAGCTCCACTTCGCTCTGCCCAGGCCCTGGGGAAGATGTGGGAGTTCTATTTACTGATCATCACCCCTGTGCCATTGTTTTGCCATCAAAATTGTGAGAGCACCATTGTTTTTAATAAATAGCAATGTTGTTTTGTCAACTGCAAAGTATAGTATGAATTAGCCTCGAGAACATAACACAAGATAAATTTACAGCTGAAGGTTCCAGCCTATTTCTCCAGAACTCAATCAATGTGTAGCTTTTCCCTTAAGCTGAAGCACAGGCCAGATCCATAGAATTATTTGGGTTGGAAAAGACCTTCAGGCAGTGAAAATGAGTGTTCAGGTGTGATATGAAGCTTGGGGAGCACTGAGGAGGCTGTGAATGTCAACTGATAGCCTTTGGAAATGAAAAAAGTGGAAAGAATTAATTCATAACGAATCCCCTGCAGAAATGATCCAAGGGCCAGATGCAGGAGTGGGGAAATGCCTGGGAGCCAAAGCTGTGTGTTAGTGGGATCTGAGGCAGGGATTTTTGCAGTGTGCCTGTACAGCTGAGTTTTCACTGACATCAGTGAGCAATGACAGCCCCAGTGCAGGGGGTGTCCTGTCAGCTGTGGCTCAGAAGGAGACCTGGCTACAGGAAAACTCAAGTTATTGTCCCCCAACCCCCTCTCAGAGTTCTGCGAAAGGGAGGTGTTGGTTGTCATTATTACCCCTTTAGCTGAATGAAGGAGCTGCTGCAACGCTCAGTCCCCTTCCCTCGACTGATGCTCTCAGTTCTGGGGCAGGAGATGCCACCGGTCTGCCCCTGTTTCCCTTCCCTGGGGATCTTCTGTGCAGGGAACTGCAATGCTACTGTAACTCTTTTCTGCTCTAACCTAATTCTTCAACAAAAACCAGTATGTTCAAGAGGAAACTGCCTTCCAACTGCCTTAAGACCTTTTATCACTCATGGTAACTCCTGGCACACTCATTCCCTGTGTGTGTTATCTTTATGTTCACAAAAGATGTGAATAAACCCAAGTCCAACACAGAAAGTGCCCCTTTGCTCAGATTTCAATACAGGGGTGGAATTATCACTTTGGAAGGAACTTTCCTCCACCACTGGTAGATGCAAAAATAAAAAATCCAGCCTACAAATGCCTGCCACACCACAGCACAAAAAGCTACTGCTTTTAATGAGTTGCACTGAGGGCTTTTCTGTTGTTCCTTTGCTCCTCTAACGAGGAGGACTGTGAGGTGTCTTTGAACTAGCTACAGACTTGAAAGATTTGGTAAACAAGGACTCCTTATACCATTTCTGGTAAGAGCTTGTCCTGACAGATGCCTTCTTCCTCCTGAGGTTTACACCACAGTTTGATCTTTTTTTGTTGTTGCTGTTTGCCTTTAACCCCTGAAGCATTTCACAACACGATGGGCAAAGGCCCAGCAGTAATTAGACTGATTGAGCACTGGAAGTTAGACAGAAGAGGTAGCTGGAAATCACCCTTGTTCTCAAAGCTGACACTGCTGGGCCCTCAGGTCTCAATCATTGCAGGCCACGTTTTTGAGGGTACCTGGATCCTCCTGAGTGCAGACCTTGGATCCTGCTGGAGTTGGCAGGCTGCCTGCTGTATCCACTGGGACAAACCCCCCTCTCAGGCACCCCTTCCTCTTCCTCAGGATTCAGATACCATGGAAATCCTGGTGTTTTCCTGATGGCTCCCTGCTTGCAGCCCTCTGCACACCCACAAGTTACTTGGCAGGTTTACTAATGCACATGGCATGGCAGCAGGGGCTGAGGGATGTTGTAGCTTTGCAGGTACAAGAATCATTAGCCCTGAAGGTCTGAAGGCCACCTGGTTGTGCTGAGCACACACTCTGGACAACTTACCTGACTGCTGAGCTGCAGAGATCCATTCCAGGTGTCAGGGCTGGTCCAATCTCCATCCATGCAGTCAGGAGGTCCTGGGTTGATTCCACCTCCCTGGCTTGCACACTCCCACCCATCAGCACAGGCAGTCTTTGATGCCACAGCAGCCTGGAAGAGATATGAGTGGGCCATTCTAACCATTGAACCCTGTGCTTGAATCCCCAAATTTGCCCCTGCAGTCCTACCCCAATATTCAGCTGTACAGTCCAGCTTCTCTGCTGTATCCCAAGCAGGAAGGCTGTGGATGTGGGTTCATCCCATGGAGCCCCAAGGGAGGGACCCTGGGGGAGCCCTCAGTGCTGGCTTGAGGAGAACAAAGGGTCTGAGCTTGAATTTAAGGGCTGTTCTACTCATAGGACCAGTCAGGGCCAGGATTCAAGGTGACTATGCAAGTTAACAACCCCTCAAAGGGAGGTCACTCTGAAACACTTTCCTTACCTTGTTCCCTGAGGTTTATCATAAAGAAACCAGGTTAGAGTTGCCCCTGCTCTGCCTCAAGCTTGATGGAAGAGGTTCAGAGTGTCAGTTACTGTGAGCTTTGCCTTGCTGAAAACTAGCAATTGGCCAGAAAACTTTGCAAGACAAAACCTTTATCCCAAAAGTCGTTTATAGTCATCCTGAACTTCAGAGATGTTTATGTACAAAAGTCAAAGGAAAACTAAAACATATAGACTGATGCACAACTGCAAGGAACAGGAAAGGTGGACATTGATACTGAAATATCTGTAAACTTCAGCTGCTTCTCAGCAGCGTTATATTTCTGATGGGAGAAGGAAGAGAATAAGGATGCAGCCACTTGGGCCAAATGAAAGCTATAGAGTAATTAAGCTTGCACTTATCAACACAGATAACCAGCACAGAAACATCAGTGTCTTTTTTTTCTCAACATCTGTCTGATAACAAAGGACCTATGGCTGTAATATTGACATTTTTATGACTATTAACACATTGGAGACTTGCCTACATGCAAATAAATGCAACTTTAGGGGATCAAATCCTCTTTACCAAAGCCAGTGTTTTACTGCTGTGTATTGGGGCATATTGGTCAGCTCATTTCCATTCAGAAAAATCAAATAAGCTTTCCCAGTGCAAGGATCCTCTCCAGCAGCAGCACTGCTGCCCTGAAATGCTCACTAGGGCAATTAGAGAGGTCAGGAATCAGGTAACACCACCAGCACTGCTGTATCTTTATCAAATGGGAAAAAAAGCTAAGTAAATGCCTTTAAAAAGTCAAAGCTGCTGAGGTTAATGCAGTGGGGGGGGCTGAGTGTGCTTTTCTGGTGTGGTGCTCTTGCACCCTGTGCCAGGTACTGCATGAGCACAACAAACTGTGATGCTTGCCTGGAATTGCTGAATATTCAGTTATGGGCAGCTTTAAGCACCAGACTGAGTTGGGACACAGTGCACGGGAGTATAATTTGTTGGAATAAACTGGTCTACTGGAGAACAATGTTTTGAAAGGTTTCAAATGTTTGGGGAAGGAGCTGGCAAAGTCTGTACTGCAATTCCCATCATGAGGTAACCCATCATCAAACACTGGCTTCGAAAACAAAATCTGGCAGATTTGAAGTTTACCACATTATGTCTCCCAATCTGCTCTCGTAGCCTTTCTCTTCCTCCAATGTTGAGGCTGTGTCGCCTTTCCCGCGCTGTGCTGGGAAAAGAGAAAGCTTTGCCAATGCTGTCCTTACTCCTGGCTATTTTTAAAGCTCTGCAAAAGCTCCCACTTTCTTCCGCAGCCAATGCCTATTGTTTGTGGAAGCAGTTCCAATTTACTTTCTATAAGGGAAAAAAAAAATCCATCTACTGCCTGGAAAGCGCTGCAAGTCTCCGCATTGTTCTGCTGCATTGTTTTCCTGACAAAAAAGGCATTCCTTGGAACCACAGAGGCATTGAGGCTCCTCAGCTCACTCTCTTTCAACTCCCATCACTCTCCAGTGGTGGCTTTCAAGCAGTGACCTTTCTTTTTCGTGGAGGCCACCTTGTTGTTTTGGCTTGGCTTTCCCTGCTGATTGTTCTGCGTTTCCTCCCGCGCTGCTCCTGGAGGGGTGACCAGAGTGACCACCCTGTGCTTGGCACTCACCCGGCCCTGGGGGGCTCTGTGTGACCATGGGGACAGCCAGACCATTGGCAGCCTTTCCCACCTTCACGTGGATGGCCAAAAAATCCATCAGCCGCTCATAATGGCCACAGATTATTCAAATCTGGGAGAAGTGGCCATTAACCACCTTGTACACGCAGTACATGCCCATCATTTGGATGCTGAGAAATGCAAGAGCAGCTTTCTAGAACTGCTCTCAAAAAGCATCTTACTAAGACACACATAAACCCATGAACTTTGCTAGTTAAATAGCTGATACACTTCTCTGGGAATTAATGCCTTGTTTATACTCTGTGGGAATAATCACTTGTCATCCCCTGCATACTCTCTTTCTCATAACAAGCTTTTTCCTTAATATTACAAACGTTTTGGAAGGACATGCAGAATCCATCCCTTTTCACCCTCTGCAGGACTAGTTTGTGTCACTCTAAAACACTGAACCCACAAGCAGAAAGCATGAGACACATGTAGGATTCAGAGTGAGCCTGGAAATCTGTCAGAATCTCAGATACAATCTTTAAACAAATATCTTGGCTACTCTAAGCAGAGAGGAGCAAAGTCTGCCCACTCCACTTCTGTGAGAAAGCAAAATTAAGCTGTAAAATACAGGTTCACTGTGCTGAAGGATCTCATCTTGATTTCTAGAAGCTGCCACTGAACCTGGCAACAAGTTCTGTCAAAAACCAAACTGGGACTTCTCAAATACACTCAGCAGCAAAGCATGTCCATGTTGATTCCTGGAGTGCTGCAGGCCTGGGAATCTGCAGCTCTGAGGAAACAGGCTTTATTTTAGAAGCAACATGTTCTGGTGTATTCATAAGAAAATATTCTCAGAAATTCCAGTTCAGCAGGAGTTTGAAAGCTCCTCATTTCAGTCTGAGTTGGGATGTACCCCAAGTGTGAAGAGACAGTTTCTTGGTTTCTTGGGGACTTCAAGTGCTGCTTTTGAGCCAAAGCCCACCAAGATGCTGCTCTGAACTTCTCTGTACAAGGCACGATTAGTGGAGTAATTTAAAGACTCATTTAATTTCCAAGTCCTTTATATTTCAAAGTTCAAATTGGAGCAAACTTCATTCTTTCACCTAAAATATTTGTATAATTTTTTGCTTCTGTTTCTATACCAATAATAGTTTCTGTCTGCACTGACTGCATCAAAATGTCCAAATTTTAAAAATTGCTTACCTATTTTTACATCTCTTTGGCAGTTTTAGAACTTCGGGTATAGGAGACAAAAAAAAGGTGATTCTAATATAGTCTTTTATCTTGTACCTATTTCATGGGGAGGTGTGATAGGATGTTGAGAACCTGTGCCACTCAAACTCTAAATGCACTACACTAACAGTATAGATAAAGCTCTAAACAATTGGAAAAATAATAAAATAAGTGTGAAAAATAAGAGAAAATTCCCCTCACACATACTGAATCCTTCAACTTTGACAAACACCTCCTGTGTTCAGAAAACAGAGTGTGAGACAGAAGGAAGGTGACAAAAAGGAGAAAAAAAACCATCTGAAATTTCAAAATGTTTTCTAAAAATCAAAACAAGACTAAAATTTAAATTTAAGTGAAATATTTTGCTGCACTAAATACTTTTTACACAAAAGTCTCTATTTTGCAAGGTAAATGTTTGAGACACCAGTGTTGGCCATCTGTAAGTGCAGCAGTGAGCTAAGGCAGCAAGATGGAAAAGGTGTCGTGGCAAATTGCCTTGCCTCCCTCTCTGGAGCACTGCATTGCAATGAGCTGGCCCCTGGCCCAGAAGCAGCAATGCCATTTGTGTGTTGTGAGAAATTCAAGGTGCTCAGCCTGGGAAAAGTGGCTTCCCAGCCAGGCCACTTCTTGTGTCCACACTTGCTGCTCCAGAACCACTTCAATAACACACTTCTCGCTGCGTCCAGAGTGAAAAATTTCCTCAGCTCTATTTCTGCCTGTAGACAAATCACTTTTTCCTCCTTGCAAGTAATTCAGGCAACAAATACAGCAGTGAATACACTACCTAGCAGTAAAAAGGGAAATAAATACGTACCAGTGGCTCTGATGCTGTTTGTGTGGGCCCAGGCAAACATAAATGCACACCAATCTCTTGTGTCTACACAATGTCTGTGCATGTTCAGTGGCTCAGTTCCAGTACATCTGTATGTACCCACACTCATTACAGGAAATATGTGTGGTTCTTGTTTTAAAACTCTCTGAAAACTCCAAAAACATAAAGGAACCTGTCTCACATCACAGCCTGACACTAGGCATCTTCCCTGCCCTCGCTTTATCCACCAGTGTTTGTCCTCAGAATGTTCATGTGAGACACCTTTATCCTGAAGTCCTCCAAAGTTTATTCTGACCTATCTGAAAAAGTAATAACTTCCTTCTTCAATCCCTCTTTTAAGCAATTCTTAACACATCTCCTCACCCCTTCATCGATCCCTCTCCCTGGATTACTTCCATTCATCCCACTAACGAGAGGCAGATTGATTTCTATCATCTCACCTTGGGTTCCCTCATTGATGCACTGACGGTCCAGAGGGAGGACGTTTGATGGCAGTGACAAGAAGCCCAGTCAGGGATCACTGAGGCTCAGCTACAGTCTGGGCTGCAAGAAACTTGGGGCTATTCTGACTGGCACAAATGAAACATCCTTTCACCTTAATGATGAGGATTTCTTGAGAGCTGAAGCTAAATTCTAAACTGATCAGAGCTTCCCGACAACAGTGAGTTTGGCGTTGGGTTTAAAATGAATGGCTGTCTTTCCAGAATCTGAGATGATCTGCTAAGTGATTACACAGAAAAAGATTAGCACCATCCACACACACATCTCTCCCATCAGTGTTATCCTTTCATGCCCAGTCACCTCCGCTGGTCCATTCCCAGACGTGAGCAGTGAGAAACGCAGCTGTTGAACTCCAAGAGAAGTTAAGAGAGTGATTTGGAGGGCACATCTTTCCAGCAGTTCAAAGACTGTTCAAACAGTTCTGTTTCTTCTGTCTCTCTCTCTTTTTTTTCTTTTTTTTTTAATTTAGTCTTTAGTGTCTCTCTCTTCTCCCAGGAGTACATGTTAAAGGAAGTTCAGCCAATCATCGGGCTATATCCCATTTCCATGTTATTCCAGCTTTACTTGAAGAGATGATGTATTTGATAGCTTTTAGCTGGGCTCTATTGCTCTGCATTTCCCCCTTTTTTCCACGTTGCACTTAGGATTTGTGATGGGCAAATCTCAAAAGATTAGATGCTTGCCTTGGATAAGCAACTGTATGTTTGAAGTTTACTTTTCAATTTTAAGAGATCAGGGTCACTGCAACAAGTGCCTGAATTATGTCCCTCAAATCATGGGATCTGAGTGAGCAAAGACTTGGGCATCCTTCAGGAAGAGGAACAAACTGGTAACTGTATTTCCAGCTAACAGAGTGCCCAAAAATGAAGCAGGCCAAGGGGATTTATAATTTTCAGTAGCATCAGGAGAAATGAGGGCTGAAGGGATCAGAGGATTGTTCTGCTTTGGAGTGGGACTCATCTGCTCTATCCCATGTAAAGTTTAAAGGCTTTCCCCCTTTGGATGCTGTGGCCAGACCAGGGGCAGAGCTGGGGACTGTGAAGGTTGTAACTTTCAATTTCCTTGCAGAAATTACAATGTGTGTACTCCTCAAAGAGCCTGAAGACACCTCTGGTATCCTCTGGGCTGCAGAGTGCACTCTTAGCTCACCCTCCCTACAGGACTGTTATTGTTGCTGTGGAAAACTTAACTGTGATTTTCACTGACATTTGGCACCACTTTAAAATCAACTTTCCATAGAGATAGATCAACTCCAGAATTGGCCTTGACTGTATTTTCTCACTGAGAAAGCAGACAGGAGATGAAAATCAAAGTTTAATCCTGTTGCCTGCTTTAGCAAAGCACAACACAATACCTATCTGGGACGTAGCATCTCCCTTCTTATTTATCTATTCCATGTCTGTGTCTGAGACAAGTATGTTCTTGCTCTGCTTCCAAACTGAATAGCATCACAGAAAATAGTTCTGATGAACAAAACAAATCTAACTACTTTCCTTGTAATGCTTTTCATCAGCTAAAAAAAAATATGGCTACAGAAAACAGAAGGGTCTGACTGAAACTGGGGAGGGGAAGGGGAGGGATGATGAAATTTTGCTTTGGCAAAACAATTCTCATCAGAGGGCTCATGAGGGTTCTGGTGGGTTTTAAGCAGGAGACAAGCAGTTTACAAGTGTTTTAGCTTTATTTTTGGGGCAGGAGATGGGTAAACCCTACTGTTACTGGCCACAGGGATCTAAAGTGGATCTCATATACTGCAGCCCTTTCACAGGAGAAAATAATTTCTCTAGTGCAGGCACAATGGATGCTGAGCTCTTTGGAAGGTCTGGCCTAAAAAAGTGGGACAAGAAAAACAGTGGTTTCCTCAAATGGGTGGTATGAGGCTTGGGGAATGAATGTTTGTGGAGCACTCAGCCCCTGGTATGAAAAGGTGCTGTAAAAGTTCAAAGTATTATTGTTATGGAATACTTACTCAGCAAGGCAGTGCAATATCAAAGGCTTTCTTCTCCCAGCTGGCTCGGGCTTATCTCAAGGAACTGTTGGTGGGTGGTGATTGCTCTCAGGGACTGGTGATGACAGAGGAGTGAAGGCACTAACTCTGCCTGCAGAGCTGCTCTGGGCACCCTCCTGGATCCGCCAGGGCTCCAGTTCCTGCTTGGTGCTTCTGGTGTGCACACACCCTGTTCCCAGGGAAAAGCCTGGAATGAAAACACACAGCTCTGACACCTGGCTAATGGAGGCACTCAGGCAAGGGCTTTCATTTGCACTGGTACATTGGGAAATAATTGATACAAATTGCTTCAGACAGTCAAGGCTGCTGGTTCTCCTTCCCACAGGCTATTTTTAGGCCCAATTAGGCAGATAAAATGACACCGGAATTAATTTGGGTACACTCGAATGTTTGGGCTTGCTTTTTTTTTTTTTTAAATGCTTCTCTCTAGATATATGGCAAATGTCTGAATTGCAAAAGGCAGAGAAAAGGAGTTTTTCTTCCTCCCCTTCTCTACTAAGCCATGTTCAAGCACTCAGAGACTCGCTCGCTGCAAAACCACTTAGGGCTGATTGCTGGGGAATTTCCTCTCACCACCTTAAACCCAAAGCAAATAATAGAATATGAAATAACACATATTCTTGGCATCAGGCTGCACAAGAGCTCCCCCAGGTCTGCTGCAAAGCAAAGGCTACCAACCCACCCAGCAGAAGATAAAATACAATTAGCTAATTCATTATATAAATATTTTGGGTGGGGAGATATGAATTGGCTTATCTCTATTATTGTTATCATTATTATTAGCTGCAGTTTGCTAAGACTGAGTTGTTCAAAGCCTTCTTTCCCATTAAGAAGCCCAAATCCCAGAGCTAAATCCCACCCTTAATTTGATGTTGATAGCTCCTGCAAGCTACTGGGGAACACAAACAGGGAGAGAAGTGTAATGGGGAGACAGGATTATTCCCAGCTGTTATTCCTGGAGTTTATGGACAGGCCATTCCCAAGCCATTCGAACCTAATTCCTACATTTGATGGGAACAGCACGTGGGGATGAGACACAGCACTCCTGCCCTCAGGGAAAGGGATGCTTCACTTGCTGATAGAAACACAGTACTGGCTCACAGCATTCCAAGTGGAAGCAAGTGCCAGGCCTGCCTTACTCGGATGTGTCCCAGGCCCAACATTTCACTGTGACACCTCACACTGAGCACAAGAATTTGGGTCTGACTGCAGGTCACCTCCACACAAACCAAACTTTGAGAAGTATCTGATACTTAGGGGAAAAAACCTCAGATAAGTCAGCAGGAATCAAGGGTTTTTTCTGTATTATTAGTACCTTTTGTGGTGTCACATATACTACTTCTCCCTTAATTTCTTTCTGAAGGCCACACATACATAAAGTTTGAGTTTTTTCCCCCTTGTATCTCCTAAACATGTCTCAGCATTTGGACATACGGTGACAAAGGAGTAATTAGTGCTTCCCAATAATGACTACAAATCTGGGGCAGAAAAACTCAAAATATCCCCAGCTGCTCAGTGTTGAGCTGCTCCAAGATGCATTTATTTCATACAATCCATGCTGTGACCTTAGCTGAAAACACTGGGTCATAATAACCACTTACATGAGCACAAGTCCTGATCCAATGAGAAAGTTAAGGATAGTTTAAGGTCAGTCTTTACACTTAAAGATTTCATAAGGTACTTGTCCCATTTCCTCCTCTAAAAGGGTTCATACTGTGAATTTCTGCCTCTGTGCCCACTTCCCTGCCTGACATCTGAGCACCATATTCAGCTTTGCATCTCCACCAGAACTGAACTCTGCTTTGTAGGGAATCTTACCATGCCCTCTCTGTTTGCAGTCCCAGCTGATGGTGCAGAGGCCCAGGAGCACAAAGATCATCTGTCTGGAATAAGAACAAACCACAGTATTTGATAACAATATGTTTTCCAAAGGCTTGCAGGAAACATTGGCATCAGGTCTTCAGCAAGGACTCTACCAAGATGATGAGCCATGAGTGAAATACTGAGCTTCCAAAGCAGCAAAAATTATAATTTCATAGCCTTGCCTGGGAAGAGATAATGGACTCTTCAAAACTCCTGGCTCTCAGCAGCTTCAGAGCAGGACATCCCTGCAAGGTCATCATGTAGACACTAAAAGCTGAATTTCACTGAAAAGTCCTTTGAGAAGCCTTTGTAAAATGGGACAATGGAGGGGAGAATAAAACAGGGAGAAGTGCTGTAAACAACTGAAATGTTCAAAAATGGACTTGAAGTTTATCTGTAATAGTGTTATGTTGACATTAGATATTTATGCATGGAATTTTTTCCAATGGGAATTACTCCAAAGGAGTAAACACTTTGCTTCAGTCTCATCTTGTAATGCCCATGAACATACCAGAGATGAAAGGTACCTGGCTGAACTTGGGTAAAAATAGATGGGATTTGGAAAAGCGGGAAGAAAGGCCTGGGAAAAGTCACCTACATATGGTCTTAATCATGCCAATGGATAACCCCCACATTACCCTTGAAAAGGTCATCTGATAAACATCAACATTGGGCTTTTCTCACAAACCCAACACCTAAAATTGCTGCAGGCTACTGTAATACGGCAGGAGAAGTTAAATTAGAAGCATATATTTGGTCACAGCACCTCTGAGAGGGAGCCTTCAAAAGCCTGTGCCCCCATTAAAGGATTAGAAGCCCAGCACACACATCAGCCACTATTCTTCATCCAAAGAGAAACAGGAGACAGAAATCAGCATTTTGTTCTGATTAGCTGCTTTGATTGATGTAAATGTCTTAATTACCTTTTTTTTTTTAAACATAGCTGCAAGCCTGCCATGGTGGGAGGTACTATAAAGAATGCCACTATGAAGTAGCATTTTCAGGCTTTCCCCCATCTCTGCTGGGTCTGGTGGGGATCTTTCCAGAATAAAGCAGTCTCCAAGGAACTGGGGTTCAATTGTTTCCAGCAGTACCCAAAATACAAGTTACAGACTTGGAAATAAAACCATTCAAGAGTAAGAATGGGCTCATTAAATATTTCTGGAAATGTGCTAATTCTGTATGGAACAATGGAATAGATATTAAAAAAGAAGCAGGGATAATCAGAGTACATTCAAAAGCACTTCCTTTTTATTTGGGCATCTTCCCTTCTGGAGGCAAATCCATCCAGTATTTTGAGTGCCAATATTTTGAGGTTATTTGCCCCAAAGGCAAACAAGAAAGTGGTCTGATTGTCCAAGAAACAAGGATGAAGGCAAAGGGCACATTCTAAGGATTGAAGAGTGGATGAGAAACTGGAAGGCTTAAGGTGAAAGGAATTCTCTGTATCGAGGTCACTGATGAGGTTAGGTGGGTTTTAATTGGGGAGGAAAGTCCTAACCATATGTTTTTATAATTTTGGTGGTTTTTTCTTGCCCCTGACTAAAGTTCAGTGCCTCATCTCTCCACTCATCTAAACAGGGCCTAAAAGGCACTTTTAGGCTCTCAGAAAGGCAGGTTGGAAGTGGGAATCTGTTCCCATTTCGGCAGCCTCTTGCAGCTGGTCACAACATTCCCTGCACATGGGTTTTCATAGAATTTCCTATCTACTTCCTTCCCTCTTCAACTTTTCAGCTCCCACATCAGGACACACAATTTCCTCAGTGCTCTGTGACTCTTGCCCAGGAACAGATGATCCAGCTCTGCTCCTTCTCCTTCAGATTTCAGGATTTGGGGGGTACAGACTTAATTCCTGAATCTGTTAAAGGTGAGCATGGCATGACAGAAGAGACCTTGCTCTCTCACACACACAGTGCCTTTGAACTCCTAAATTATCTGTCTCTGAAGTCCTAAATTATCCTCATGGCTTTTCTCCCCTGCACTCACAAAAGAAGCAGAGTAGTTAAGCCAAATTTTCTTTCCCAGCTCCCACTGGAGAGGAAACATTTCTGAGCCCATTTCTCCCCGTGTTTAGCAGGTCCTGCCCCACGGACTCCTATCTCAAGAGCCTCCAAGCAGAGCAGGCTGCTGCAGCAGGAATCCAGAAGCTGCAGCTGTCAAACCCAGTCTCAGTAGATACCAAGGGGGCTAATAAAAGACTGGGTGTTTGTTGTAGTGCTGGCAGGGCTGGTTGCTGAAAAGCTTGGAGGGAAGGATCCCGAGACACCTCAGCTCCCGAGTTCCGATGGATGTATTTGTAGTCGATCAATCTCTGTGTCTTTGTGGCTGAACTGAGTTCCCACTTCAGGCTTCTGACAGCTGGACAAAGCATGGTGTGAGCCGTGCCTTGCTCTAAGTAAGTGTGGAGAGATGTTTTCAGTCTGACCTTGCCAAATCAGGCCCTGGCTTGGGGCGTTCGCTGAGATCCAGGGAAGATTTTCCCACTGAGTTGCAAGTGGGAAAAACCTAATTCTATCCACAGCATGTGATGGAGCATTGAAGGGACAAGTGTTTGGGGAGATAACAATCTACCTCATGGGCTGCAGAGCCTCCAGCTTCATAAAGCAGAAGAAAATACTTGTCCATCTTGATTTGGTGGTGGTGGACATATTTAAAGCTGATTATAATGCATGATTTTCAGAGACAAAAGGAATATCTTTAACCACACAGTGGACATGTTCGTGATTATCCTCCTATATTAAAGAGATAAGATTTAGCAAGAGCAAATACGGACTTTGTTTGGGTTTTTGTTCCTAAGTTCACACATTTTGTTGAAGCCCATCAGATAATGAGATGTAACAGGGAGCAGCAGAACAGCACAGAAGCAACAAACAGAAGAGAAATGCGTAATCCCAGACAGCAAAAGCAAATCCTCCACAGTTAAACACTTCCATGTATTTTCCCTTTCCACTTGCTCTCTCCTGTTCTTAAAATAATTTTAAAAACCTAATTCAAATCTATAGCAAAACTCCCTTCAGGATTTTACCCAGGATTTCTATGCCATACAACAACAGATCCCCTCCCTCACTTGCTGTCCTACTCCCTGTTTCTTCCCTCTAGCCAGTCCTTGCTGTGCTGTGTAATTAAAATGTCACTGGGCTTTGCAAGATCACTTCAGAGACTTAGAGCTGTTCTATTTCATATCCTGCTTTGAGTATATTTACTGTCATCATCAGTGTTGTCCTGAGAAAATATTTTGCATGAATATGTCACGTTAATGGTAAATACAGCAGCTGATACTTCATGGAGACAATAATGAGCCTTTGAACACACTGCAGAGGTTTTCTGTTCTGCTTTTAAATAGCAGCTCTTCCATAATTTATAAAATAATAATAATGAGATTTTTCAGGCCTCTGCCGAGTGAACCAACTTCTGTCAGAGATGGAGAGAGCTGATCTCATCATCCTCATGTCCTCCTCCTTTCCCCACAGGAGTAGGAAAGGTGCAGATGACAGCAAAATACACTTCAAGGCTTGCTCTTGAACCCTCTTTTAACCATAATTAACATATGGGACCAGAACTGGGCAAGTCTGGGCCAGGGCTATGCAGTGGGTGAGCAGCCTGGCACCTTAGCTGGTCCTGGTACTGCTTGGTACCAGTCTGGCTCTACCCTTCTGTATTTATTGGTGAGGCCCAGTCAGGCACAAGTGCAAAGATAAGCCTGGAAAGTGCAAGGGAAAAACGAGCTGTCAAGTACTGCATTGAGAAGGATTTAGCAAAGCATGTAAATAAGTTATGGCATTGATACCCTGACAGATTGCTCAGCCAGGGGACTGCAAATGGAAAAAGAAAAGGCAATTGATCAAATAAATTAATTTTTAAATCTAAGAGGGGTTTTAACAGATTAATAGCCCTTTGCACTTAATCCAAGTGTGCTGCCCTAGGCAAAACCTCGACTGATGCATTATGCTGAAACTTGTGCACCTCAGCCAGTGCAGCCTTGCTGTTCGACAGAGGGCAGCTCTGACCCTGATTGCAACACCCACCCCGTGTTCCAAAGGCCAGGAATCCCGGATTATCCCACTGAAGTCAGTTCCCAGACTCCCTCCTGGCACGTCAAACAGCGACATGTTCAAACAGGACAAGGGAAAAGCAAAACGAACTCCTGGTGGCTGAGCACACCCTCAGATGTGTTCCTACCAGCTCCTGGGAGCAGCCTTTTCTGACCTAATCCTCCTCTGGCTCCTGGAGAACTGGATATTATGCACTGATATAAGAAACCTGCTCCTACAGACAGTGGTTTTTTGCCAGATTTCCATTAAGAGAGCAAGAAACAGCAGCTGTCATTGGGACTTCTCCCTGCAGCAGATAACTGAGACAGCTCAGTGCTGGAAATGTGGGCTCAGAAGATGGGGGTTCCACAGTGAGGTCTGGTGTTGAGGTCCTGCACGTTGGGAAGGTCATTTCATGTCTCTGTGCAGTGCAGAAAATGATGCTGAATTCCTCTGCAAAGTGCCTTGAGACTCACTGTGAGAAAAAGTTTGTAACCCCCTCAAATATTTAATTAAACTGTAGGGATAATACATGAAATGTGTCCCAAAAAGCCATTTCAAAGCTCAGGGCGTTGTAAGCTGACAAAACATCGGTGAACTGGAAGCTCAAGTCTCATCATTTCCCCCCTCATATAAGAGAATGTCTAAAATGGCTTTTTGAAGTCTGGACAAGTGAAAATGGGATTGCTAATTGCATCTCACTCATTTCTAGCTGGAAAGATTAATCACAGGAGCCAGATGGGGTTTTCTTTTGGCCCTTGGACTGACTTACCCCCTCTAAGTGGTCAGAGGCATCAGTAGGGTGTGTTAGTGGGAATCACTCAGCAAAACCAGTTCTGTCTGAAGCAGAAAAATTAGTCATTTGCTCTTTCTGAGCTTGATTCTTCTGCTTGTTCATGACTTTAAAACCTGCAGCAGGTTGATCCTGAATCCACTGTGCTGCATTTAATTCCTTCTGGAGCCACTTTTCCTACCTGATGACTTAAAGACTTTGGGAGCAGATCTGTCTGGTTGCTCAGCCTGTAGGTGGGTGAGAAGGTGACTTGAAGGGGATTCTCCCCAGCCTTGAGTTACTCCAACAAGCACACGAGGCCTGCCTGCTCTCCATTGGGGATCTGTGTGTCATTTGGCTGTGTGGAGGGTGGCTGTCAGCCTGCTTTTACATGTGGTTTGGCCATGGGGAGTGTGTTTCACAGCTTGCTTTTACATGTGGTTTGGCTGCAGCCAAGCTGATTGACTGTGAGCTTTTACATGGGGCTTGGCTATGCTCGTACCAAGGGCTGCATGCTGGGGATTTTACTACCCCTGTACTAAGACAGTGCAGGTCATAACACTGGAGATCAATTTGGATAAAGTGAGAAGTCCAAACCAGGCTGGCACTGCTCCCTGCAGCACCATAATAAAAGTACTGGAGTGCTATTACGGCCCAGCTTCCTCCAGCGTGACCAGAGCGCTGCTGCCCCAACTCCTGAGCTGAAGGGATGTGTTTTCTGTTTCAGATGCAGGGGATTAGATATAAATCCCTCCCTCCATTTCAGAGGGGGGATCCAAATGGCTTCCAGCCACCTCAGCTGCTCTACCTTTGTGTGGGGTTAACGCAGAGTCAATAACACATCACAAAGAATGTGAATTATTAAACCTTTTCCTAACCAGCCCAAATCCCCCAATGTAGCTGTCTACAACCAATATTTCTGCAGGCAGTTTCAGCTGCATGTATATTTTAAAGTGGCAAAACTCACAGGAGAAGCACTATTTTTCCCAGCTAGGATGCAACAGTCCACAGGAATGGTTATTCCCAACCCACACAAAGCACACTGACAAACTTCAATGACTAACTCTGAGCTACAAACATGGAAGGGTTATTTGATGCAAAGATTCAGGCATGTCTTTTGTCTAACATGAATTCCTTTTGGAACTTTTGTCTATCCATGATAACTGTAATAACTTTTGTCTATATAATATTAATCAATTTTTTTCAAAGAAACAGAATTATTCACTAATGTTTCAGTCTGACTCTCCTCTCCCCTGTACATCCCTGCTTCTCATTACCTGGATCAAGAGTCCCATCACCTGCAATTTTCTTGTTTTATGCTTCAAATGTAAGATGGAACAAAAACCTTCCAGGTTTCCCATCACAACACTCCCAGCACTGTCCTAAGTTTGATTTTCCTTCCTTTTATGTGCAGTAACTTAGACTTACATTACACAGGTTTTACATCGACTGCCTCATAACTTGTCTTTACTTTTCCCTGTCAGGTCTCAAAGGAGATAAGGCTGGGAAGGAAGGTAAAGGGGGAATTACAGTTAGAGTGAATTCTCTTCCAAGAATCCACCTAAAGAAACAGATATAATTTCCAGATGCTGCTGTAGGACTTAGCAACTTAACAAGGCATTAGGTGTCACTTCAAGCTTTTAGTCACATACCAGGGGCTGAGCTGCAAAAAGAGACCAACAAGCAGAATACAGTAATAAAGTGCAGTAAATGCTGCTCTATGTCCAAGCTGTCTAGAAATAAACATGCTCAGCACATGAATTAGAGGAGGAAGAACAAAACCCTCCACCTCTGCTCAGTTCTTGAAGCAGAAAAAAACCCCCAAGTATTTTGTCTGTGCAAATGCAAACACTCCACACCTCAGTGCTTTGATACAAAGAGAACATTTGATACCAACCATTTTCAAATGCTCTTCTGTTTTTGCTCCTTGCAAGTTCTGCTTGTTGGTAAAAGTGTTCTGCATCCAGCCCCACTGCCAGGCCCCAAGTGAGAGCTGCATCTTTCCAAGAACTGGAGTGACTGAGCACAGCATCTTCTGTGCACTGCATTTTACCTCCTTGTATTTTCCTCCAGCATAGCGAGTTTGCAGGTGCCTCCCCTTCCTGAATTCAGGCTTGGTTTGCACAATTTCCTCTCTGGAAGACAGATGAAAACAAATTTTAGAGAAGGGTCTTGCTTTGTTGTTGTTTGCTTGTTGCTTTTTGCTGTGTTTCTTTTCTTAAAACTTTATTTCTGAATTCCAAGGAATAAAATTTTGGGGGTTCTCAAAACGTCTCTTTTGGTTTCAGAACTGAGACGTTTTGTTTCAGTTCGAATGTGGGGAATGATTTACAATTTCAGTTCACTTTTCACAAATAGATGCAAAAAGAACTCAGAAAGTGTTCATTGAAATTATGATATGCCCCTCGTAGAAGAGATGCACTTTAGATCACTTTTCTGTCTAAATTTTTATTTTTGTTCAGTAGAGTTCATGACTTACCGTGCAATGAGGGGATGTTAGAATTTACCCCGTTTTTCATTTCTCTTTGCAATCATGCTGTAAACAGCCTGTATGAAGGCACCCAGGTCATCTCATGCACTCATAAAACACAGCAAGTAACACTGGCAAGGGAACCTGCACAGTCCTCTCAGACCAAATTCCTGTCTAAGCCTCTGAAGATAAGACTCAAATTAAGCTGCTGCTTCTGTTAAAAAATGGCACCACTGGAAGGAGAAAGGCTCAGTATTATTTGGGGGGTCAAACTTCAATCTAAGGCTTTTCAAACCCTTCCACATGTTGGCTGGAATGAACTCAGTGGGGTTTTTTATCACTGTTATCATACCAGTTTATATCAGAGTGCAACATCTGAAGTGCAGGGATTTGTTTTCAAATTAACCACATTTTGCATGTATTTGATCTGAAATTTTTACTGCCACTCACCATTCCATTTATTGGATCCCTCAGGGGATGGATTTGGAAGTTTGAAGACTTCAAGATCAATAATTTTGGAATTCTCTCCCAAAACTTAAAACTTCTCAATTTCAGGTTTCTTTCCCCAAAAATTGAAAAGCTAGAAGCCTTTATTTGGTTTAGGACAAAAGTTGTGATTTTTCCCTCAAAAGCATCATTCCCACCTACAGTTGCAGGAAAGTGCTGGTTGCCAGTTTGGAATACAGACAGAAGAGCTGCCAAAAACAGAAGTGAGGTTCCTTCATTGCACCTTTAGTGGATTCAGGGCTTTTCCCTGGAGGTTTGCAGAGATAATGAATCTCTGCAGGTTCCCACAAGGCAAAAGACATTTCCAAATCCAGCAGGGTATGATCATCTCCATCAATATTTCTGTTACCAGCAGCACCAGCCAGCAGGAGGATGGATTGTGCACAGAGCGATTCTTTACAAAAGCCCTGCAGGCACAGAGCACCCACAGCTTTTCCCTCAGGAATTCAGTGCTTGTTCCCATCATCCCCCATGACCTGGGCTGCAGTGGCAGACCTGGTGGCACAGCCAGCTGCAGCTGCCTGAAGGATTCCTTTAAGCTATTCCTGCTGCCAGCCCTCCTTCCCATTCATGATACCACCTGTGTGGTTGCATTGGCAGCTGCTGGGAAAACGCTGCACTCACTGACTGCCAACATTCCTGCTGAGGGCAGATATTGGCAGAGAAGGATTGGCAGGTTATGCTGCTTCCTGCACCTCCTGGGAGCAGAAACCTCTGCTGGATTGCTCAGGCAGTGCTGAAACACAGAGGTGTTTCCAGACATCTCAGGGGAAAATAAGATCAAGGAAGTTTTGAGAATATCATAATGAAGAATAATGTTATTTTCCTTTTACTAGAAATTCTCATTTTCTTCCTTTTTTAATTTTTAAAATATGCTTAAGGGTAGCTGAATGACTCTTGAAAAAACACCTCTTCCACTTCAGTGCATGGGGAAAGCCCTCAGGCTGGAATCAGGGTTCTGCCATTCCATATCTTTGGCAGCAAAGCCCCCAGATGGAATCAGGGTTCTGCCATTCCATATCTTTGGCAGCAAAGGATGCATGAAATGAGGGTACCACAGGCAATGCTGAATGTCTCAACACAAGGAAATGAAAAAGAAGAGGAGAATGAAGAGCAAATTGCATGCAGATAGAGTTTCAGAAGCATTTGCAGCCCCAGGAGAATGGGTGCCCCCAACCCTGACAGCAACACATGCAGATAATGCCTTTGCCACTTGCTGCTGTGCTCACTGAAGGCTCTGTGAGACACTCATGGAGTGCCAGGGCATTTCTCCAGGCAGCCACTGCCCCACAAACACCAAATCCTATCCAGGCAGGGTAAACCTATTATGGAAGTTTGATAGAGGTATAAAAAGAGTAAGTTCTCCTCTCCTTCTGCCCAAACAACCCCTCTGCTGAACACAAAATCTCTACACATCCATGCACAAACACATAGTGCTGTTGATTGAACACATCATACAATTTCAGCAACCAAACACCCACAGCATCAGGACAGTTAAACATGAACTGATGTTTTGCACTGACCACTCAACCTGCTCTGAAGATACTGAGCCCCAGGACACCAAGGAAAAAAAAAAAGGCAACACATCACTAAATGAACTCCAACTTTTTCTTATTATTTTTCTACTCATCGATGACTCCTGACTCAGTTTATACAGAAATTACTTGTCCTTTAGTGCTAAACTCTTCACTAGACCCTGCTGATGGATGACTTTGTAGAAATCTGTCTTCCCTCACTGTTCCTTTGCCTACAGATCTTGAATTTGATCCCAGACTTTGTCTCGTGTTGAAATGAATGTTTTCACATTTCTCAGAATTGTTTCAGAGTGAAGAAGGCACTGAGAGGGGACACCTCTGCCTGTGGGGTCATTAGCCCAGATGGGCTCTTAAATTATAACCAGGAGAAGAAAGAATCTGCCACTTAACATTGTAAGGTGTCAGTAATGAAACAGAGGAAAGAATCAAGCTGGGAAACCCAATTTATAGAGATTTTAGAACAATAATTCATTCACTGATGGGGATAAGCCACACTGAAGGTGTCCACAGATGTAAATTTTGACTAACGTTTCTAAAACAGTCCAGAAAGGATCTAGGCACAGTCCTGCTTTGTGTTGAAGAAACAAGGACACAGGAGCCACAGGACTGTAAGGACTGAGTAGGATCCAAGCTGTTACATGTACAAATGCCAAAAAAAAAGAGAGTACTGATCTAGAGATAGTCACAGAGTGCCCTTTCCCCTGCTACTTCTAAAAATTAACAGTTAATGGAATTGTTACTCAAGACTGCAACACCCAGAGAGCATGCAATGTGCCACTGGCCAGAACTGCCAGATGAAATGATGCCCCTTTGTTTATAACCACAGAAATCCCACAGGCTCCAGGCTGCCCTGCAGTGCACAAGAAAATCCCACTCACCAACTCTTCCTGCAAACCACCCTGTTTCTGGAACTGAGGTATTATTTAGCGGAACAATTACAGAGTGAGTTCAGTGTTCCTGAGATAAAAATCGACTAGAACCAATTTCTTTGTTTCTTCTATTTTCCTCCCCCTCTGTTTTCCTCTTTTCCTTTGACTTTTAACAGCAGCCATTATGTATTATAAAGGTTTTCATCAGCACTTAAACCTCAGCACTGAGACCTGAACAGGCAACAATCCACAGGGAAAAAACCCCACACATGCAGAAACTCTGGAACCTGCCTAACACAGCTGAGAAAATCCTGAGGCAAAGGAAAGTGGGAAAAACTGAGTGAAAAGACTGTCTCCAGCAGTGCATCCCATTGGAAGGTTGAGGTGTCCCATCTGCCTTGGTTGGTGTACAATAACAGCAGCTCAGCCATCCCTGGCTTTTATAGAGTTGCTTGTGTTAGAAATTTAACAGCTTTAATAGAGAGTTTCTTTGGCTGCTGGAGAAAACATCGTTCCCAGGAGTGACGGTGGTGAACATTCAAATGAGAGCTCTGGACACAGCCCACGTTTGAGGCAAAGAGAAAAATGTGAGGGCTTTAAATCAAAGCACAGAATGGCTGTGCTTTGATTTCAAATTCATATAGAAATAGATTTTTAATTGGTGAAAGCCCCAGACAAGATGCAACATGACCCTCCATGGAATTGTTCTGAGGCTTCAGTGGGGAGCTCCTGATTATGATGGTTCCCATGTTGCATCCAATTTCAGTGCAATTTGGAGTGTGGTCTTCCAGCAAAAATCATCATCTCAGCATGTTACCCTGGAAATACAGCTTAATAAGTCACAGGCAGTGTTGAGATTAAAGAAGGGAAAACTTCTCACCAAGTTGTAACCAGTAGCTCTTGAAAACTAAATTTTCTTGCTAAAATCCTACAAGTTTACCCTTGTGAGCAGACCACATTGAGTCCTATAGATGAACAAATCATTGCTTCAATTAGACCAAATAGTTGCATCAAATCTGATTTAAATTCTGAAGAGCTAAAGAAAATGTGGGGGGGTTTATTAGCCACACAACAAAAGAGTAGATTTCTCAGCTGGATTTCCCACCTTCCTCACTCCCCAACAATACAGTCCTAATAGATCATCCCCACTTACTGCTTAGATTTAATTTCAATAACTAATCAATTTAATCATTAATTGGTTGTTAATCATGCACATAAACTCTATATGGAGACATAAAACCATCTTCTGCAACAGTGTGGGCTTTCCTGTAGCCTTGGAGGAGTGGATTTTTGCCCTCTCACAAGAACAAGGAGGGTCTAAGTAGTTTTTTCTGTCATTGTGGAAGGGAATAAATGCACAAAGGTTTAAAATTTGCTCTTTTGGCCACGTTTAAATCAAAGAGAGTGTGGAGCTTTCTGCACACTGTTTGTTGTCATCCAACCATTCCTCATTTCTCAAACACAGGCACCTACAACAAACCAGGGCTGAGCATGAGATTTCATTAAACTATATTACTAGTGGTTTGTTAGTATTTTTTTAATCATTGCTAAGAGCTGGTTCCAAATTCTGAAAGTCCAAAACTCTCTTTCTCTTGTTATTCCATGGTGGAATTACAGCCTTTGGTAACAGGAGGCTTGGTGTGTCTGATCAAAACTGGGGATGGATGGCAAATGGTTTGGATGGAAATGGTCTGAGGGAGACCAGCAGAGCCCCTCCCTGACCCCTGCAGTCTCCTGGCTGGAACTGCCCTTGCTGGAATGTTCTTTGCTGCCCACCTGCCCTGAAAGAACATCCACTTCCTCCATGTTATAATGTAGGATTCTCCAGAACCACATGATATTAAGTCAAAGGCAACTTTGCTGACTACAGTGACCTTTTATATCATCAGGAACAACGCAGGTTAATGTTTTTTTTTTTTTATTTTTTTTTTAACTCCCTCCCTGGACATGAGCCATTTCAGACCTGAATATTTGGTTCTCATGTATATTTATTTACTTAGGAGTGGCATTCCTATTTTTATAGCTTAGAGTTTAGACTTTTTTTGTTAGCAGCATTAACAAGGTTTACAGCATATAAAGTGAGCTGTGGCATTTAAAAAATGTTGGCCTAGTGTAACACCAGCTTTTTTTTATATCCATGTTCAATGGCAAACTCCTACTGACAGGCAGAATGCATTTCTATGTCTGGGCAAGTTTATAGATGGTGTTCCCACCTCTGGGCCACAAGGTCACAAATTTGTTTCTGATTCTATTAAAGAAACACTCAACAATGGCAAGTTTGTGTGCTTCTTTTCTTTTTTCTTTTTTTTTTTTTTAATGAGAGGGGACTGTTTTATGTGATCCACGATCTTAAAGATACTCCAAGGAATCTCTGCTGACTGCTGGGCTTTTCACCCCCATGCCCTGAGCAGGCAACACTGGCTGCAGATTTGGGAAGCTTTGTCTGGTAGCCGTTAGAGAAAACAGATTCCAGGGAAATCTGACAGGACAGAGAAAAGAACAGGCACTACCTCTGTCATCTCTGCACGTGTCTCCCTGCCCTCAGTGCGATTGCAGCAGGGTGGGATTTGCCTCTGCAGCCAGAGGATGTGCAGGAGTTGCAGATCCATGATCCCTGTTGCCTGGTCCTCAGCAGACACTGTGTGTGGGTCTGAGCACCTCACCCAAAAGCTTTGCTGCCTGGCCCTCCACTCCTGTGGCATGGAAGGAACAAGATTCCTCCATTCCCTGCTTTCCCCTCTTTTGCAGGATCAGAGGGGCAAGGCAGTGATATATCGAGGCACCAACCTCTCTGAAAACCTTTGCACCACATACATCAATAAAGATATTTACTGAACTCATGGTAAGGACAAGGAAAAAGATGAACCAGAGGTGGCTTCTATTGCCCTGGGAAACACCAGCCTGATTTTTTCTTGGAATTACATTGGGTCTGTTCTCCTTCAGGCCGTGTGATGGCTCCAGCTGCAGCTCCCTCCAGCAGTGTTTGCTGCCTGACACCCAGGCTCACTGAACAGGAGAGGAGGTTTCTCTCACCCCAAATCCCTTCCTGCTGGAACATGTTGTGCTCTGGGACTTGGTGGCTACAAACTTAGAGACTTAGGCCTGGGAAATGAGCTGGGGCCAGCAGAAAGACTGAGCTGCCACGGTGAGAGAGGGAGCATGGGAGAATAAGAAAAAACTCTGGTGCATTTGAAGGAGGGAGGATCAGCTCATACATCTGTTGAAAGACTTCCAGCATCATCCATTACTGTCCAGGAGGCAATCAGGAGAAAGAAGAAGGGCAAGAAGCACAGCCCTTCTTGTGGGATGCTGGGGCTTGCTGTGGTTAGGAGCGAGGCCAGGGATCACATGTTCCCACTGGAGGGAGATCTCCTGGAGTAAAGCAAGGAGCCCGGATTTGTAGGCTGGGAAAAAGGCTGGTCATGTAGCAACAGAGCACTGCAAAGAGAATTTGGCTGCAGTGACTGACTGCAGGACTTTTAGCTACATGAGAGGACTCCAGGCCTATCCCTTCTCCAATTTCCTTATGCCCCCAAGGAAGGTTTGGGTGGAAATTTGCTTCCATTTATGGGAGGACTGGAAGAACGAGGACCAGGCTGTGGCTGAGCATCTGGCGATCAGAAAGAGGGTTCAAAGGAGAGGAAACTGCTCCAGCAGGATCTGAAAGTGCTATTCTGCATGAAAACTGACCCCTGAGAGGGACAGGCTGCCACTGCTGGGCATTACAAGTGGGTATTTTTGCAAAGTGCCAGTTTGGGAAACTCTCTGAGGCTTGGACAATATGACTTTGCTCTCCGAAAGTCATCAGCACCACACAGATTCTTGTGGCCCAGAACTGATTTTTTGTGCTCCAGATTCTCTCCTCTGTGATAACTATGGGTGTGGCTATTTAAAGTCAATGTGACAACAACACATAAAACTATTACTGAACATCTTTACCCAAAGAAGACATTGCTTCCTAACAAGTATTTCTGTTTTTCTGTGCTGGATTTGGTCACCTCAAAGATAATGGTTTATGATCACCATTTAAAATCTTTACTAGAACAGGTTGCAAGTCAACTTGCTGAGCATGGTAAGTTTTCTTCTGGCTTTGGAGAAACTGGCAGTTTTCTCAGGTTTTTAAAAATTTCCTACATAAATTTCCTTAAAATAAAGATCTACAGGTAGGGAGCAGGAATGTATCTCCCACAATGCACAGCCAGTTCTCCACTAGGGTAAATAATCTACCTCAGTTACTGTGATCTCTACTCATTTGGTCACTCATATAAACCACTGGGGCAGTTTATATTTTTGTGAGAAAAGCAAAACATGGGTCTAATGTGTTTGTACGTTTGTCAAAAAAGAATCCAAAATAGCCAGAGTGGCTTGTCCATAAGAGACATGATTAATAAATAAGCAAACATCAGTTGCTTTGCCTCATGTTCAGGCTTTCTGCTCTGTTAAATAATATGAATATTTTGATTGTTCTGGGAATGCTGTGAAGGCAATGGGGGGAGTTTGATTTTTTATATTACTTGTCAGCATCTCAATGCTAGTATCTGTATTTTCTATATAGTAAAAACAGCAGATGTTTACCTTTTATGTATATCCCCACCTACAAGACCTTCATGTGAGATGGTTTTCCAGAGATCCTCTGTCCCATTAGGCATTCAGAACAAAACACTTCCAAGCACTGTGACTCTCATGTTTCTGCTGAGGAGTTTCCCCTCCTGCAAATTCTGCATATATGAGCTCAGTGCTAAACCCAAATACTGCACCTCATTTTGCTCAGCAGCATTCCCTGCAAAACACTATTTGTGTGGCAGTGCCAGAAGGGGAAGAGCTCATTCCTGGGGGCAGCAGCTCTGCTGTGCACCTCTGGTTTGTTTGGATCCATCAGCACCCACTGCAAATACCACAGCAGGGGCTCCAACACCTGTTAAATCTGGTGCAAGGCTGCCAAGTGCCACAGCCACCACTCCAGTGTCTCCTTACAACAGCCATGACCACGCCACAATTCTCCTCCAGTTGTTATCCCTTGCCCTGTGCTTTCAGGGATTCTCTCCCTTCCCTCTGCAGTTCCTTCCCTCCCTCCTTCCCCCCAGGACTGGCATTGCTCAGCATTTTGGCCAGGAGAGCAACTCTCCAAACTGAAAACATCAAAGCATATCTCTGGTTAGATCTCATCCCAACCCTCTGAGCTTGTTGACTTGGAAAGGGAATAACTAATAAGGCAGCATGCCATTGTTTTCTGTTTATTGTAATGGAAATAAATTGCTGGCTCTAAGTCAGGCACTGATTGTTCCTTTGATATCAATGCCAGGAAGCAAAATAAAATGGATTTTTAAAAATCACCTTTCACAGAAAATGCCACAGGCATTTGAAAGATGAGCCTTTTTCTATGTCAAAGGCTCTACCAGAAGTGCCAAATAGACTTGAAGAAAAATTTTAATCCTTAACTACTAAAAAACAACAACAAAGAAAAGAGCACAAGAGAGAAAGTGAGAGCAGGATTGCCTGGGTGAGCTGGCATGTCACAGATGTCCTGCTAGTGCTCAGGAGGGTGCAGCAGAGCTGGCTCCACGGTGAGGAGCACTTCCTGAAGAATATGGAACACATCCTTTGCACAATTTTGCCCCCTCAAAAAAAGCACAGGTGGGCTGGATGAATTACTTTGCCTGGCAGCTCTTAAACCAATAAGAGACTTTAGGAGCCAAAAGGACAGGAGGGGGTGCTTTACCTCAGAACTTGAACTACTCATAAATATTGCTTTTGTGGGTTTTTTCTTGATTTGGGTTTTTTTAAAACTACACAGAGTGGCAGTTTCATTGTACTTCCTGTGCCTTCCTTCCCCATGGAATTGTAGGTGCAGGCTTTGAGGTGCTTGAATTTCTCTCAGACTACCACCATCCCCAGCAAGTAGGGGACATGTTGGGCATTGCCACCACTGTAACATGCACAGAGAGGAGCTCCCTCATGGGATTTCATGGCTGGATCAGAACTCCAGAGATCCAGAGCACGGTGGTGTTTGGTTTGCACGACGTGCTGCAGTTTGGTTTGGTTTGGCTCAGAGCAGGGGATGGAGCAGAGTGCCAGATTCAGATCTCAGGCCAAACCTGGATTTTGATTTCAGCTACCAAACTTCATCATGGTTTGGCAAAGCCATGCTCTCACCTGCTCACACCATGTGGAGAACACCTGTGATTTGCTGGAAAGGGGCTCCTTGTGCTGGGAGGAACTCCCTGTTGGAAAGCTGGACCCGTCTGGGCTGACCCTGCGCACCAGGAGTGCAGGACCACTGAAACATGCTTAGATCTTCCACTGCAAAGAGGAAAAAACAACAGTGTAAAGAAAACTGGCAGGAGCAGAGTGCCTCTTCATGCCTTTTGTTGGTGTCAGGACTCCTGGAACCAGCGTGACCTTTTTCTTCCCAACAGTGGGATTTGGATGCACAGGAGCAGCGTGACCTGAGAGCAACCCAGGAGAACCACAGAACTAAATCACTTTCCCCCAAACCCTGCTCTTGGAAAAATCTTCCATTCTGCCTCTAGCTACAGTTCTTGGATATCATTTTTCGAAGAACAAGCTGTAAGACCTTTTATTCCAAAAATCACACTTTGCTTAAAAGGCAAAAGACCTGTGTGTGGCAAACAGCGTGGCCTGCTAAATATCAAAGCCCTGCCTAATATCAAAGCCCTGCCTAATATCAAAGCCCTGCCTGACACAGATTTTAGCCCTTTACTTGGCTCTCAGTGAGTCCTTATTCTGCAAAGGCTTTGAGCAAATGATTCACTTCCAGGCTGTAGCTGCATCCCACAAAATGGGGCAATGCAACTGGGACCTCATGAAGTGCTTATGACACAGGTGCTGTTCTGAATCCAAAGGTTTGAAGGGCTCCCACCAAAGTGCCCCAGGATTAAGTAAAGATTTTGCATTGGTTTCAGCCAGGTCCTAATTTTTTATACTTATAACGGGATTTTTAGAAGGGAAAAGGAAGGACCTTTTTCTCCAGATAACACCATCTACCCTAAATTATTTCTGAAAATGAAGGGTGTGATTACTGACCTGTAAGCACTTTATGATCACACTTTGGTTTGAACTTTTATGAGTATATGCAGGTTTACTAACTCTACCACTGCCCAGTAATTTATTTCCCAGGTGGGCTACAAAAGTCATCTGGAAGAAGGAAAACAGTGTCAAAGGACTTGCTGTGCAAAGGGATGATTGTGCTAGCTGGATTTGTGTATTTAGAAACAGTTTTCAGAGGAGAGGTAGAATTTAGTTTTCTAATGAAATCTAGAAAACTAAAATTTTTTTGTTTTATTTTTTTTTAACTCTCAAATTCTTGCTTATTTTATTAAAAGACTCATGATGACTAAATGCTGCCCTTAGGAGTGGACAGAAACTGGGCTCAAAGGCAGCAATAAGCCACTCAGACCCCAGAAGCTGCTGTGACAAAGGTGTGAAGAGGCCCTGAATGACTCAATGTCATCCTTTCCCCAGACCACATCCAGCCTCGGGGGCTCTGCACAAACATTCACACGTGACCCCCAGGGCAGCACGGGAGCTCCAGGGGCCAAAGGCAGCTCCCTGTGCCTAGGTTGTGCCCCTTTGCTGGTGGGCAAGCCTGACCCACGGTGCTCACCTGAGGCAGATGCTGTGAGCTCAGCAGTTGAGCCTTTGGTGCTGTTTGGATCCCAAAGTGCCGTGGCTTGGCTGACAGTAACCTGTGCATCACTGGACGTTCATCTGTCCTGCCTGAGGAGACAGAAGGAACTGTCAGACCTGAAAATCCAGCTGGCATCGATGCTCTGGCACATGAACCATTACATGGCATTTGCAGGTCCTTGGGGACCACGGAAATGTTATATTGTGTCATGAAAATCTGATGTTAAACAAAATTTCTGCTTCTGCAGCTGATATGACCACTACTCACTCCACCCAGCAAGTTCCTGGGAATACTTCAATGCAAAGAAAGGTCTTTATTGCTAAATCTACTTCTGTTCTTGTTTTAAAAAAACTCCTCTTGGCAATATTTCTGAAACTTTAGGACAGTGATTCCCAAGTACTCACCTCCTAGACATGGCACAGTTGGGATTGGTGCCACTCAAGTTATCTTGGTTTGACTTTCAAACAGCACCTCCCTGAGGGCCCCTCCAGCCTGGAATGAGCGACATGTTCCTGCCTTCTCTGAGAGCCGGGATTATTTTTAATCCTCTGGACATGTTACAAAAATCAATTTATAGTCTCACAGAGATGGTAAGGACAAGGCTTTGTGGGCAGACAAACTGGGGATTGGCTGTTGTTGATTAGTGAATACTGTTATTTCTGAAGAGAAGAGATTTTTCAGGGCCACTTCGACTTTCTTGCACTGCTTCATTAATTTCAGGGGAAAAGTAGTGTCAGCTGGGCCAGACCCATGGACTGAGAGCACCCAAGTTCCTTTAGGCCAGCAGAGACTTTTGGTCAATTTAATTTGTGCAAGCCCTCACAGCTCTGTGCAGGTGCTGTGCACCAAAAACCCGCAGAAGATGATGAGAAGAAAGATTTCTTTTACTCTCTCTGTTACTATTTTATTTATGCTACAATGAACTATGCCAATGACTTTGCTCCCAAATTGCCTGAACCTGGAACAGCATTTTGCTTGTACTTTTGAGAGACCCAACTTGTTAGCACTTATAATATGATGCAAGGCTTCCAGTGAAAACAGCAAGGAGGCTGAAGTTTGAGCAATGCTATGGTATGTGCTTCCCATAATATTCAGCAATATATGTTTTAAAATTCTCTGTTCCTTCAGGTTGCAGAGCCAGCAGTTCAGGTATTTACCAGAAGTCAGCCCAAGAATACAGCACAGACATGCAGACTGAATCCATAAACATTTCAGGAGTCGTAAAAAACAGTGGGCAGATCTTTTCCAGTTTTACTTAAATCTCACTTGAACCTTACTCAGCAAAGTGCAATTCCTAAGACTTACAAGGACCCCAGTACAATTGTTTCCTTGACTCTGGCAAATGAAAAATAAGAACCACAGGGTTTTGTCTTATTTCCAACCAAAAGAGTCAAATGGCCTAAGTTTGCCCAAGGTTTCACAAACACTTTGCATAAAAGCATTTCACAAAATGCTGCTCCTGGCCAGAGTTTCATAGCCCTGAATTTAAAGCTTTTCCAAGTTTGTTGCTTGTTTCACACAACCTCCACCATGATTGTTTTCTTATCCCTGTAAGAACCGCCAGGACTTTTGAGACTTTCCAGGAATTGAAATGAAGGATTTTAACTCCTGAAGTAAAGAAAGGGCTTTTTCTTTGAGAAATGTCATTCCTGGAAGTGCCTTTCCCCAGTGTTCCTTCCTGGCGAGTCCCAAGTGACCAGGCACAGGGTGGACTGAGATGAGGTGACATTCTGCAGGTGGCTCCCAGGGCAGGTCCCTCAGCTGCCCTTTCAAACCACGTGGGGCCCTTCCAGTTCTTGGAAAGGCTTCAGTGACACAAAAGACACAAAAGTGTGGAACCTCACCAGGCTATACTCAGCTTTCTATGGGCATTTACTCAAGTTCTCCAGCTCTCCCTCAGCTGTTCCTGCCCCCATGGAGGTGCCCAAATCCTGGGCTGGTGGGACAAGGCTCTGCCTGTGAACAGGAGTGAGGGGAGGTTCATTTCCAAAAACATGCTCCTGATCAGAACTAACCCCTTCTGTGAGCCTATGAAAACACTCATGGACATGCTCCCTCACTAGGAAGATCTGCTACAAATGCAAACAGATGTTAAAGGCTTGAGAAATACATACACAAAGAATAAATGTGACATTTTCCAAACCATGGTAAGAAGCAGGAGCCAAACCAGGATTTGCTCACTTCCTCACCATTGTTTTATCTCTACTGCTGCTTCTTGAATTTAATCTTAAATCTTGACAAGTCATAGCCTTTCCTGGACATCTTTTATCCCATGGTTAGCCCTCTGTAATGTTAAAGGTTTGAACATTAAAATAAACATCCCAGCTACAGGCAGTTATCTGACATCAGTGAAATGGTGAAGTTCTTATTCCCTGAACACCTGTAAAACTTTGATTTTCCCTCTCCAACAAAACCAAGATGACCTTCTCTTCCCCTTTCCCTGCTACTTCTCTTCCCAGGGCCCATGGGGCTTTCTTGGCCTGCCTTAGTCTCAAATCAGAAGACAGATGGATTTTCAATATGAGCTTTATGGTTAGTAGTACCCCCTTCCCACTGAAATACTACAGATTTCTGTGGTAATTCCACTTCCAGCATTGCCAGAAGTATGCAAAAGCCAGGCTTGTGACATGTGGACGCAATTGAAATGGGTAACAATCCAGTAGGGAGTTATTTTTTATAGAGGCAGAGTTTTTGTGAGATATGGCATGGTCCAGAATTGGAATCTCCTTCAGACTCGTGGGTTTTCTCTTGTGGTGATCAGTACATTCGTAGGGCACTGAAATTGAGAGTCCTTATGCTCTTACCCCATCTCTAGCAGGTCAAATATTGCTAATTGCATTTTGATTCCTTCACTGACAGCTCTGACAGGAGCACCTGGTGGCTTTGACTGCAGCCTGGTGCAGAGAACTTTGTTTAAATGATCTTTTATGCATTTCACAGACTGGACATTCCAAGCATCTGTGGCTGCAGCAAAGAGGTGCAGGCTTGATGTTCTCCAACCAGAGTGAAAAACCCATCTCCATGGGCTGACATGTCACCTCAGAAGCTTGCTGGCCCCTCTCACATGAATCTTCCCTCAGAGCATCACAAAAATGGTCACCCCTTAATAGCACAGGTCCATGTACACCAAAGTTCCTCTACCTGCTCTCCAGGTTATCCAGCACACAAACCATGTCCTCGTGCCAGCCCAGTCCTACACCCGATGGCAGGACACACACCTGAAGGGAGCCTGCAGGAAAGATGGAGAGAAACTATTTAAGAGGGCATGGAGTGACAGGACAAGGGACAATGTCCTAAAACTTAAAGAGAGTAGGTTTAGATTAGATATTACAAAGAAATTTGTCACTGTGAGGGTGGTGATGCACTGGCACAGGTTGCCCAGAGAAACTGTAGATGTCCCATCCCTGGAAGTGTTTAAAGTCAGGTTGGATGGAGCTCTGAGCAACCTGGTCTAGTGGAAAGTGTCCCAGTCCTCGGCAGCAAGGTTGGAACTGGATCATCATTAAAGTTCCTAGGCCATTCTATGGTATTTTGGCTCAGCACACCTATCCCTGTGGCTCCCACTGCAAACCCAGCATGCCTCAGTGGGAGCTGGGGGGGAGGACTCTCTGCAGCCAGCAACTCCCAGCTGAGAACTTCTGCATCAAAGCAGCATGTCCAAGAGCCGAAGGATAATGCCTAGAACCTGAGATTAAACCTTGCACCCAGCCCCATCTCCAGCTGCTCCTGGCTGGAGCCTGGACCTGCTTTATGCACTTGCCATGTTTGCAGCATCTGTTCCTGCTCACACAGGGGTGCCCCTTGGGGCTGGACTTGGCCCCCTCTGGGGGCAGCCCTGCTCCTGCTGCTCCCTGGCAGCAAGGCTCAAGCTTGGCCTTGGAAAAGGATCTTTCAGATTCTGGTTACAAACCCAACCCTTTTGCCTTCAGCCCTGGCAATGGGGCTGCTCTTCACTGCCCCATGTGCATGAGCTGCAAGGATGACAGCTCTGTAATTTGCTTATAAAGCAAACACCAGTCACTTTACCCCTGACAGCAGGAGATCCAGGGCCAGCAAATTACTGGCAAATGCCTGTTATATTCATCTCTTCCAGTGTTTTGGCTTTCCTCTACTTTTAATTTGCCTGGAGGCAGACATTTGAGATAACAGCTGTTATGGTGATATTATCAGTCATCTGCATGTCAGAGAATGCCAGGAAAACGCCTGTGGAGCAGACCTCTTGGGGCTTTGGGTTTAACTGCTCTGGGGCAAATCCACTCCTTTGTCAAAGCTCTGCTCAAAACATGAGAAGGGAATATAATGGGGCTGGTTTCTCCTCTCTGATTAGGAAGAAATGTCTTTCCCTGCTGTTAGAGCACAAGTTCCCTTCTTGCTCTTTGGTGTTCTACAGCAGCCCTTTGGCAGAACCTTCACAATTTTTCTTGCTGGTAAGCAATGTCAGAGCACAGTCTACCACCAGGAAATGTCCCTGGGATTCTCTGCTGATTTACCTGCCATAGAATAACTGGGAAACCCTAAAAAACCCTGTTAAAAAGCATGTTTACCCTCTCATGGAAGACACTGCCTAACCTTAGATTCAGGGGTAATGTTTGCTGGGGGTGGAAGTTTCTTTGCTTCCTCAGGTAAAGGGCCCAATGTCAAGAACCACCAATGGGTAGGTCCAGAACTCTCTCTCACAAAGCTGAACCATCTGCAAGAGGTCCAAATAGATTTATTCCTTCTTTAGAGAAGATGACACAACACCACCAGGAAGGTGTTGGCTTGAGAATTATGACTGTGCATTCATTTGTCTTTCCAGAGAAATACAAGATGGAAAAACAAGCTTTGGAAACAATCTGTGATGTGCCCTTGTTTGGTATATTGATGATGATAAACCAGTTTGTCCAGTTAGCTTAATGAAACCCAACATCCTTTGTACTAGAGAAACTTACTCATTATGCTCTGACTGAAAATAACTTGTATCTGTAGATCTTGAACGACTTTACTGACATGAGGCCTGTGGGAAGATAAATAATTATGCCTATGAAATGACCATTGTTCCAAAGTAGCAATGTAGATACAGGCCCTTTGTGTGTCTGCAGTGCTGATGGATCTGCAAACAGCAAATAAAGGCTGCTGCATGCATGTTCAACTGCTTTCCCATTTCCTAATAACTCTTAATTATGTGGCAGCAGCAGAGATTCCTCTCCTCCATTACCCTGACATTACAGGAGATTGTTTTGCTGGAAGTTAGGATCTCAGTTCCAGCTGACACCACAGATCTCCTGACCAAGAGGCTACTGTGGTGTGTTTCCCCTCTTGGAAAATGGGCAGACATCCTAAAAATATAGTTAGGTATCCAGATACCACAGAGACAGAGCTCATGCAGGTACCTGTGCAGCAGCAGAAACACATGTGAAAGAGAAAGGTGGCCTTGAAGGCAAGCCTTGAACAGGGATCACAAAGGTTGACCATCCAAGTAAATCATTGTGCTTTGTTTCCCAAAGATGGCTTTTTCAGCTTTGAAACACCTGTTTCTAAGTATCATCAACTGATTAAAAAAAGCACCTTTGTAGGCTTTGAAGATGCACAAATTAATTCTTCCATGAGTGCAAACAACATTTCCCCTTCCCTGATTCCAGTAGGTGTGTGAATCTTATTTTTCCCCAGGTGCAGCAGTTTGGAAAAACGTTAAATGACTACAGGAGAGAACATCCTTTGTACTCCAAAACTTTTCCCTGAGCTCAAAGAAAGTTTTAACAGTGGAATAAAGAGCCTTTCTTTCTGGATCTTGCAAAGACAGGAGGAATATGCTGCCTTCTGAACATGGTGGAACCAAAGAAGGCAAGATGTGGGACACAGTAATTCACTCAGCACAGCTCTGCAGAGGTGCTTTCATCACCCCTGATGTGGTAACATCAAGGATTTGTTCAGTGGAGGTGAACTCCCTCTTCCAAATGTCTCCAGGCTTTTGAGCAATTCCAGTTTCTGGAATTGAAGTCTCACAGCTTTGAAGGCTGGGAATGCAATGCCACAACATTGTGGTGGTACTGTCAGGGCTTAATAAACTGGCTGAAAAATGTTTTATTTTGATTTCCAGAAAAAAAATTAAATAAGTTCCTTATTTTAACTGTGAAAGTTTGTATTTCTTGTGAAAATCTGGGCAGGTGTTTGGTCCCTGAGATGTGCAATATCACCCAGACACAAACAGTATCCCTGCCATGAGGACAGGGATACACTTTTGTGCCTCACATCAGAGACTGACCATGGCTGAAAGCAGAGGATGGTCTTAAACACTCTAATAAAGACATCATATTCTTGGAGCTGAGTTTCTAGAAGCAAAGGTAAGAAGAAATTCAAGGTTTCACTGCCTCACTGGTTATTACTTACGGTTTCATTTGGATACTTTCTCTCTGATTACAGTATCAAATACTGCCAAAGGGATCTTCCACTAAGATGTGGTTTGCCAGACAATAAACAGTGCCTTTCTCTGGTCTCACCACCTGGAATTTAGAAAAAGGGCTATGCAAAGCTGCAGCAAGGAAAAACAGAAGAGAAAAACAAGGAAATGTCAATTAAGATTAATAAGATAAAACCTGGAGTTACTGGCTTGGCAGTCATGCATTTCCTTCAGCATTTTCTGTGTAACTCATTTCTGTGAGATGAATACAGGGATGGAACGTGGGGGGATGACTGATGAAACAGAAATTTTCATGAAAAAGGTCTCTTTCATATTTTTGGATTTGTTTTTTTTTTAATTAACATTAACTTGTCCTTTGTTAGGCATGATGACAGACAAGTATCCCACACACAGGGGCTGGACAGGAAATTCAAACACCCAATATGGTTGTTGAACACATACAGGTAGTCTTTGTTGGTGGCACCTGTGATCCTCCTGAGGTTTTTGGGCTCTAAAGGAAGGAAGAGGAGTCTTACAGAGAGCAGAAGGGACTCTGGGAATGGCTCTGCCTGGAGAAGAAAGGTCCCTTCTCCAGAAAATAATTACGAGTTTCAATTGTAATCATCTTTAGACAAAATATGGAAACAGTCTGAGAGAAAAAACCAAAACAAGGTGTCTCCTGCACCTCCTTTTCCAGACAGCATCCCTCATCACCCATGATTACTTTCCCCTTTCGGCTCCATTCATCTCTTTCAGCACAACGGCACAACTCGTGGTGGAGCTGGGAAAACCCCATCCCCTCCTAGCCCACAGCCTGGTAGGAGATGTGGGTTGGAGCCCCCGAGGCAAGGAAGCCACGGCTTTGGGGTTCCCAGGTCCCTGAGCTGGCTCCCTGTGGGGCTGCCACATGCCAAATGGTCTGCCAGCCAGGAGGGCTCCAGGGAGCCCCGCAGGGTGCACCGGGCAGAGGGAGGGGAAGCTCCGTGGTGCAAGACAAATGGGATGGGAATTCAGGTGTTTGAATTCCTGCACAAAAAGGGGAACTTCCCTTTTCTCTCGTACCTCATCTGTGATGCATCCACATTGTTTCTAGGGAGGGGAGTAGGACAACTACATTTTAGAGGATAAGCACTAGATGCCACTCTCATCAGAATTAAAATGAGGTGTCTGATCTGCTCCAAACTGTGCTAAGAAATGTGGCAGATTAGGTGAAAATAAGCTATTTAGCTCCTTTTTCCCTTTAATTAATTTACATTTAGACTGTGGCATTTTTTGTCCATTGTGTGCAGCTGTATTCTTGTTCACAGACACAACTGCATACAAGACTATAGCTACAAATGTTAAAGAAATAAACCTGTGAGGGTCGAGGAGACTGGAAGGGAGATGTGTAGAATGTCAATAGCATTAACTAAGAAATCTCACTATTAGGATGGAAGCCAGAGGAGATGTTGGCCAAGTGAAATAAAGGGCTTACCACTCAATTAAGTCATGGAGCCAGACATTCTATAGCTTTGTTCTGGAAACCTGAGTCAGGGAGTGCAAGACAAAAGCAGACTACTGGTACCCCAGAGAGACCACCAACCCTCCAGGAGAACACCAGAGCACTTTAACAGGGGCCCACATGCCAAATTTGGGGAGCATTCCTGCAAGGCAGACTGTCACCTCGGGTCCTTTGTCTCAGACACTGCTTCAAATTTCCCTCTGCAGAGGTGCTGGGCCTCACTCAGCTCCCTCTTTGAGCATGGATGGTGTGCTGGAGCTGCACTGCACTAAGAAAAAGCTTCAAGAGCTTGTAGGGCTCCTAGTGCTGCTGTGGGGTCTTGTCAGGCTTGGGAGTAGGGGCTGTGGGGGAATAGCCCCTGGCTACTTTTTTTCCTGTTAAATTCATCTCACTGTCAGTTTTATTGACCGGAGGAACAGTAAGGCTGAAGGGATATCTCAGAGGGGAAAGGAGATGTGTGTTTTTGGAGTGGTCACCAGCATGGGGTGGGGCCCTGCTACTCGTGCTGTGCTCCAAGGAGGTGGTGGCTGGCTCAGCAACTGGGGTGTTTCTCTTTTTTCCTTTGGGTGCAAGAAATCTGTGTAACCTGTAACCACACATCTTCACTGTCAGACACTGGGCCGTTCTCCCTTGCTTCACCTAAAACATCCCATTATCTCTCAGTTCCCCCCTCTGATGGCACTGTCTGCAGCGAGTGACCCACTGCTTGTTTTTGTGGAATGCTGCAGGGAGGAGGGCCAAGGATCCCCCGGTGTTTACATACCTGGATGTAACGGCCTCGCGTTGCCTGCAGGTGTGTTCCTATCAGTGCAAGCCCAAGGTCAGATCTTGCTGATGAGTGGCGTTTCTGAGCCCTTGTTATTCATCCACACACTTCCAACCCGTGCTAGACTTGCCACGGGCTGTTTGCAGGAGGCTGAGCCCGCAGCGAGTCAGCTACGATAGGGCTGCTTTGCTGCTCCTGCTCTGGCTGATGTTCCTCAGCTGTTGGTTCTGATTGAGCAGGAACAGCCCTGGACACTGGCAGTGCTTTGGAACAAATCCCATCATGCAGCTAAACACTGGAAGCGTGAGACTTATGGACAACGATCTGCTAAGATCTACTCACGGCAGTGGGATGAGCCAAACACTGGGAGGAAAACAGGCTCTGGTGATTTCTCTGCAGGGCTGATCCTCCAAGTCTCTACCAGTGGCTTCATATTGATCTTAGGAGAAAGAACTCTCAGATGCTTGAACACCTGGGGGGACAATGTGGCATTTTAAACAACTGCTTTTCTCTTAAACAATTTGATCTGTGAGTTGCAAAATCAGAGTGTCAGCCCTTAATTGAAACATATGTTGGAGGCACTCACTGAGAGGAATGATAAAGAAACTATGCAATGCATATATTTTAATTTTAAATAAATCAATGTGATAATCTGGGATCAGGTGGGATTCTGCAGCTGGAAGGAAAGGACAAAGGGAGGCCATTAGTTACACTTTTAATAAATCAATTTGTTAATTAGGGATCAGGTGGGATTTTCCAGCATGAGACAGAAGACAAAGAAATCTCATCAGTTGTTTTTTAAATAAATCAATGTTTTAGTTGGCGTGAGATTCTCCTTGAAATACAGGACAGGGCAAAATGGAAAAGATACCAAAAATTATCACAAGAGAATATACCTGATGTAAGAAATAAGAAATGATTTATACTTACTTAGGGCATCCATATTTTCTAGGCACCCCATAGTCCAAAACCAGTGTGGTCAGTCTGGAAGTCTTGGAAAGTTCAAGGAAATAAAGAGAGAAGACCTGTATTATATTGAAGGAAACAAAGAGGAAAGGTTATTTCAGATTCGTGTGGCTCAGCACGTCTGGCAAATCGATTTCAGAACATTGCAGTGTTCAGAACCACTGGCCATGTCTGAAGACTTGGGTCCTGGTCCTTTTCCTGAGCCTGCACAGGGAGATGTTGGCTACAAGTATGAGGACTTCTGCCAAATTCTCCATGGCAATAAAGCTCACTGGGAGCTGACCTCTTGTTCCCCGTGTCACATCCAAACAGCCAAACATTATCCAAGAAAGAGGGAGACAGGAAGGAAGGGAGAAAGGAAGGTCTGTTGGGTTGAGCTGACAAAATGACAACTGCCCAACACAGAGAGAAAGGAGTGTGTGTCCCACCCCCCAACCAGGGGAAGAGGAGGGAGGGGAAAAAACCCCAAACCCCAAATAGCACGCTTCTTATATTATACAAAAGAAAGACAATTAAAACCAGAATATGATATAATACATATATATATAAATGTGAGAAAAAACAAACTAACAACAACAACCAAGTCACCCAACCAAATAATACAGATTCCAACCACTCAAACTCCACAAAACGCCCCAAAAACTCTTCCAGAGAAAACTCCCAGCAAAAGAGGAGAAAAATTAACAGGAAAATGTTCCCCTCCCTGATAACACAGCAGGGATGGCAGGGGCAGGGCAGCCTCACGGGCCTGAGGAGAAGACCAAAAGAGGCAGAAGCTCCACCTCCCTCTCTTTTTATACTTCTTGATGATGTCAGATGATATGAAACACCTCTTTGGTTGCTTAAGTCAGGTGCTGCTTGTCCCTTCTAATCTACGTCCCACCCTCTGGGCCTGCTGAATTGAGGCCTAGCTAAGGCCTGGCTGAAACTAAAGCTGAAACTACCAGAGAAGTTTTAAATGGATGATGTTCTAATGACCAAACTGAGCAACATTCAGCCTGTTTACTGCAATGGAGGAGAGCAATTCAAAGCCATCAGGACATATTAAGGAGTGCCAAGCAAAGGCTTCATCACAATCAGTACCCCTTTGTTTCCTGGTGTGCTATGGTCACAGAATCACAGAATCACAGACTATTCTGAGCTGGAAGGGACCCACAAGGATTATCGAGTCCAACTCTCAAGTCAATGGCCCACACAGGGGATTGAACCCATGACCTTGGCATTATTACAACCAAGTTTTAACCAACTGAGCTAATCTCAGGGAGCCGTACCTTAAAGGGAGTTTTTGAGGCAGCTTTGCTTCTGCTGCTTTACTTCTTGTCTTGTTTCAATTTTAGGCTACCTGTCCTGCCCAGAGGCAGCCCTGCTTCCTGCTGAGGGTCAGTAACACACCTTGCAAAGCCCGTATTTCCTGAGGATGCATCTTCTCATGTGCCCTGCTGGTTGCACAAGGCAATGCACGTGGCAATTGCCCCCGAGGACGGCAGTGGCTCATCTGTGTCACTGTCACACCTGCCCATAGCTAAGAGGTGAATTTAAAACCCACTCCCTTTCAAAGGTCAGAAGAGCAGAAGTTCAGATGTCCTTGGGAATTGCCACAGTGCTGCTCAGTGGCCCTGCAGGCTCCTCTCCTGCCTGGCCAGGGCTCGGCAGCAGCTTCTCCTGCTGTGCTGCCGTTCCAGCACCCACATAAAACCAGAGCCCCAGTTGGCTGTGGCAAGAAATAAAACAGATATTGAGTTTACACAGTGTGTGAGGTTGAGCTGACAAAATGCCAACTGCCCAACACAGAGAAAGGGTCGTCCCCGTCCCCCACAAGGGAAAAATAAGGAGGGGACCCTCCACCACCCCCCCTCAAAATAGCAAGCTTCTTATATTATATAAAAGAAAGACAATTAAAAACAGAATATGATATAATACATATATATACAAATGTGAGAGGAAAAAAAACAAACAACAATAGCTCCCGAGTCACCTAATCAAATAATACAGATTCCAACCACTCAAACCCCACAAAACCTCCCAGCAAGAGAGGAGAAAAATTAACATGAAAATGTTCCCTTCCCAGATAACACAGCGGGGATGGCGGCAAGGCCTGATCTCGGCAGGGCAGGGGCTGGGCGGCGTTATGGGGCTGAGGTGAAGACCAAAAAGAGGCAGAAGCTCCACCTCTCTCTCTTGTTATACTTCTTGATGATGTCAGATGATATGAAACACCTCTTTGGTTGCTTAATTCAGGTGCTGTTTGTCCCTTCTAATCTATGTCCCACCCTCTGGGCCTGCTGAATTGAGGCCTAGCTAAGGCCTGGCTGAAACTAAAGCCAAACTACCACACACAATCTTCGAAAATTTCCTCAAAGGGTCCTCAGTTTATTTTCTCACCTCAGTGTGAGGCTGAGCTTTAACAACAGAGCTGCCAAAGGGGGATTCACCCCACGGCTTAGACAGGCTGATGGGATGGACAGTGGAGATCATTTCAACAAAGAAACAGGGCCTTGGGTTTTAATCAGCTATGTAAACTAATAGAACCTTGCTCAGAGTATTTTTGGCCCTTCCTTTGTGAGCAGAATCTCAACAGCAAGTAAGAAAACACATCATATTTATGACTTACAATGCTACTCTTCTTCTAAGAGCAGAGTCCCATCAAATCAGAGCAGAGCAGCATCTTCAGAGGGTCCAAAGCCAGCAGTGAGGCTGAGTCGCTGCTGGAACCTGAGCCAGGAGACAAAGAGCAGCTTTATGTTCCAGACTTTTAAATAAAACCTTTAAAGTCATTTTCAATCTCAAGAATGCAAATAAAGAGCATAAGATTGGTATTCCAAGTTAGTTTTTTTTCTTGAAGCAGTAACTGTAAGAACAATTAATTACTTCAACTGAAGAGCCACAATCCATTGCCCCATAATTTTTTCTAAAGAAAAAACTCAGTTACTTATTTAATTTTCTCTACAACAATAATAAAAAAAGGTTCTTGGATATCAACACAAGGCCAGTTTTTTGAGAATTCTGACCAAGATTTAACAAATATGGGCAATCCTGTAGTTCCTACTCAGCCACAATAACTTGCTCCCCTTCAGGGCAAGTCCAGCATCCCTGGAAATGGGAGACAGGAACTGCAGTCAGTTCAGAACATCAGTCAGTGAAACACTCAAGTACCTACTTGAGTGTCATTAGCATAATTGGGACACAAGTGTATGATTGAAGTTAAGTATGATTAAAGTGAAGTTTCTTTAAGATAAATGGATTAATGCAGATGTTTAGGTAATTTTGAGCATTAAGGACCACAAGTTTAAGCAATTTGTTCTAATTTACGTGGGGTTTTTATGGGAAATCACCATTTCTGATCTCACAAATCCCAACCTCAGCCCTTCAAATGCCTAAAGGCTTGTCATTCCACGTCAGTATTAACACAGCCTGTTTCCAGCATATTCTCATGATGTCTTTTGGTAACCTCCTCAAGGAAATAACAGGGCTCCACGGGCTCAGCTTCAGGAGGGGACAGGGCAGAACTGGCCAAAACCAGGTGATTTCTGGACTTTGACAAGCTCAGACAATCTGTGGCTGGATGTCCTATAGAGTCAGAGGAGAATCAGGAACTGAGCCTTTGTACTTCTTATTCTGCAAGAGCTGTACCTAATCCAGTGCTGACTTCAGTCCCACAACAACTCACCAACCCCCCACAGAAGAGTCCAACCCACCACAGGCCTGTTCATTAATTCACAATAATTTCTGCCTCTTCTTTGCAGTCTGTGTTAACATTTGAAAATCAAAGCCATTAACCTTCAAATTGCTAAAATGACAGACAGTCTGTGAGCAAACACAGCATCTCACTCCCTTCAAAATGCACCACCCTGGGCTCCAGACCAACTTATCTGAGTCTTGCAGTCAATATCCCCTTTAGTGATGTGAAGCTCTGCTGGGTGGCTTCAGGTTTGTCTCCAGACTGTTACTGATCAGAGGAGTTGTTTTCCTTTATTCTTTCTGCAGTGTTAGCAGAGACACTCTGGCAGTGGGAGCTGCCACTTTGGGAAGAATTTGGATTAAAATATACACTGCTTTGATCAGTGGCTTCCCTGTAGTGTAAGACAAACATGATCAGCAGCTTTGGTTGATGTTCATTCCTAAAGCACATGCTGTGAAGTCACTGCACTACATTAAGCAAAAGTTTAAAAGGAAATTATTGCAGCCAACTAGGACTTGGAGTTACCCTGAGACTAGAAATTTTAACATCTAAACCAAAGAGAAACCAGCACTGCCTTTTCCCCTCTGCCAGTGGGGTCTTCCACAAGGGCAAGTCCAAGAGGTTAGAGATGAGATCTTTCATAGCCAGGCATGTTTGTCAGAGAAAGAAAGGTGTAAGACCATGTTCCTTGGCTCTTGTAATGCTTTATGTATTTTCATTTAACACCAGAAATATCACAGATATTCACTTCCCTTCAGGTGGTGAAGCTTGTTTGAACCTCCCAGCTGGAGCCTGCAAGAGCTGTCTGAAGTGCAGCCATGGTCTTTATGTCAAGACATTAAAATGCTACTTTTTCCTTTTTTTTTTTTTAATTTTTCCCCTTTTTCCTTGCAAAGCCAAAATGGTGTCTATTCCAGGAAACCAGTATAGCTGTTAGGACAAATAGCATTCATGGAAATTGTTTGTTTTCTGTACCACAGCTTTGTATGCAAAATGAAACTTTAGGAATTTGTTTGAAAATTTCTAATGCTGGAGGCTTTGCATTTCTAGGGAAGAGAATGCAAAAAAACTTTCATGACTAAATAAAGAATGGCAAGTAGCTTAATGATGTTACTTACAAGCTTATAAAAGAAACACAGATGCAAGAGGAAAACTAAGGGTTGCACTTTGGTTTTTTTAAGCTGGGCTTTTAATGACACCTTATTATTTCCCTGGAAAAGGGTGATTTCTCTGCTGGGGTAGGAACCAGCCCATCCTTCCTTTTGCCATCCCCAAGCCATGCCAGATGCTGGGGAAATATAAGAAGGCTGAGTATCACCAAAGTCAAGGAAGCTGCCCCAAAGGAGATCCAGGTGATGGATCCTCCTGCTGCCTGCCAGGCCAGGGCAGGGTTTGGTGCTGCTGCTGAGTGTGGATTGACAGCTCTGCACCTCTCTGGGCACCCCTGCTCTGCCTGTTCCAAGGCCTTTGCTGATAAAGTCATAAACATGCCATAAAACTGGTTTACAAGCCAGGGCTCACTCTGCTCTCCAGCTTTTTCTTGTTAAGGGCATTGCTGCTTCAAGGAAGTTCAGGCTGCAGCACATTTAACATCTGCATTCCTTGAAGTGTCTTGAAATTGTTTTAAAACAATTGTGAGAGGAGGACCAGGTTTTTGGGGGGCTGAGGACTTCGAAGAGAAAGCAGATCAATGTGTAAGCCCCGAATTACATAAGTGGCCCCACCAAGGAAATAAATTAATTTGTTTCCCAATGGCTTATTTATATAACCCTTTAATTATAGCCAACCATATCACCAGTGCTACACCATGGGAAAATGGTAAACTGTTAAGCAACTCCCCACTCCGCCCTCTCCAGCCCGACAACACAACCATGAGGCAACAGCTGCATGTCAGGACATCTCCTGCTCCTTTGTCTTTCAAAGGTGTCGCTCAATAATGTGGGTATGGAAATGTGACCTCAACTCTAACTCTTGTGCTAGGGCTGCTGTGTGCTCCTAAGCTCTATCTCCCTGCTGGATCATAAAGTAGGACAGCGCCTGACCTGCCTGCAGCACAGAAAGGATATTGTTTAAAAAGTCGCTATTTCCCCACTCTGCCCATGAGTCACAACCAGCAGTGAGTCCTGTAAACTGCGGGTGCTGCTCAGCCCGGGCTGCCTCCTCCAATGGGGCAGGTTTAGGTGGCTCTGGTGACTCCAATTACAGCATTTCTAATTGTCTCTAATTCAGCAGGCACCAGCTGAGCCCCTGCCTGCTGCCCTACAAAGGGCACAGTGTGTTAAAGCAGCTCCTGGAGGCCTAATGAACACGACCTATTAGGAGTCATTAGAGCAGCCCGAGGTGATGAACAGGATCTCAGTGGGAACAGGGACGATTTAGCAGGGGAGAAACAGCAGAATGTTCTGAAACCGTCAGAGCTGCTGTTTCAATCCACTGCAGAAGACAAGCTGTAAATATTTCCAAGCAAAATAATCCCCTGATGACAGGAGATAAAGCTGGTTGTGGCACGTGGAGAACGCTGTCACTTCAGCCACGGGGCTGCAGGAAGGGTTTCCTTATAAATCGTGGAAAGTCTTCCTGATGTTTTTATGTCTGGATTGGCTTTCAATACTTGGATTAGTGGAACCTTTCGGGTAAAATGAGCTTCTCTGTGAAGGGGTAAGGCTTGGTAGCTCAGCAGCACTGTGATGTGAACAGCTTTATTTGGGGACAAAGATAACTCATCCTAATGCCAAACTAGCCAAGAGAGTTGGATACTGACACCCTGTGGGTGACCAAGTCCCAACAGATCACCAGGGATGCTCTGGAATCTCTGTCAGTCAGATTCTATCCATCAGGCCAGGTATCCTAAAGATAGGCATCATCATTCCCAGCACAATGGGCTCAGGGCAGGGGCTGTGTCAGGTGTTTTGGGAGGGCCTTGAAACCATCACGTTTGGTTAGAAGAGTCATTCCAGGCTCCATGTTCACGAATCTAGAACATTCTGTCAAGGGTCAAACAGAACTAAAGAGAAAGCACAATGTGCACAGGAATTACCCACAAGAAAACTCCTCAATTAGCTTGCTAAATAATCCTTTCTTTGTATTCATTTTTAATTTTAAGGCACCATAAAGAGAGTTTTAGCAAACCATTCCTGCACAGGGAGGTGAAGCAATGCTGTAATTCCACCTTCTCCACCCTTTGAAGCAGCTCTTGGTTGGTCATGTCTGTGATGCCTGAGGTTGGCCTTTAGACCAAATTCTGTGTTAAAAACAGATCAAAAGAAAATGGGCCACCTCCTTCAAAAGGCAGCTGCTCTCCTCCCCTTTTTCACAGAGCTGCAACATGAAACAAGGCTTGGTGTGAGGAACATCTCCACAAATTCAGTGTAAATGGTTTGGCTCTCAGTCTCCCTTTTTCAGATGGGAACAGCAGCTCTTTCAAAGGAGCTAAATGATTTTAATCTCAGTTCTGAACCAAGAGGGGCAAAATCGAGGGTTTCAAGAAAAAGTGGGAGGGTTGTATCAAGCGAAAATTAAACTGTTGAGCCTCAGGGTAGCTGCTGATATACCAGTGGAATTTTACCTTAGGATTTTACTGTGGCTGAAACCAGACCCCAGATTGCTTTAAGATCTTAGCTATGATTGCAATAAATAAATATATTTCCAACCCTCATGATGGTAGAATAATGCCATCAAATGTGAGCGATGTCTATCTACCCCAAAAGCCTGAAAACAAGAGAAAATAACAAGAAAGCAACACTCTTGAACAGCATACCCTAATTTTGTGATTTCTTATCCAGACCTGATTTTTATTCATAAATCGAGGCTTGCTATGATGAGATCTATACAGACTCAAATGCCTCTTGGTGACATTTCAGAGGACACCCTGAGTTACACAAAACAGAATAACTGTGCTGAGATGTAGAGGACAAGATTGGAGAAAACACCAATTGGTCAAAATCCAAAAGCCAGATTTCTGAATCTCTGCAAGAGTTTATTTAATATACACTTAAATATTTTTCTCATTTCCTGATTCAGCTGGAGATAGTAAAGTACCTTGAAAAAGACTATTCCCATATTGTATTTAGCTCAGCAGAAGCCAAGACCTACAAGAAATCTCTGGGGAAAACAGCCCTTCCTTCTTTCACTGGTTGCTTGACTGTCAGTCTTCCCCAGGATTCCCTGATGATTCAGCATGGAGTTAAAAAGCAGCATAAAATCTTTCACAGTACTTCAAAGTCTTTTTTTAAAAAACAAGTGTTCTCACTCAGAAAGGCAAGACCTGAAAGCTGAGGCTCTCCAACCCTCCCAGGCTGGGCTAAAGTCAGCAGGCTGGAGCTCTGCAGCCCTGGGAGCTGGACTTTAATGGGAAGAGCTACTGGGGAGCCCTGGGCTGCCTTAGCATTTGTTTCTGCCCTGTGACCTGGTTGCTTCATTGCCTCTTGCAACAACCAGAAGTGAGTGGGAGCTGGGATTGGGTAACTGGCAGGCTGATGGGGCTTCTAATAATCTGCTCTTCTTTGGGGAAAAGCAAGGAAAACATCAAGTAGCCAGAAAAAAACCCAAAAGGTCTTCTAGCTAGGCAAAATCTATCAGGAGATCTGGAGAGACACAATCACCTGGAAAACAAGGATACGATCTGGACCTCATTTCCATTTTCCCTAATACTGCTCAGTAGAACAAAACATCTGTGAGCTGGATTGCTGTACACAGCTGGGTCTGGAAAAAGGTTGGAATTTACCCCACCAAGACATAACCTTCTCTAATAGGAATAATAACCATCACAAAAACACATCAGACCTGAATGGCTCTTGCACCCGTGTGCAGTTCAGGAAGTCAGGCTGCTCCTCTGCTATTTGGAACCAATATCATTTTATCTCCACTCTGTGCCCACTTTCTGGTAATGCAGCACAGTCACATTGCTGACAATATGTGTGGACATGGGGATTTATGGTCCACTGTGCTGTGGCTAATGAAGTTAACAGGGAAAAAGAAAACCCAACCCAAATCCTGTGTTGTAATTCTTTGGGTTCTACAGCTGCGCAAATTATACATGGGAAAAAAAATAACCTGAAAGTTTTAACATTTGTTAACAGGAAAAAAATGGAATAATGTTTTCATTGACTGAAAACTATACAGTTAAATTCTGCCAGAAGAATATTTTCAGTGGAGAAAAGCCAAAAGCAGATCCCTGTGGGCAAAATTTACCAATAAACGGATTTCTTTTTAAAGTTTTCAGAGAAAATTTTTGGAGAGTTTCAGTTACCTCATGAAAAATTTTAAAAAAAAATTAAAAAATGGAGCACAGGCTCCATCCCGTGTTCAGAGAAAGCTCCACTTTCTGACCATGGCAAGTGCTGCCACAGGATTCTGATCACCTGAGCAAACACTGGCACTGTGTGTGGATGGTGCAGCACTGCCAGCTCTCATTCCCTGCGTGGCTTCTCTCTGCAGCCCAAGCTCCAAGGGAACATCCATCAGGAGCCAGTGGGACAGGATGAGGCCGTCCTTGGAGCAGCAATGGCTAAACTAGTGACGTTTGATCCTGCAGGAGAAGTGTTTACAGCGACAGCACATTTCTACCAGAGGATCTGGCCTTATTTTAGCCTTCTTGACTTATTTTTTGGCGTGTTGCTGCAAGTGGGTTGGGCTCCTGCCAGGGCGGGGTGAAGGCAGCAGCATTCCTGGGCTCTTAGTAGTGTTGACCATTGTATCGATGTGAATACAGAGAAACCTTCAAAGGCAGAAAGGTGACTCCCTGTCATGTGCAACGCTCCTTCGAGGCCTTTCAAACCAGAGATCATCAGCACAGTCTGTACTGGAGCCCAGGACACGCTGCTGTCTCCAGTGAAGGAGCGGTGGAGATTATTGTGGTGAATAGTAACAGTAGATGAGGTGCTATCTTCCCTTTAAATTGAGCCATTCAATTTGTCATGAATGGCTGAGTATTTCTTGCTGGCATTCAGGACTTAGATTTCAGCGCTGGGAATAGAGTGAATAGGATCAATGATGAAGCCCAAGTACAAAAAGAAGGAGCAAAAAAGGGCAAAGGACTAAAACCGATAGAGACAAGCAATTACAAGGTGTATTAATGTACACTGGGCTAGGCTGGAAAGAGGGAAGAACTTATTGTTATTCTGGGGGATTTTTTGCCATGAAAGATAAAGGGGAGGGAAGTGAATATTTGTTATTTGGACAAAGCTGTGGCTCTGCAAAGAATAAAGAGACCTTTTAGGACAAGGCAGCTGCCCCTGAGCCTCCAGCGTGGTACTTGATACTCCAATCTACCCTCTAGTGCTTTGGGAGCAGCTTTTGAGAACAGCAAGGAAGGCATTCAGGAGGAAGACAATGACAAATGTCAAGAAAGAGAGAGGAAACCTGGAGTTTAAAAGACTATTGAGTGACAGGCGGGTTAGATCAAAGGCAGACATTTAGCAGGTATTTATCATTGCAATGCTAATCGAGGTTAATCATAGAAAGCAGAGCCCAAGGCTGGGTGTCTAGTCAATCCTAAAGCACACACACACACACACACACAAATATATATATATAATGCACACATATACACCACACAAAATGTATGTATTGTACTTCAAAAGCCAGGTCGTCATTCAACCAGTCTCTGTCACCCCATTCTGGTTTTCTCTGGGATTGAAAGGAAAGGAAACACAGTGCAGGCAGAGCATTTGAAACCCTTTTGCCCCCAAAGCCAGTGAGATGATGTGGAGGGAACACACAAGATGGGGCTCACGTATAAATCACTGGGAAAAGAGAGAGTCAGAATTTGTTTCTTTATGAAAAAGAAACAAATCCCCAAAAACTGCATCCAGCAAGACTGTGTTTGTTTTCATGGTTTTTAACACAGAGCAAGGAGAATCCTTATTAAAGGATTTCTAAAACTGAGTCTCTTATCTTGCTAATTTTGAGGGCTGGGTTTTCCAGGAGCTCAGTGCCAGTTACACAACTAAACCAGCATCAGCTTTTCTAAAGGCTGAACAATTCTGCAAACACGGGCTCAACTCTGAGCACTTTTGCTTACCAGCCTTCTTCAATCTTATCTCTCTCACAGACATGCTCTCTCTTGTTATCATTCTTCCACCCATTCCTTTCCTATGCCACACACAGATTTCAAAAAAACAAAACAAAAACATTTCCTCTGGGAGTCTCTCCACACTCATTTTAAGGAAAGGCCGTTCCTGTGGCATGCAGCAGTCCCAGCTGTGTTGCAGCAAGCACAGCTACAACAAGACTTAACTGTGTCTAGAACAATCCCTAATACCACAGCTATGTCTGATTTTACCAGCAAAACCAGTCTCATGCCCTGCACTCCCAGAGCTAGAAAAAGACATGTTGTGTATAACAAAATACCACACACAAACTATTACCGAGAGAGTGCAGCAACACTAAGTGAATAATCGTGTATGTATCCAAATCTCTTCTCCCAAAGACTGCCAGTGACGGAGCTTTTAGCCCATAAATCAGCCACAGAAGCACTAAGTCTTATTACGTGTCTGGACTAATTCCTGAAATTATAGGGTGTCTGTCAGGAGTTTAAGGAATATTTAGAAACTTTTGAAAATGCATTAGTTCTACAGGGGGTATCATGTCTATAAGGAAAGATGCTTCCAGTCACAGGCTATAAACTCCCCAGTAAAGCACCAGCAGAGAGCAGTTTTCTCCATATCTAATAATTATCTTCCTACTTTAATAACATGAATTTTGCTTCCTTTGTGCTACGTCCTGTATGAAGAAAGGAAAAGGATGGCAGGCATTGGAAAGGAGTATTAATGTACAGCTGTAAATATTCACCTTGTGGGCAGAGGATGCTCATGCTCACAATGTTGTGCTGATGCTGCAGTGGGAGCTGTGACTCCACAGCCAAGAGCTGGGAGCAGATCCTGGGCTGGGGCTTCCCCATCCTGGTTCAGGATTGGAGCCCCAGGCAGCAGGGTGGGCAGCCTGGCAGAGAGCAGGGGAAGGGAAAGGTGGGCTCAGGGCTGGTGCCCCAGTGGGTGTGTGGGCAGCAGCACCAGCACAGACCTTTGGGGCAAGGCTGAACAACCACTGCAGAAATGCTCATGGTGGTACTGCCTTCTGCAGCACTGGGAGGGAGAGGAATAATGGGGAAATGGCAGAGAAAGCCTCACACCCACACCCAAACCGAAATCAATTCCTGGTGCTTACTCTGGAATCACTCCCGTGGGCTCCCTTATCACCTCTGGCCAAGGACAAGCCAAGTATCATCTTCTACCTCTGTCTCATCTCCACACACAATTTTTCACAGGAGTTTCTTCAAACACACAGATCAGAAAATACAAATACTAAAAACCTAAATATAAGGGTCTGTTTGAAAGTCTTTACAAATTAATGCAGCTAAGAGGTGTTTCTAAATGTCTTTCCTAAATGAAGGTCCATGGCATCATCACAGTGATAATGAAACAGAATTTTAAAAGGTTCAAAATGGGCCAAACCCATAGTATACCAGTTTCTGTCTGGGGTAGGATTAGGTTAATGTTCAGAGGTTCAGGCCTGGGGCTGGAGCCAGAGGAAGGTTTGGGTCTGTCAGCACAAGCATCTCATGGACAACTGAGCCAATATTCAGCCCTGACAGTGGAAAGCTTCTAAATTCATTGGGAGGCCGTTGGGTCTTGCAGGAGCTCTGCCATTTTGGACAGCAGCCAAAAAGCAAGCAAAAAAGAGGCCCCTGGATGACTTTATTATTATTATTATTATTATTATTATTATTATTATTATTATTATTATTATTATTATTATTATTATTTGAATCCCACTGTGGGTTCTAAACAAGCTCAAATCTGGGCAGACATGCTAAAACAAAACCACCCTTCATTCTGGGTGGAGGGTAGATCTGGAACTCCAGTTTGGTCCCATCTCCACTGAAGTGATACCTGTATCAAAGCAGGCTCCTTTTAAACGTGATTAGGGATTACAGCAGGCTCTTACCAAGGCTCCCCCCAACAATAAACAAAAACACTGGGTTGTTTTGCAGTAGCTGAAAAGTTAAAACCCTTTTTTAACAATTAACTGGTTCAATTAAAAAACTCAACACTCTTTTGCCATTCCATCTAAGAACACTGATCTGCTGGAGCACAGATCCTTTCATGTGCACCCTCACTCTTCTCCACTGCACCATCCTTGATAAGGGAGCTACTCCTGGGATGAGGTTTCTGTTTCTGTCAGGGGACATCAGTCTGTCCCTGGAAAATCCATGTTCCCTGGGAATTCAGATTTCATTGAAAATACTTGTCAAATCTGCTTCTATCTCCAAGTTATTTTGACTTTTAGTCACTATTATGGTCATTTTCAATTATTTGTATATAATAAAAGACCGAGAATGTGGTTTATTATCTCCACTCTTTTATCACTTTTGGAAGGAAAAAAGAGTTGTTCTGGTTTGAGGCTGCAGAGTATAGGAAAAAAATCTGGAGTTAAGCAGAAGCTGCAATTTTATTTCCCATCTCAACCACAAGACTTATATATATATAAAAATATAAATATATATGCTCCTGAACCACCTTCCTGAATGCTGTCTCTGTATTATTCTGCTAGAAGGTTGCCTGACTTCCAACTTTCTCTGCATTAGCCATTGGTCAGTTGTAGTGAGCTGAAGGACCACTGAAACCTCAAGCAATAATTGATATCAACTCCCTTTTGTTTCTGTTTTTTTATACAGCACAGTTATATCCACTGGGCAGAGAACCAAAGCTTCCTAATAAAGGCAGGGCAGGGCAGTGAAAACTTGGAGCCTTGGGGGAGGCAAGTCTGGGCTCCTCTTCTCCCCCCATTTCCCTCTGCCTTGGAGCTGAATGTTACCACTGGCCTGGAAGCACCTCCTGATGTCCCAGCAAAGCCAGTCATGGTCACATCCACCCCCTGCTCATGATCTCTCACTTCTGCTCATCCAGACAAGCATAACTTATGCCTTACAGACCTTCAAATCAAGGAACTGAGTTTCTAACTCTTCTGGGCTTTCAGTGTGGCTCAAAAGTTAGTTGCTCAAGAAATGCAGAACTCCTATTCCCCCCTGTCTATTCTGTTATTCCCACAATTTGCTACTGCCTCAGTAGTTCTCCCCTCACTGCACAGATGGGAATGAGGTGGCCCAGCAGGGAGGATGACAATCAGCCTTTCTATTCAGCTGCTGCCTCTGTGAACCCTGCAGATCCCTGCAGCTCCCAGGCCTGAGTGCTGAGCAGACAGACAGCCCTGATCCAGCCTGCCCAGGGCTGACCCTGTCCCTGGGGCTCTCTCTGACTGGGTCAGTGGGGTTTGGCCAAAAATGCTGCAGCTCCCACTGAGCCTCTCCCTGAATCTCAGCTCCTGTGTCACCACATCCAAGAAAGGCAACTGAAGCCAACCCAGGTGTGGCAATGCCTGCCAAGCTCTTGACTGCAGTGCAAAGCACTGCCCGTGTCCATCTGCTCTGAGAGACACAGACCTTGAAAATCAGGAGATCTCAACACAACTGAATAGTCTCTTAAGGGTTTTTGACTAAACAGAAGATCCAGACAATGAGGAAAGAGGAAATTCCTGAATTCTGAGGTATTTCAAATCTAGAAGAAACTTCTGGTTTGCTTTAAGGACGAGTCTGTCCCATTTTAAGAGCCAAACAAATTCCCAATCCTGTGTGTTACAAAGAGGGGATATTTCACTCAGCCTTGGCTTATCTTGCTCTGCCTTCCTCATAACCATCATCACCACCACTACAGCTGCATGTTGTTCCAGCAGGGACTGTGGGAGACAAGTGTAAGAGCCTGAGCAACCAGAAATAGATGAAGGGGGCAAGGAAGGAAAAGAAAAAAAGGAGGATAAATGTACAGGTAAGGGAAATGTGGAGAGCAAGTGGAAATGGAGGAGAGGCTGGAGCTGTGAGACTGGAACCCCAGCTAGATAGATCAAGGGCCACCAAACCTTGGAGAGTTCCATCCTCTGAACCAACTGTCTGATTGGATTAACTTTTCCACCAGTATTTCTATCATTACCAGCAAGGGGGAAGGAACACACACTCTGCCTGTTGTGTCCTTTGCTGCATGGGCTGCACAAACATAAAGCTGTTGGCTCCCTGAGAGGTGGGACAGACAGAAATGTCCCATCATACCCACATAGTTTTGAAAAGTGGGAGAGACAAATCCCATTTTTTATTTGCTTTTTACTTTTTATTTATTTGCTTTTGCTTCTTTCCCAGGCACTTTCTTCCTTCTAGGTCAGCCAGTTTAAATTGGAGCCTGTAGCAAGAGATCCATTTCTCACCAAACAAACTCCTCTACAGGAAGGCTCCCATCTTTAAATATATTTTTGAGCAAATTTCCCCTCTCCTCCCCCTTGCTGAATTTGGTGGTTTTATTTGTCAGCTGATAATATGGACAAAATAGAGCCTCTCCCCTGCACGGGAAAGTCAGTGAAAGAGCTTCTCAGGAGCCACTGGAGCAGCTTGGGAATACATCTACCTTGGCAGGAAAGTTCCAATTCCTTCACTTTTTGAGGCTTAATAAATTCCTGCTCTCTTCAGTAATAATAAAACAAAATCCGTCTCCTGGGGCAGAATTCACTCCAACACTGTGCTATTTCAGTCCTTCTGAGCTTTCATTGGTGGGAGATACAAAAAAATGGAATGATAAATTCTTAAAAAAAAAAAAAGATAAAAATAAACCCATCCTAAAAATGGGCTTCATCCTTCTCCCCAGTCCTTGTATGGAGTTTCTGTAATGGGTGCTCAGTGTGGATGGGAAGCAGTGCTCAGTCAAGAGCACTTGGTGTCTTCTGTCCTCAGGCTCTCCCAGTACAAAAGATAGAGATTTTATGTGAATATTATTATATTATTATTGAATGCCAGGTTTAGAGAAGTAGTACATCTGATTTATACCTCTCATGCATCACTCATGGGACTTTTAAAAGGCTTTTCACACAGTCCTATAGGAAAAGCAGGTTCAGGGCTCTGCTCTTCCCACATCCCACCACTCCGGTGAGTTTGGGAAGGAAACAGAAGGGGGATGTTACACTGGGCACACCCCAAGGGTATTTGGGGTCTGAAAGCCCAGATTGGTCTCATCTGCACTAGTGAAAAATCTCTATTAGCTGGAAAAAAAGTCCCTGGGTCTTTCATCACTGAAGCCCTGACACTTTGTAAAGGCCCCCACACTCAGTTATGGAAGCACTTTACAGATTATGAAATTGTTGCTGCTGGGCAAGAAACTGATTCTTTTCATTCACTGGGAACTTATAAACTATTCTGAGTTAACCTGAAATAGAAATACAGAGTTAGGGGGTTTTTTTAGACACACACACACAAAAAAAGGCAGGGAAAAAGGTTCAATTAATGGAATTATTAAATGTTAGAGTTAACCCAAAGTGGAATCTGATATTTTAGGAAGTAATTCCTTAAATTCAAATAGGGCAAACATGCAGAAAGAGCCCCTTTTCAGGAGCTGAGGGCCCAGGAATGCACCTCCTGTTCAGCTGCAGGATCTCCTACACCCCACTCCCCCCAGGCACAGGGAGCTGGGCCACCAGCAGCACAGGACAAATGGACTCTTGGAGCTACACTGAACTTCAACTTAAGCTGCAAAAGTGGAAGTATCTTCTCAGAAACTGCCACCTACCTGGAGGACTAAGACTTTCACAAACCAGACCGTTTCCCCACTCCTAAATTTCAGTATATGAATTTATATGAACCAAAATTTGAATTAAACAGTCAAAGGTTAAAAGAACTGGAGGATACTCAAGAGTATCTTTATTTTAGTTTGCCATAAACTTTCTAAATATTGGATATTTGTGTGTGAACAACTGGTATGTTTAAAAATAATTGAATGTATGATAAGATGAAGGAGTACAGCTGGCCCTGGGGGGTGAAGCCAATATTATGAGTGTGTCAGTAATGAAAGGCTGAAGCTAAAACTCTTAACAATTGTTTCAAAAGCAGACAAACCCTGCAATAATAAAGGAAGCACAGATCTCCATCCTAAACACATGTATCATTTCCACATGGTGTTTGTGTTTGGACAGTATAAGCAACTGAGCCTGCCCTCACAAATCAGGAATGCTTTGCATTCCATACACACAGTGAGTGCTCACACACGAGGCCTCCAGGTTTGCTCTGGACAATAATATCTCATTAGTCTGACTTCAGCTGTAGCTGCCTAAATCCTGTTAACAATCTAGACACACAACCAGGAAAAAACAGGGATATTTTCCCCACATATCCCAACCCAGTAACATGGAATAATCATTGGTGAGCAGAGTTGGTTTTGGTGATAAAAAAGCTAAATTTTGTTTATAATGAGATGTCTTCCTGATGGTTCGGTGGCATAAAGTACAAATCTCTTCACTGATGCATCCTCTGCATTCCTGGCTCTGCCTGAGCTCCACAGCCCTGAGCTCAGCTTGCCCAGGAGGCACAAGCAGAATAACAGGAATAATCTACTCTGCTAAATGCTCTGCGTGCAGCCTCCACATGAGAAGGAAGGGCTGTGTAAGAGCAATAAAGGTCTTTAACGCAGGTATTTACCCTGTCCCACAGAGCCAGCAAAGGGCAGCGTGTTGGTGTCTCTTCAGCCCCTTCCCACAGAATGAACCATCGTGACGTGACGTGACGCTCCTTTCATCTCTTCTGGGGCCAAAGAAAATTTTTATTTTTGGCCATTCAATTCAGCCCAAATAATTTCTAAACTCTACACAGTCCTAAATATTTTCTGCTACAGTGTTTTCTGTGTGTGTATGCTGAGATGTGAATGTCAAGCAACCAACCACCTTTCTGAATGTGTAAACAAGCAAAGCAGCTTTGGAGGATTCTCTTGTAACTCTTCCCTTCATTTGCCTCTGGATCCTTTCTCCTTTATTACCTGAGCATCCCCCTAGGGCAGAACTTTGCAAATGCCCATTGCTCTAGAGGAAGGAAGTTTTTAATGGTTCAGGAAATGAACCATTTAACTCCAAGGCCTAACACATAATTTCTTTTATTTTGTATTTCAATGATTTGGTCGTTTTTTCCAATAACTAATCTTACTGTCCCTTTTTGTTATTTTTATTCCTATCAATCACAGTGCTCACTTTTAAACACTTATTTACAGTAAGGCATTTAATATTTTTTTTCTGTCTTTAAAGATTGCTTTAGCCATTTTTTAGCTCTTGCTCTACCCACACATGACAACACTGCAACCACTGGAAACTTCGAAAAAGTGACTGGTATGTTTAGTGCCATGGCAGGCACCGGGGCCTTTTTAGTGGCATTTATCCAAATCCTGCCTTGTGGTCAGGAAAATACAATATTTCCAGCAACACAGCCATAAGATACACGCTTTGAAATCACAAGCAAAGGCATCAGTCAAGGGCTACTGACAGGAATCTGACAGGGTGTTCACAGGAATCTCTCAGAGCAGTCAAGGAGAAATATTGAACAAATATATTTCAATTACAGTCTCTGTCACTTTTAATATTAAACTGTTAATTAATTAATATTAATTAATATTAAACTATTAATCCTTTTTACAAAAGGATTCTATTGGAAAATTCAAGAAAATAAGACCTTTGATGACTGTTAAGATGCAACCTCTGTCTCAGCAATCCCCTGACCTGCCAAGTCAGCCCAGTACAAAGTTCTCAATTCTGAAATATCTCAAGAAGTATCTTAAACCAAAACCAGTCAATGAAATTGAGAGATGTGCCCACACTGGAAGTGCCAAACTATTCCCAACGTTTATTCAAGGGTTTAACCCAGTCCTACTGAAACCTCAAGGAATTTCCCCATAGATTTCACAGAATTGTTTGGGTTGGAAGGGACCTCTGAGACCATCCAGTCCAAGCCCCCTGCCAAGGCAGTGTCACCTGGAGCAGGTGACATGGAATCACAGAATTGATTGGGTTGGAAAAGACCTCTGAGATCATCAAGTCCAACCCTTGGTCCAACTCCAGTCCCTTTACCAGATCATGGCACTCAGTGCCACGGCCAAGCTCAGTTTAAAAACCTCCAGGGATGGTGAATCCACCCCCTCTCTGGGCAGCCCATTCCAATGCCTGAGCCCTCTCTCTGGAAAGAATTTTTTTCTGATAGGAACACATCCAGGTGGGTTTGAGATGTCTCCATTTGAAAAGGTTTGAGTGGTGGCACAAGATTGGATGTGATTTAGAAACCAGATGTCCAGGGATGTGCCTGGAAACCGCTCCCGTGCTCCACAGAGCAAGATCCAGCCTAGAGGTTTTCCCCACTTTGCATTAGGAGTTGACAGGAAGGTTCCCTGTCACTGCAGCTGCCTGTGCAACACACACCTCTGACCACCAGAAATGGGTGCCAGGGATAAAGTTTGTGAATATCAGGGGCTTGCTTCAAAATGGCTTTAAAAATACAATTGCAAATCAAGTGTTTCCTTGAGACACACCACTGAGAAAAGCTGTTGGATACTAACCCTTTACTGCAAATCCAAGTGTGTGAAGTTTGGCAGGGGTGCCTCAAGCATCCTGGGTGTGGGGTGCACATGCATGGACTGTGGGAGCTGCTGCAACTGGAGGCACAAGGGCAGTGAGGCTGTAAAATACATGTCCTGTAAAATACACGTCCTGAAGTGCTAAGGTGGATGTTGGACGATCAGATTTCATGGCCAACAGCTGCAGGGCTTGGAAGTCGCTGTCTGGAAAGGGGTGATAGTACAAGAGAGCACACTGGGCTTCCCATTTTACGCGTTTTGGGCTCAGTAGGTGAATTATTATCTCCTGTACCTGTGGTTTGAAGTTCAGAAGGAAGTTAAGGTGCACACCTGCCCCAGCTGTACAGTAGATGCACACACCACCTCTGTGTTTACTCTTCAACTCTTATGATTTGATTCTGATAGCATGAAACACAGTGCACTGCTGGAGGGGGGAGGAACAAAAGGCAAAACAGAGCCTGATTTCAAAAGGAGAGAGATGTTTTGGCTACCACCTGACAAAAGTACTTGCAACTAATACCAGCTGGCTGCCCAGACGTGTAGATCAGGGCTGGTCAGCAGCTTTGCACCACTTGTTAAGTGATGATAAGACTGCATTTGCTCAAATGATGACCCAATTAGTGCCCGGTGACAATGTGGCACCAGTCGCAAATCCCACAGCCCGTGGCCAGGAGCATCAGGCAGAGGACAATGAATGTGCCTGCTCAGTTCCAGCACAAAAGAAATATGAACTATTTCTGACCTTTTCTCTCCCGTACTTCTGACCCATGAGCAGCCAGACAACTTCTGCTGATAATAGTTTATTTGTCACTGGGCAGAGGCTTTGCCTGCTGGGCAGCTCTGGGCTGCAAACAGCGCTGGGGAGAAATAAATCCCACCAAACTCAGTCCCTGCCCCAGGATGCTGCACCTCTGGCAGCCTGGAAATGATTACTCGACACTTTAAAACTCATAACCATCATGCAGGGCACCTTTTCCTCTGAAAGGTGACTCCCTCTGGACAACACATGAAGAACTGAAGAGTCGAAGCCCTAGGCAAGGATCTCCCACTCTCTGTGGGTTTGTTATCAGAGTGAGGAACAGCCATATCATGCATTTACAAATCAGCAAACCTTAACCCAGAGGCAGGGTTGGCACAGACCACCAGGGGCTTGAGGAGCTCATCAGGAACCTGATTCATCTCTAAGGGGAGAGAAACAAAAAGGGGAAGTGCCACTTTCTCTTTTTCCTCTCTTGTATTTAAATATTAGATGAGACAGGACAACCAGACCATTTTTTCTACACAAGAAATAGCAGCAGTGCTGAAGGAATGATCTGGGCCAGAACAGAGCCATGCAGAGACCTACAGAAACTCTTTGCTGTCTTTATTGCACTCATGAAGCACAACTCCAATTTGCCAAAACCCCTATTAAAATTCCTATCTTTGCAGTATTCCCAAAATATCAGCAAATTCATACTTATTTTAAGCAAACACAGAAACCTGATTCCAGCAGTAAAACTGTAGAGTTTGTGAGTGTGGGTCAGAGTTAAGTCTGTTCTCACACAGAAGCAGATTCTCACATGAAATTACGGAGCACGAAGACACACAAGGACTGAAGTGCTCAAGAGGGCTCTTGTCAGTGGCCTGGACTTCAGGACTTCTCCTCACAGCCTGAAGTAAGCCTGGTATTTTCATGATTATAATGGTAAAGCAGCTGAGACCTCAGCCAGTTTCAAACTTGCTCCTTCAAGCTTTACATTCATAAAATTTAAGCACTGAAATGCACAACTGGAATACACCGTGGCTGCTTTACAAGCACAACATCCAAAGGGCTCGGCGGAGCCAAGGCCACTGATTTCCCTGCCCTGTGGAGCTGCAAAGCTCGGGAGGGTTTCTGGGCTCCTTGGCTGCCCCACACAGCTCTGGCTGCCCCACACAGCTCTGGCTGCCCACTGTGGCTGCCCCAGCCCACTGCTGGAATGAGGGAACTGTTCCCTCCTGAAAATCCAGGCTGATGACATTGTCACCCAAATAGCCATTTTTATGCCTGCATTCCCAAGTAGAGTATTTTGATAAAATTGTAGCAGAGCTCATTTCATGTAAACAGGATCTCACTCTTTCCACGGCAGCATCGGCACATGAAATTCGGTCCAAAGTGGTTACAAGTGATAATATCTTTGTGGTTTGGGGTGGAAAACAGTCAGAATTACTGTGTGTTTATGCATGTCTTTTTCTATGTGAATGCTGAAGTTCCCATTGAATTTCCCAAAAGAAAAGGGTGCCAAAGACCGAGCAAATGCTACTTTCTCATGTAAGAAAACCGTAATTTGAAAAGCATAGATAAGGTTTTGGAAAATAGAATACCCAGATTTCTTTTTTTTTTTCCTCCTATCGTGCGATCAGCTTGGGAGGAAAATCTTACTGCTTTGAAAAAAAACCCAGAGGGGGAGAAGATGAGTTTGGGTTGAAGGATTTGTGGACTTAACTCTGGACAGAGTCTCCCAGCCTCGGTTTCTGGGGAGATGGATGTGGAGTGAGGACTGGCAGCCTCCTGTCCTAACTTCATCAAGCGGAGTGCTCACAAAGTGCTAACTGGAGCCTATTATTCACTCCATTCAGCTCACACCTGGTTCTTAGTGAGATGTTGCGCTGGTTTAACACAAAGAACTGTGGCTTTATTGCTCTCTGCTATTTCCTCCTCCCTCCAGCTTGAAAAACTACCCTTCAATCAATGGCTGATGTCAGCGTGGGAGTAACAGCCTTCATTTATGGCAGCGAGCAGGGACATCTGGCCAGGCCAGGGAAAGAGGAAAGCCATCAGGATGTGCGGATTACAGCGTTATCAGAAGAGCTTTTCAGTGTGGAAACATCCCAAATGCTCCTTCCCTCAGCTTAGAGATTCGCCTCTGAAGGACACGGCAGGGTCAGGAGAACTCAGACTGAGCGTACCAGGGGCAGGGAGTGTGTTTGGAAGGGCAGAAAGAAACAAATCCAAAGTGTATTTTGTAGCTGTTCAGGCCAATCCTTAGGGCAGATGGTACTACAAAATCCAGAGGCAAGGGCAAGAAGTGCAGCCTTAGAGTTAGGTGGCACTGGGTGATCCAGGTCCTGTGGCCAGTTCTGCCTTCAGGACAAACCAAGGATGCTTTCAGTGCCCCCAGTTCCCTCCCCCTTACACACTGAGAACAGCAATGCTTTCTTTTTTTCTCTATTATTTGTCTGCCTTGTGGTCTGCCAGGTTTTTAGGGGACAAGGACCATTTGTGTGTTACTTATACAAGGCTGGAGCTTTAGGAGCAGCTGTAATGGTGTTAATTGGAGGGAGGATACTGAAGGGAACACCCTCCTGGTATCCATGGCCAGGTAGGACCCAGCACACTCCAATCTGTGTGTTTGTTAGCAATGAGGATAGAAATGATACCTGTAAAACTTACCTTTCTTTCACACTTCATAAAAAAAAAAATCCCCAAAGACTTCATGACATTGATATGAACAGGCACTTAAACCTTCCTTGAACTGGGAAGTTGGTTTCATGTCAGGAACAAGTGTGAGTTTTACTCGGGGCTCTGTTCAGCTTTCTGTGGTGGAGGCTCAATGCCAGAAACCTTTTCACATGGAAGGTGCTGTAATTCCAGCCACTGGACAAAAACATTGCTTTTACTTGCTAAATTACTTCTGAAGGGAAATTCCATTTTCATGGAGAAAGTTAAGCATTTCCACAGCAAAGATGACATTTCCTGGCAAAAATAATATATTTTTTTCCCTTACCATGCCTGCTGTTCATTTAAAAGCAGAAAAATAATTCGATTCCTTTACAAGAATTAGAAAAGAAATAAAGAAGGCAGCAGTTTGCTTTTGGTTTTAGTTAACTGAAATTAAAATTAAAATTATTTTGCACAATTCTAGGTTACTAAACAATTTCTTATGATCCAGAGACACAAGTAGAGTTTTTTCACCCACAAAAAAAAGAGCATTCCTTTGGTTAAATACCTACCCCTTTAGGCCCTTGGATCCCTTCTCTGATATGTCAGAAATCAATTAGCTGGTTATCCCCTAATTTATTAAGCCCCATGTCTCGGATGCTGAGAATATTTGGAAGCTGCTGTAATCGGTTTGAGCCGGAGGGCGATTTGCACCACCACATTTTGCACCACTCAGCCGAGGAGGCATCTTGGCATCCTGAATCCCTCCGTGCCCCGCTGGATCCCGCTGGATTCACGTCCAGCGGAGCGTGCCCGGCGGAGCAGACAGCTGGCGGCTGCTCTGGGTGACCCTGGGTGACAGCCACCCCGGGATAACGCTGTGTGTGCCTTTTGGCAGCCAAAGAGCCGGGGCTGCGACACCCCAGGGATGAGCTCATACCCACAGGGATAAAGATGGCAGGGGAGATAAATCCCCATGAACAGGTCTCGGGGCCTTGTGATTCGCAGGCCGGCTAATAATGCCCAGTGCAGGCAGGCTAATAAATAATGCCCAATGCAGGCAGGCTAATAATGCCCAGTGCAGGCAGGCTAATAAATAATGCCCAATGCAGGCAGGCTAATAAATAATGCCCTGTGCAGGCAGGCTAATAATGCCCAGTGCAGGCAGGCTAATAAATAATGCCCAGTGCAGGCAGGCTAATAATGCCCAATGCAGGCAGGCTAATTAATAATGCCCAATGCAGGCAGGCTAATAATGCTCAGTGCAGGCAGGCTAATTAATAATGCCCAATGCAGGCAGGCTAATAATGCCCCACGCAGGGCACTGACTTTGCATTTTGCTGAGTATCTTGTGCTGCTTTCAGCGAAATGATGAGTTATTCCAAAGAGGGAATGTCGGCTGGGGCGAAAAGGTCGGGAAGAGCAAAGGATTTGAAGGAACTGAGAGTTCTGCTCACTTTAGGTGCCAGCTGTGGGTAGAGCTTTTCTTACAGAGGTGACAGCAAGAGACACCTCCTGGGAGGAGTTCAGATATCACACAGAGCCAGTGTGGGGTTGTAGGAGCCCCACCAAACCACCCCTGCCAACATTTCTGGTGAAAACTCACCGAGACTGGAGTCAAACTCATGGAGAAAGGCTCAGAAGACAGGAAAGACTCGTAAAGCCAAGAAGTAATGAGAGAAGCAAGGGAGGACCTTTGGGATCAGCTCCTGATTGCTCACGTTCATAGGCAGGGAATTGGGAAATGTTCATAAAAACAGATTAACTTGTTGTTCAGAAATTCTAATAAAGAAAACCTAGAAGCCTCAAGAAAATCATTCCAGTTGGACAGGCATGGAGAAATTATGGAGGAATCATTTTCCCAGAGGATAGGGAAAATTTGCTAAAAGTCATTTTTCCTTGTCCAAATAAAAAACCCAAATTGGACGTGAAAACTAGATGACCAGAAATGGAAAATGAAGGTCAATGGATCGCCAGTCATATTTGCATGGATGAAGATATAATGTTTCATTACACTTTCCCCAAGTGAGTACAACCTCCTGAAGGTGGAGGAGCCTTTTCTGCAGCTTAAGAAATACTAATGGCCATTTCTAGTAATAACTATTAGAAACGGAGAAATAGTCAAAAATGTTCTCTTAAATATGTTCACAGCTTATTCTTTTCAGTTCTAAACATCTTGTAAAGCTATTGCTGATGTTCCTCTGGCAATGGGAAGGGAGGCTAACGGGAAAATAGTGCAGTATCTCACTTACTCTAATTGGCAGTGATTGCTGACATTCTAATTTCTCTGGATTGCAGCATTTTTCTCCACCAGCCTTTCACCTGGGACCCACCTGGCTGGTGCAGAGCAGCAACCACAACAGGGCTTTGCCAGAGGCCCTGATCCAGGTTTCTATCTGCTGCTAATATCCAAACAAATAATAATAAAACAAACAGCCCATTACTCAAACAATAAATCCGGTTTGGGTTTGCCAAATGTTTTCCCCATGCAAATTATTTTCAAGTCTCTGTTTTTCTTCCATTCCCTTCCTATAGTTTTATTCTGCATTAATACCTCATTGCTGCCAGTTGCTGCAAGCTTTGTAATATGGAGGAGTGTAGCATGATCATTTTTTAATGGAAATAAGTTAATAAAAGTGGCTTAGAAAACCTTTGAACCATTTCCAGCAGGAGGGGAAATTCAGACTATTTCAAAACATTTCACATTAATGAAATTTGGTTCCATTTTCTGGATTGCAGGGGATTCTGATAATGTCAAAATATCTCATTTTTGCATGTTATATGGAATATCTAAAGTTAATTTGGAAAAAAAAATTGAACCTTATCCAACACCCATAGAAACACATACATATGTATGAAAAGACATAGCAATATTAAAGCAAACAGCACAGGCAGCTCTTTGGATTCCCTAAGTGTGCCCTTCAGCTTTCCGAAACGGGGATAAACCCATAATTTTCCTAATTTTTAGTAGTGATAATATGCCATTGATATATTGACCCTCCATCACAAAATACAGCTTGAAATCTACAACTGAACCTCAAATCACTGTGGACACTCAAACCTCCCAAAAGACCAAATAACCCTGCCCAGAAACTGCCCAACCTGTAAACACTGAGCACAGGATTCTGAAAACAACACAAAAAAAAATTTGAAAAATAAGGCACAATTTTTTTGGTCTGTTTTGTTTTGCTTTCCTTCAATCTGGTACAATTTATACATGCTTGATTTTCTGCTTTCTCCCCAGAGCTCCTGTGTCTGACCCAACTCTGCAGTCTGAAATCACACTTGGACAGGACTGGCTCCAGTTCCCTAATACCATCACAGCTGAATTTTGCCTGAAAACTACGGCGCACAGTTGGTTTGCATTTCCACTGCTTATCAGTCGAGCCACAAACAGCCTCATTAAGTGGGGTAATAACTCTGTTCCCACCTGGATTCAGGTGTCTGCATCACCTCTCCAGACTTCCACTTCTCCTATCTTATCACTTCATCCTTTTGATCAAGAAGCATCTGAGCACATCTATTCTCTCTCCCTCTCCCAGCCAGTGTCACCTGAGTGGTGTCCCCTCCTGCTCTCACACAGGAGCTGCAGATCAGGCAGGCAATTTGGGCAAACTGGATGACAAGCTCAGAAACACTTTGTGTTGAGGGGGTTTTTTTAACCGCATTTCTCTCAAACAACTTACAGAGTGACTCACAGACAGACTCACAGACTATTCTGAGTTGGGAGAGACCCACAAGGATCATCAAGTCCAACTCTTCAGTCAATGGCCCACACAGGGGATTGAACCCATGACCTTGGCGTTATTACAACCAAGTTTGGTGCAAAGTAACAGCCAGGGAGGTAAACATGGACACCTCCTAACAGGACCATCATCCACGGCCAGAGCCTCAGGCTGAGCAAAAATGCTTCATTTCCAGTGCTAAAAAGAACCGATTGGCCTCTAAGCTACTCATGGTAAAATGATAAACAGGCAAAGGTCAGGATTCAGGCTGCCAAACTATTATCAGGCCCCCATCCACAGGAACTCTTCGGGAAAGTGCATAATTGTAGGACTAATGAGTCATCTGTATACTGCCCAATTAGCACAACTGCCCGTGTAATCATGGTAATTGCACAGAACAAAGCTGGGCCAATCAGTCACAGATGAACACACACACAAACACACACTCGGTGTTGGGGGGATGGCTCCAATAAATGCGGGTGCAAAGCCATGACCACCCTCCTGCACGGAGCCAGCATGGACTGGAGGGGATTGAAACAGCTGGAGGAGAGAGCAGAGAAGGCAACACAAAACATGCACAAGTGAGGGATGGAAGATGAAGATGCAATGGGGAGGAGTGAAGGAAGGAATGGGAAAGGCACAGTGAAAGGAAAATAAGGGACACGTCTGTGTGTGTGAAAAGACACAGCACAGCAAAGAAATCCATGTAGGCAGCAGGCTGGGCTGCCCCAGTTTGCCTCTTTCTCCTCCCAAAAGAGGATGAAAAGAAACATGAGAGAAAATAAAGAGGAGAAAACTATAAACAATAGAGAATGAAGGTAGAGTGAGTCAGGAGAGGGAGAAAAACAGATAAAGTAGTAGGACTAGAGGAGAGGGCACTCTAAGCTTTGATGGCATGTTATTTCATTTAATATTAATTTAATATATTTAAGCTCCTTTATTGCTGTATGGCTTTGGCAGATGTCCTAAATCTCTGCAAGTGTGAGAAAAAGACACATGGCAGCTATTTGGAACTCCTGGGGATTTCACTGTTGCTGGCTACTTAGTGAGTTTTGTAATTAAAGGCAATTTAGAAAAGGTAGAAAGAGAACCTTGTGTTCACCCAAAGCCACAGCCCCTCCCAGAGTAAACCTCCAGCTCCACAGGAAAACTGAGCTTTAATTTTTACTGGAGCCACAGAGTCAAAGACCAGGAGGGAACTCTCAAGATTGTTCAGTTTGCCTTCAGAACAGAAGCCACAGAGTTCACCTGGATGCCCCCCGACGTGGGCTCCAACACAGCACAGGCAAACCAAAGGAGATGTTTGGAAGAGATGTTGAAACCCTGATGGAGAGAAGCCACGTGTTGGTGACTTGGCAGCAGTCGGGCCCAGCGATGGGGCACACACAGACCCATCAGGAGGCTGAGCCCTGGGCAGGGAATGCCCTGGATGGAGCCCGAGGCTCTCGGTGTGCAGGAGGGAACATTGACACACTCACATTGTGGGGTTTAACTCAGGGAGGTGTTTGCAGGCACGGCTCAAAAACCTTCTCCAGCTGCACTCCTGCCCAGTTAAACCAACCTGCCCTTAACCTCAGCCACAATGTTGGTTCACTGACTGCATGGGAAAGAAATCACCCCGAGCTCCCTGGATTCAGTACATTTGGTTAAATATTTTTTTATATTATTTAACAGTATGTGCTGTCAGGCCACTGATATGGCCCACAGTGGGAGCAAATGTGAATAAAAGATTTAATTACAGTTGAGATGCCCCTGGTATTGCTTACTGTTGTCCTGTAAATCCCTCTGCTTCACTTCTCTCCAGCACAAAGAGGCATCTTTTCCACGCTGGGGAGGGGAAGGCAGGAGGGGGAGTGTGGGGTGTGCAGTGCCAGGATCCCTTTGCTGGCCGGGCTTTGTGTGGGAACACACCCGTGATGAATGACAGCCAGGCCTGAAAATTACCTCTGCCTTTTGTGGGCTCAGTTTTCCTCCTAAATTACTGCCCTGCTGTAACTTCAGAAGGCAGGTATTTCCCCTGGCTCTGGACAGGCAATCTGTTGGGCCAGGACACAGGGATGGGAACGCCAGGCAGGTCTCACAGGTATTTCACAGAGCTCTGGAAGGACATCACTGGCATCAGGCAATTTTAACTTTGCTCTCTACCACAGCCACAATCAGTGGTTTTCCCTCTACTAGTCCTGCAGTGTCAGGATTTATTATTTTTTTTAAAATTTATTTCCCCATTAGATCCAGCTACTGTAAAGCTCTGGAGGTCTGTGTAAGACAGATGATAATGCTTTCATCAAATCTCAGCCAAGGAAAGAGCCTCTAGGGTAGAATCAAGAATGCAATAAAGACTTTTTCCTGACTTTCAGTATTTACATAATGTTATATTCACTGTTACACCCCAAGTTCCCAGTCAGGAGCGAGGCCATCTGCACAAGGACATGCTGAGACAGTCATTCCCCCAGACAGAGCTCAGGCCAAGCTGCCATGGCAAGAGGCTGCAGACAGGCAGTTCAGTTGCCACACTGCTCAGAGTGGGAAACCAAAGCACCCCAGTCATGCAGGGGAGCTGTGGTGCAGCTGATAGATGGAACAGACATCATAATTCTGCCTTTTGCCTTTTAAATTCAGGCTCTGGGGGCCACACACACTCCAGAAATATGGAGTAGATCTAGTCAGTTATTCTCACACATATTTCTAGCCTTCCATGGCTTAAAATCAATTTTTAAAAGCACAAAGTAACATTAATGCTACAAAATACTCGACTGTAAAAGACATCACCTTTGCTCCTTGTTTTATTAGTGCTTCCAAAGACCTGCTTGTCTTTGGGATGACTCCTAAGAAAACACCCCAAGATTAGTTGCTGTGACTGACAAAACTAAGGCACAGGACTAACTTGGCAGGGAAGAGGTTTTCCCACTTGTTGTGAGCAAGCCTGGCTGTGTTAGAATTGAGTAGATCAGATACAAAGAAGAAATTCCTTACTGTGAGGGTGGTGAGGCCCTGGCACAGGTTGCCCGGAGGATGGGGGTGCCCCATCCCTGGATGTGTCCAAGGCCAGGCTGGATGGGGCTTGGAGCAACCTGGGATAGTGGAAGGTGTCCCTGCCCATGGCAGGGGGTTGGAATTAGGTGAGCTTTAAGGTCTCTTCCAGCCCAAACCATTCTGTGATAAGATACACAAACTGCAGCATCCATTTCCATGACTCAAACACAAAGACACCAAACTAGCAGAAGGCCCTGCAGGTTTACAGGCTCTCTGCTGTGCTAATGATTTCCTCATGCCTTCCAACTCCTGGGCAACGTCTGGCTTTCAAAAGAATAAAGAAATAATCTCTGCTTATTTTAAAAACGAAAAGTATATCCCATAACAAAACCAGTTTAATTTATCGATACGTTTTAAAATGCTGCAAGCAAATGTAAAAGGAAAAGCAATGACTTCAGCAGGAGAAAACATTGTGTTTGCCTGACAGCAATTTTCCCCAGCTTAATTGTAATGAGAAAACCTTACTGTGCTTTGTAAAAAGCTCAAACTGTATTCCTGTTTTCCACTGTTTTCTAGCTCAGGTGATTTTCTGAGCCTGTTGTTACTTTTCAGTGTGGGAATCCCCAAAGGATCTGTCTTGCAAGTACTTGTTCAATCTGCTCTTGAGTTCAAGTAAACTTTCTGCATTTGCAGCATCCCTTGACAAGGAGCTCCCCAGACTGCTGCTCTCCAAAACATCTGATTTCCAAGCTGAGCAGCACTAGTTTACTCAGTCCTTCCTTGCATGGAAACTGTTCCAGCACATTCATCAGACTTGCTGCCCTGCTCTAATCCTGTGTGTTCTGCTGCACTCTTGCTGAGCTGAGTGTCCTGGCCATGCTTGCTGTGTTCCAGAGGAGCCAAACCAGTGTGTTCTGCTTTGTACTCCACTCCTTTCACCTGGTTTGCTTCCCTGAGAGCAGCAGGGACTGAGCTGATGTGCTGATGGAGCAGGTATCAGAGCCCCCGGGGCTTGTTCCAGAGTGGGCAGCTCAGAACTCACCATTCCATGTGCAAAACTAGGACTGTTTCCCCCTGTGTGCACCATTTCACATTCACCTACACTGAATTTCACCTGCTGGTTCACTGCACACTCCCATGTTGATGTAAGAACCTTCTCCAGCCCTACCCAGTCCTTCCTCTTCCTTATCAACACAGTAACTTTATAACATCACCAAACTGTCATCTCCTCCCTCCAGCACAGACCCCTGTAAAACCTCACTGATATTTCTCTATGAATTCACACCCACCTGCTGCTGCTTCTTTTTTTTCAGCCAATTAGAGATCCATGCCAGCAACATCCCTGCTTTGTTTCTTTTAAAAACTGTTTGTGAGGAGCATTAGCAAAACCAATCCAGGAATCCATGCAGAGTGTGTTATTTTGTACCACTCATGCTCACAATGCTTTTTAACCTCTCTCTCCAAAAGGGGCCTAAAAGAGCTCTAAATACAAATGGAAACATTTGTCAAATTAAAATAAGTTCAGAGCTGAGTGTTTCTCTGAATAATTTAGTCAAGCACTGCAGTCCTGTTCTACTGTTAATTACCCAGGAGCAGATATTACCTAATCACTTTCTGTTTATAGGTGCATTATTTAACACTTTGCTGCACATTTTAGGAGAACACCATTCCCTGCAACATCTTCTGCCTGGAAACCAGCTCTCCATGCATACAAGTGAGACCCACAGGAGCAGCTTGGTGCGTTTCTGTCATATTATCCTTCCTTCCTGTGGTATTTGGTGATCTGGTTTATTAGATAGCTATCACAAAGGTTACGAGGTCTGTAACACCATTTCCCCTTGGTGCTGCATGGCTGATACATTTACAGGTTCAGGTTGCATCTCGTGAGGAGGTTGAGCTGCCAGACTTTTATTAGGAATGGAACATAAAACAGCATCATGTGTGAGAGTTGCTGGAGGCTCCAGCAGGAAAGAAGAAACTTTACTGGGCTTTCCCATCTTCCTGTGAAAAGTATTTTATGAAGTTCTCAACTAACTGTTGCTTATTTCTCCTCTCCTGCTAATAAGCAGATGTTTACAACGTAATGCTGCACTCTGTGACTCCACCAAAGGACTTCAGTGAGATGCAGTGCCTGGTTTGGCTCTTGGCCTGCAAGGTGCAGTCACCCCACGCTGAAGGGCAATGCTGGTTTTCCCTCCCACTCCTGTTCTCAGCCCATTCCTAATTTGTTGGAGTTCTTGAGGCCACACAGTGAACCTGTCCCATCCCCGGTGTCCTGGCCATGCCCCTGCCTCTGGTGCTGCTGGTTTGAGAAGTCCTTGCCGTCCTCTGGTGCAGCAGCTCCTGGTGCCAGGCAGCCCTGAGAACTGGCACCAACCACGGCACACCTGGCCAGGAGCTGCTGCTCTGTGTGCACGTGGATGAACACGCTCAAATCCAGCCAGAGAGTGTCCCTATTTCACAGGGGCCTGGGGGAGAATTTAAAACTGTTTGCAAGCAGAATAATTTGCTCCATAAGGCCATGGCAGACAGGGAAATGGCAATAACTTGCACACCTCAAGGACAGGTGGAGAGAGAGAATGCTGAAGACAAAATTATTAAAATCTGAGACAACTTAAAGGAACCACTCAGAATGGATGTACATCTCTCCATTTGTGAGCTGCCACCTGCACTTGATTTGCCAAATGGCAAACCAAACAGAGAGAACAGGAAAGACAAAATCATTCCTCCACATGAGCTGGAGTTCAGCCAGATGAGAGAAAACCCAACAGCCAGGCTGCTGACAGCCACAACATCCCACACTGCTCAGACAGGGACATTATTCACTAAAGCTCCACCAGGTCCAAGGGTAGAAATTTGTCACAGTGGAGTTTGGCTCGTATGCAACAGCCAAAAGTGCCAGTGTAAATACTCTGGAAAGGAAGCATCAGGAATTATTAACTGAGCTCCTCATCCTCTGTGTTGGCTACTTGTGCCACAGCCAAAAATTCTTCGGTGACTTGCAATCTGTTTCCTCTTCACCATTCTTTAACTCTCTTCTGCTTCTCTCTGTTATAATTTGAGTGATGCCCAAGTAGTTTTCCTACTTGCCTTTCAAATTTTTGTGAAGGCCCTAAAAAACCTCTTTCTCCTGCCTTTCTACCATCACAGAGGCATCAACAAATGCAAGTTCAGTTGCCATTTAAATGCCAATGGCCCCTGACATGTCCTGATTTCTCACCCATCAGTCAACACCTCCCTGGAGCAGGTGAGCCACAACCTCAAGCTCCACAGGAGCTAAAACAGAGCTTTAACCACGACTCGTAACAATGCCAGAAAAACAGATGGAAGGAAGAAATTCAGGCTTGGTCACTTATATATTCACATTAGTCAAATCACAACCAGTCTATCCCAATGCAAAGCTCCAGAAGACTTCAGTCAAAGCACTGAGTTTAAAGAGTAACATCCTGTTAAAGCTTGAAATGTGACGCTTATCAAAGTTGTTGGCATGTAGAGGTTGGGAAGAGGTGACTGTTTCTAACATCACTGAAATGATGTAAAGTGCAAAGGTTTATCACCTGGAATCCAGACCACAGAAATCTCAGCCTTAACCCAGTCCTGGTAGAGGTGGTGTCTTTTTAATTAACAAAGGCTTTTTCTTTTGTGATATGACACCTTTGCAAACCCCAGGACATCACGTTGAAATGTGCAGAGAGATTTCAGCAAAGCCAGAGAACAACTTGTACAAGATCATTCTGGACATCCGGTGATAAAGTTTCACCAGTGCCAATTTTTACCTGATTGTTCTCTTTTCCATTCACTCCAGTTAATGGACTGACAGGGCATGGAGTGAGAAATACAATTTATAAAGTAGAATTGAAAAGTACTCAGTTCCAGCTTGTGAAAGGAGAAGAAATATTGAATTGTATACTTTTATCTTTATATAGCTCACCAAATTCTGCTGTAAAATCGAAGTAAATGCAGTCAGTTATCTTCATCTTAGCAACACTTGACTTCCACTATTTTCCTCAGTTATGATGGGAACTGATTTTTTTCCTTCTAAAACTAAGCTAAAATGTTCCTCTTAGAGTCAAATCTAGCACAGACTTGAACTGGCCCATGAGCTGAGCCACAGAGCATCATCCTGCACACACACCTGTGCACAGAGCAAAGAAAGCCGAAACACTGCAAAAGTTGTGATCAGCTGAGAGAAATCACTGACATAACAACCTGAGTTTTAAGGCAAGGGCAACCTCAAGTTAATTCCCAGACCTTCAAGTCTAAATGAAGGCTTAATTAAGATCTTTGGCCAAGGTTTAGTAGCTGTATAAAGAAGGCACATGCACATTCTCCTCCCTGAAGATAAATCAGTGTGTAATTACTGCAAGACCAGCAGAGTGGGAAATTAGGAGGAAACCCCCCTGTGTTACAGGCCCCAGCTTGCCTGTTCCCTGTTCTCCTGCTGCTTATCTGGAGCCTTGGCCTCCACCAAATCAAGATGAAACTTTAATGCAATGCAGTTTCCTTGTTTTCAAGAAGGAACTTGTGATGCAGAACAATAACCAGCCCCTCTGCACCCCTCACTTGGGCTGCCTCTGACCCTGAGCAGCACCAACAGCCTGGGTGGGGAGGAACCTCAATGGTCCTGTCAGCCACTGCTGCACAAAGGAGATGGAAAGATGACAAGAGTTCACCATTTTAGAGTAAAACTCTGAATATAAAATACGTTTTTTGAAGAATACAAAATATATATTTGGTAGCAATACTATGAAATCAAATCCTGGAGACTATAACCATCTCACCTGTGCCCCAGCTGAACTGAACTGTTCCATGATTCACTGGGAAATGAAGTTGTTACAGGGCAGGGAATAAAAATTGATTAAAACTAATTTGACATAAACCTGGTTTGAATGTCTTTGTGGGATTTGGGTTATGCCCTTTCAATCAGGTGCACATACTCTGAAATATACTCAGTAACCACAAGCAGAAAACAGTAGAGGTTTTATTCCCCAAGATGAACAACATGAACAGTATTTATCCTGGGATAAATATTTATTCCAGGTTCCTCTGGATTACTCGTTTACAAAATCCTGTTGGGGGAAAGAGAACAATAACCTGAGCCATTGTGTTGGTTTGGGGTGCAGGAGAAATGTATTTCATGCACCCTGAAATGCTCCCCTTCTCAGGGGGAATTCTAGAATCCTTCCTGCTCTCCCTGTTGAGCAGCCCACCTTCTGCTCCAGCTCACTGAGCTAAAGCTCATCTGTGAATGCAAACCTGGTTGGAGAGATTTTAATTCCTGGCTTGGGATGTCTCCATAATTACTATTGTTGTTGTCTCTCACCAACATGAGTCACCATCTGGCAATGAACTGCAGTCCAGGAAACGTCTACAACTTCCCCTTAATTTAATTCTTCAAGTTTCTCACCCTTGTTTGGGATGATATTGCCAGAAGCCAACCCAGATGTTACAGGGAGAGGCAGGAGATAAATAAATGCTACAAACTGGCTCAGTCAATCCTCTGGAAGGTTTGGATTCACAGCACTTACTTTCAGACACAACTGCAAGCAACTAAAGAGTTGTTTTAACTGGAGAATTATTAAATGAATAATTTATACAGGCCATGATTCAGCCAAGCATTTAACTACACAGTTAACTTTAAGCACATATTGAAATCCATTGCAAGTGGTTATTAGTACATATGTTAAATTAAGGCCTGTTTCAGAAATTTGTGAAATCAGTGCCTGTTGTGTGAAGAAGAAAACACATCTGTCATGTTTACATGGATTCTGGACTGTAAGTCTGAGTCCATTTGGTCTTAAGTAGGTTTGAGCTGGGATTTAAATCAGGTTTGAATAAACTGCACCAATGCTAAGCTAAAGTATCCTAGAGCTCACTTCTAAGAAAGCATGACTATTAACTGTCGTCATAGGAAGTTATTTTCCCTCAGGAAAAACATCAAAATATATAAATAAGTAGTAGAGGGTAGAAAAAAAGAAAGGAAAAGAGAAAAATTCAGTACATACTTCAAATGAAACCTCAACCTCAGTGATTTTCCAAGCACCTCCACTCTCTGGTGTGGGCAGCTCTCCAGTGGGAGAAGCATGTTTGCAAAGGCCTGGAATTCTTGGAATTCTGGCAACTAAAGTTCAGAGGGGATCTCTTCATTCAAACAGGAGACTCTCTCATGCCCTTCTATCTTGGAAGACACTTTGCATCTCTGCAGGTTATTAAGAACTTTGGTGATGGATTCTGGCCTTGTCTAGTGGCTGGAGTCATCTTTTTCCTTTTCTGAGTCCCCTGCCAGGGTCACACAGGAGTAAGGGAATGATGGCAGCACTGACCAGCTTCTCCAGGCTCCCTGGGCTCAGGGCACTGCCCCTACAACCCACAGGGCTTTCCTGGGGAGCACCACACACCCACAACCCACTTTTGTGGTGAACCTTACACAGGACTCCTCAGCTCCCAGTGCAGCTCAGGGAGGTGAATCCAACACATTTCAGGACCTGCAGGAGGGTGTTGGGTCCTGCATGTACCATGTGCTCCCCCAGGGCTGGAAGGGCCACAACAGTGCCCTGTGTTTGCCAGACCACTCAAAGTTGCTGCTTTGGCTGGAAAAGTCTTAGGCATAAAATAATTACTAATTTAGGCAGCCTGGAACTGAAATAACAGGACCAAGTTAGAAAAGAACCACATGCATTATTTAATCCTGAACAATCACCATCCTCTTGAGCTGTTCTTGCATCTCAGCTTGTGAGTTGGTCTAATTGCCCCCTCCTAGTGACTTGGGGCTGATTTCACAGTGTGATGTGTCTCTCAGACTTATCTGCAGGGACATACTGGGAGCTCATCAGGCTGGGAGCATTCAAGATGGATTTTAAACCTGCTCAGAGCCCCTGGCTTTAGCTGAAGCACAACCACTTTTTTGCTGCTTCTCTGAAACCCTTTTTTTTCCTGTGAATGGGCACAGCCATATCACATGATAATGTGGGAGCCCCCCCCTCCCTTCCCTCTCCTTAGAGTGTTTTAATTAACATTTCTATTATACACACTCATTACCACATTCCTGGCTTCGGCTTTAAACTGGTCATTCTCGTTACAAGCCCTGTAGGACACAGTGGTAAAACTTTACACATCTTATATTGTAGCAATTATTAATCACAGGTCCATTTCAGTGACTGAACCCCAGCACCAGCTCCAGTGTGAGCCCAACATTTAACCAGAACCAAATGACAAGGCTGGGAATGGCAGGACCTGCGGAGGGCGACGCTCTCCTGACCCCATTAGTTTTACAGGACCCTCTGAGGGCTTTATCACAACTGCAGCAGCTCCACAGCCCCCCTGTGTCTGGCCAAGTGCTGCTGTGGCAGAGCAGGTGGGTTGGATGCCCTTACTGAGGAGAGCTCCTAAACCAGTGGGTGAGCAAAGGACACAAGGTGGATTCTGGCTGTTAGGAAATGCTTTCCAAGGAGAGCACGAAGCAGATCAGAAAACATTTCTTGGCAGAGGTGGAGGTGGCCAGTGTGGTTTCCCTGCAAAGCCTTCAAGGCAAAAGAAGAGCTGAACTTGGGGAAATCCTTGCAGTGGGATGCTTTTAGCCAAGAAAAGAACAGGCAGACAACCAAAGGAGGCATTATACCTTCCAGATGGACTTTGGCTCTCCTGCACCAACCTGGTACAGCCAGAAAACTGAAGTGGCTAAAAGAGTATCTTGGTTGGTATCACTGAGTAGCTTTCACCTGGATCCATTCCCTCTCCAGACCTCCTGTGTGTGGGGAAGAAAAGCCTTTTCTGTGCTACTACCAGTCTTCAGGGACTGCAGGAACACATCCCTGGCCTAACCAGGTGCTGGTGGGGTTTCAATACCTTCAGCTGATGGCACTTCACCCTTGTTGTGTTTGCCTGGGCTTAGAAGGTGATTAGGAGGCGTTTTACAAGAACATGGAACAGCTGAAATAGGAAGCTGAAAGGGAGGCTTTATGTGCAGGCTTAGCCTAGTGGGAATAAGATCTTTGTTAGATCCCTCTAATTGCTTTAATAATTAAGAAACAATTTTGCTAAGCTACATTTTACTTGCTTTTAATGAAATCAATCATGTAGAGCCAAGAGCTTAAGCAGCACTTCAAGTGCATGGAGAGAAAAACACATCCCTCTCAGTCTGTGCCTTCAGGAGAAATTAATGAAATGTGTGTGAATAACTACACTGAGTTTGAAACTCTGCTCTGTGTTCATGAATTCCTTCTCTGCTGACAAAACCAGTGACACTGGTCAACAAGTGTCCCAACCATGGGATTTTGGAGACTTCTGGATCTGATGCAAGAAAACACTTGACCATGTACTTCACTTTAAACAGTTAAATGATCCCATGAAACTCAGTGCAACTACATTTAGACCTAAAATAAAGCACGTTCTCAAGCCATTTTCTTCTGGGGGCCTCCACTTTCCATTGTTTACACAAGCCAATAAATTTTCACTCTAAGTTAAAATTAGCCAGGATTTTCACATTCAAGACAATGGGGGATCTCTGATTTGAGGGGTGGAGGCTTGGCAGCCTCCTATCTCACACTTGGCATGGGAGAAACAAGGCTTGAAACCCACCCATATGTATCTGGAAATGAAGGGGAAGCTCTGATCTCAGTCAGGCTGCCCCGAAACCCCAGGGTGGCTGCACTGAAAAAAGAAACACCCTCTCAAAGGATCCCACTGCATTTTTTTATGTTTGGGTTTTGTTCTTTACATTTCCTTTTCTTCATCTGTTCCCAGGGTGAGGGACATTCTCCAGTGCACTCCAGACCTGGCTCAGTCAGGAAGCCTTTATGGAATATGAGATGTTTGCATGGTGAAAGTAACCATGTGAAAAGCATCTACTGAGGCCAAACTGATGTGCCATTTATTTAATCTGATGCAGAGAGGTACCCACCCCAAAATACAGAGGTGCTCCAGCCACAATTAAGGAAATAAAGAATATAAATATGAAAAAACTGTGGTTTAATTTTTGCTTTCAAACCTTCATGCTTTAAAAGCATTGATTTTTGTTAAGGACTATTAAAAGGGTTTCCTACTTTTGGAAAGAATTCCTTTCAGTTGCATGATAACTCAAACAATATTCTCTGTGTCCAGTTATCCACCTGCCAGAGGTAAAGAAACAGCAGAAATAACTTTGTGGGGAAGATTAAAAAAAAAAAAGGCCCAACAAATGCTGGCCCAAATGGTACCTGGAATAAAACACCTTTTGCACCACTAAGGCAGGGCTGTACAGTTTGTGTCTCTATCGCAGGTAGATGCTCGAGGGTTAAACATCAACCTGGCGAGGCAGGAATTGCTGTGCCTTTGGAAAAACCCCATCCCAGTGGCAGGAAGTGCCCAAGCCGAGCCTGGCAGCGCTGTGGCTGTGCCGGGCAGTGGCCCCAGCGCCATCCCGTCTGTCACTAGATGTCACTGTACACACGAGCGTGTGCCGGGACAGCCCGAGGACACGGGCAGAGGGAGCAGCACATCTGACACTGCCCCATGGCCTTTGCTTTGCAAATCTGGGCTTGCATCCACTTCACTTTTCACTTCGGGGAAAAAGCACCTTTATTCGCTTTTGCAGCAAATGTTTCACAGCTCATTTGAGGAATAACTCCTTTTCCCCCCTCCCTCTCTTTTAAGTTTGACAATTCCTGCAGTGCATTCCAGCCCAAGCTGGACCTAGCAGAGGAGCTGGAATTTGGGCTGCTGCACTGAGGGAGCTCCTGCTCACACCCCCAGGCTGAATGGGAAGGACACCACGAGCTCAGTAAGGATCAAAACCTAAATTAAATCTTGAGTAACTACCAAAAGAGAACTGAGACGCAGTGAAGGTGCCAACATCGGTGTCACATCACTCCCAGGAGAGCCCATTCCTCCCGGGAATGGCAGCCAGCCAGGCTGGGACTCACCCTGCTACAACACACACCTCTGTCAAGACAAACTCGGCCTAAAGACAAAGCTTAAGACCTGCTTATCACAGGGTATCATCAAAGCCCTTTACCCTTATCATTATCCATCCAGATGTTATCCCTATATCCTTATGAATTGTCCAGCAATATGTTCTTATCCATACATTGGGAAGCAGTTGACAACACTTTGGCCATAAATGTCTTTCAAACAGTGACTTTTCTGTGAGTGACTTGTGAGATGTTGGACTAAGTCCCATAATTTGTGCTCTCTGATTGGAGACTGAAGAGAAGGGAATGAAAATCAAAGTGATTTCAAGACAGCTGCACCGATTTCTCATTAAAAGATACTTGAAAATAGCTGTGTGATTTTTTACTTTTTGGCAAAATTCCTTCTGGACAAAATACATTTGCTTGAACATTCACAGAGATTGAATTACACCAGTCACACGAGGATTGAAGTGAATGCACAGGGATAGACATGAGCTGTTGGAAAGCAACACCACGCCAGAGACTTCTGATTTACATCAGGCAGGAATTTTGGCCAGCAGGTTTTATTTGGGTCCATGTTCATAGATGACTTCCCATTCATCCAGATTTACTAGACCTTGTTAAAGTTTCTCTTTAACAATTTTAGATAGAAAGCTCTATAAACCACTGACTTTTTTTTTTTAGTAGAGATGATACATTTGCAAAGAACTTTTTTTGTGACTTCAAGATAGGCTGAAGTGTGGGAAGGACACAATGGCAGAGACTGATTAAAGTATCTTGATCCTCAGCATCCACTCAGTGGAAGGGGAATAAAGGACTGTTTTATGGGTTCTCATCCTTTGCTCTAAGAGGTACTCAGGGTTTCATACTGGATTTGGAAAATAACTAGAATCAAGGCACACAAGGGGTAGAAAGTCTGCAGCAAAACCAGCATCTTCACACAGAAAATTCCCACTGATAAAATCTGAATTTGCATTTTGCTTGCACTAAGGAAAAAAAAATATCCCTGTGCTGTGACTGGAGGAGTGTCTGAGCATTTCCAGCTTCCTGCAAATGCATCTGAATTCACAGTCTGGTCCACAACCCACATTTCTGCACATGATTTTGGCATTTGCTTTCAGGAAACATTTATACATATAAATTGATATGAAATATTGACTGCTCAGAGAGAACACGAAGCAGCCATTGCAAAAGGCAGTGATGCAGAAATTCCAACCTCATACCAATATTTACGCACTACTTTGCTGGCCACAGAGCTCCCCATTGCTGAGGGTGAACCGATGGCGTCATCCCATTACGTCACAAGGCAAGTGTGGTGCTCAGCTTTCTTTTCTGTCTCTATATATTCCATAGTTTCTTGGTTTTAAAGGAAAAATAAATCCCTACAGCCTTTTCCTGGAGAGAGAGAAAAGCCCACAGTGCCTATCAAGGCTGACCCTGATCCCCACATACTCTGCAGGTGACTTTTTGCAGTGCTCATCTTGTTTTACATCTCAAAATTAAATAACCTTTGTTCTTCTTAGCAGCCATTTGAATAATCCATTTTGCTCTGTGACAGGCAAAGATCAACATCAGACACATTCTGCTCCCTTCCACCCCAGCTCCACTCTGCCATGGCTTAGCTCAGAAAGCAATTTAGTTCCAGGTGCCAGCCCAGCACCTCAGTTCAGCAATAAATTAATTTCATTTGCAGCACTATGTAAAACTGAATGAGAAGAGTGGAGCAGAATAAATGCTTTGGTAAATTAAATACTGAGTATTGCTAAAAATGCTTCAGAGGCTTTGTCTAATATCCAGTGCATCACTGAGGGCTATCACTTCAGTTTAGCTCCAGGGCAACATGGACAGCTCTGTCAGATTCATTTTCTAGCTACAGAATTACCCACAGAAATAAGTGCTGGACAGAAACAAACCTAACAAGGCACTTGCAGAGACACCAGAGTTCTTCTAGAAACACAAAACCCCTTCAAATTGTTCTTCCTATGAAAAGAGCATTGTATCATTACAAATCCAGGGACTTCTGAAAAAAAGGGCTTTGAAAATAATTAGTGACAGAGTGAGAAAACCACGTGATGGGCGAAGGGGCTCTGTTGGCACCTCTCCATCTCAGCAGAGCTGCCTGGTGACTGGTCCCCACCCCAGGGGTCACAGCCCCAGCACAGCACACCCCAGAACTGGGGAGCTGGCTCCCATCTGGCCAGATGCTGCAGGATAATGGGCTTGGGCACTGCCTGCAGCCCCTCCCCAGTGTCCTGTTCCACGGCAAACGGGCCCACTGGAGGCCTCAGGACACTTCCAACACTTACAGAATGTGCACAAATAGATCCTCTCACATCCATGTGCACAGCAAAGGACAAATCCTAACCTGTCCTGTTCCTCCAGGGCACTGCAAAGCCCTGCACAGAGGTGTTCCCTCTGGAATCCCCCTGGGCAGGCAGGAGGAGACATATGGAAAGGGCTGGAGCAGGAGCTGTGGAGCGGCAGGACAGGAGGTGGAACCAACACTGGCAAGGAGAAGGGAACCAGGCACAGAGTGAGCACAGCAAGGATTCAGCTCATGGAACCAGAGAAACCCACATGAAATCTGTACTTAGGTGGGTACTAATTGCACCTAAGGTATCATTCTAACAGTGACAGTGTCACCCACACAAGACCTGTTTATTCCAGCATCATTTAAAAGCTCATTTCTGGAGTTCACAGCTGATTCTCTATGCAGGAAAAGCATCAAATGCCATTGCTATTCACAGCCTCAACAGGGAGAGAGAAATTAGAAGTACATGCAGACAGAAAACTTTAACCTTCTACTACATCTGAGGGTTATTCCTCCACCACTCTTGGCATGATCTCACAATTTAATGCTAATCCAAACGATGAACAGATGCCTTTCCCTTGATACTGGGGAAAAACGGTGAGCAAACTGAACCAGGACTTTGTATGGCAACTTCAAAGGCTGGGAAAACTCTCCCATTAATTGACTTTTAAATGAGGTTTGTTCTCTCCTGCTTCAAGACATCTCCTGTAGCACATTTGCTGATGAGTAATCAAGGCAGTGCCTCATGTTTAGGCCCAGGGGAAGGAAATAAAGGGTAAGAATCCAGAAACAGGAGAAAGAAACAAGATTTATGATATTGCTCTGGGAGGTAGCAGCCTTCAAGATTTGGCCCTACAAATTTCTCTTTAATACAAAATATCGTGACACAGGGATCCCAGATATTTGTGCTCATCTTGCTGAATTCACACAACCAGGCAGTGAGTGCTCACTTGGCCAGTGAATCTGTGGGAAGATTTCTCAGCTGGTTTGGGATAAGCCTTTGTCAGCCCCAAGGTCAGCTCTTGTAAGACTGAATTGTGTTCTCTGGGACACCCTTGGATTCTGTCACTGATGTTACCAGGATCTGTTTGCCATGTTCCACTGACTAATCCTCTCAGAGCTGTATTTTTAAGTTCTGTAAAGGAGGTGCCAGCACAGCCCATTCCTGACGCTGTTTTTCCACCTGGGAATGCTGCAGGATGGGTGAGGGCTCACCTGCCATCAGCACATCAGGAACTCATTCAGCTGTTCCACCACTTTCTTTTATTGTGCTGGAACTGCCCTGGGGTGCATAAAACCATTCCAGAGCACTTGGCCTGAGGCAATTAGTGGAATCCCTTCCCCTCGTGGAGGGAATAAATAAAAGCTCTGTCACCACCAAATCAGCTGTGGAACAAAGCTCCAAAGCCTTTTGCTGAAACAGGTGACCAAGAAAGCAAAGTTGCTGAGCCACTAATGTGCTGTAATGGAAATAAGGGTATGATACAACTTGGCTGCCAGTGCCCTTAATTACAGGACATGGCATCATTTGATTCACAATGGAATAAATGGTTATATTTATATATTTGGAGGTTTGAATGAGGATTTCCTGATTTCCTGATGAAGTCATTCCTTTATTACAACAGCACCTTTCGTGGCTCTACAGCTAAGGTCAAGTCAGCATTTCCATTAAAAATATCAGCCCTATTTTCAGGGCTTTATTCTTACTCATTTGGAGCAAACCTCTGCACCGGATGAGACTGGGCACATGGGGCCTCGGCCCAGGGTACAGAAAGGGAGAGCTGGAGATTTTTCTCCCTTCTTTGCTTTAAATACACAAATAAATAGACAAATGATAATAGCAGCAAGTGATGTCTTTTAAAGACTAATAAATCCTGCAAAAGCTTTTTGCTATAAATCCTAAACACAAACTTCTGCTCCGGAGTACATGGAGGGAGAACATTAACAACTATTAAGCACTTATGTCTGCTCAAGTAACTGCTTCCCATGTGCAGCCAGTTCTCTTCCAAGAATAGCTTTTACAATGCATTTTACAAACTGGAGAGTCCACACAATTAATACAACAGACAAGGGCTCAGCACAGTAAACAAACTGAGGGGTTTGCTCCAGCACTGCTCTTGTATTTATGTAAATGCAGACAGTTCTGCCAGAAGCAGCAAACCAGGCAGAGCAGGAGTCAGGCCCAGGTGCTCTGCCCAGGAGCCCTCCAATGGCAGGTTGCAATGACTTCAAAGGAGCTGTTGTGCTCTTTCCTGGGAATAATCAATGTACAATGCAACCCTCTTTGTCCAAAGGGCTCAGGTGACACTGAGGTCCTCCAGATAAAAGGTGGTGAGGACGAAGGAGGGAAAGGTCCAGATGGACGTTCCAGGATGACCCTCCAGGGGCCAGAAATCACCTCTGCCTGCTGCAAACTGGGACAATATGTGCCCAGAACCCTTTGGCCAGCCCTCTCTCTGCAGGAGATGCTTCTTGGAACTCAACCTAGCCTTAATAGAAAGCTGCTGCCCCAGCTCACAGCAGCCACGTAGAGATAGCACTGCAGGGGAGAGGTTTACTCCTGACACAGTGTCAGTGCAGAGAGATATTTGTCCAGGACTTCTGCACCAGGACACCGATCCTGCCATGCCTCAGTGTGCCCCATCACACCCCCTTACACAGCTGGTTTCCTCCAGGTAGTGTTGGGAGGCTGCAGAGGGACCCTCTCCACGCTCTGCCCCACCCTCAGCCATGTCTAAAATGCCGCTTTTGGAGAGCCAGAGCCCTGTGCCTGCCATGGCCAGGAAGGGTGGGGGAATGGAGCTGTCAGGAGCTGCTTGGCTATTTAATTTCTTTCTGCTTTGGGCTTTCTTTTATGTGCTGCTCTTGGGACCAGAGCCCTGGGGCAGAGCGAGGCTCCATTCCTACAGTGCTCTGCAAACCCTCCTAAGGGCTTTTCCCCAATGCAGACCACCTGAAAAGAGACCTACTTGGCTAAAATCTCACACCCACACACCGGAATTTTAGATTTCCTAACGACCTGCCCATTGGCTGATCACCCTGTGCACACTGCTGGTAATGGTCTGGCCCCTGCCTTGGCTGTACCAGGTTCCTTTTGGCACCTTATTGTGGCTCTTCTGCTGTTCCCATTGATTCAAATTGAGTGGGAGATCCTGAGCAATGCACTGTTCCTAGAGAATGGCAGATGGGGTGGAGTTTGGAATGCTGTGTAGCCTTATTAAAGGGAAGTGAAGGGGCAGGGATTAAAAAGGATTTATTTATGGACAGGCCGAGAGTAAGATTGCCACTTAGACTTTAAATTTTGTCACTGTTCTGGTTTTATATTTTACAGACCTGGTGAAAATGGAAGATGCTGCAGCAACTGCATCTTCAGTCTTTTGGTGTCAGAGGTCACTGATTTAAGAATATTGTTTGGATGTTTTGCTTTGTAGGGCAAGGTTTCTGAGCTAGAAAAAAGCCCCATACAAAACAGACACACCCCCATCCATCCCAGCAAATTATGAGATGTTTTTCTCATCTTATTTAGTGACACAAAGGTGTTAGGACTTGGGGAAAAACTAATCAGGTGAAGGAGGGATTAGATGAACACTGACTTGTTCATCTGCTGTGTCTCTGCCACTCACAAAGCCAAGCTCACAGGCATTTCACTCACAAAAGGAGAAGCTTTCTAAGATGACTCTCCTCTTGGCACCAGGTCTCATCCACCAGACCTAACACACTCCCAGGGCGTGATGAGCTCAGACTTACTGAAAACTGGTCTAATGGAAATGGTGTTTTCAAACCCTGCACATCAATGGGGACCATTTCAGAATGTCTCCAGGACATGCTGTACAGATGTGCCAGAAGAAACTACATGATGATTAACCTCGAAAGCATTTGTAATGCAGGCAGAATCCTGGGTAATTCCTTTCCTTGAAGCATAGGCAGCACTGCCTGGCTAAGGACACTGCCTTTCCATCCAGAACAGTCCCATATAGCACAACCAAACGTGAGGAACAGGAATGGGTAAAACAGCTGTTACATCCCCCCAAACTCTACCCAAGTCTTAAATATCATATCTGCTGCTTATTCAGAGCCTCATATTCAACAGAGGAAACCAAAGCCAACAGCTACTACAAGATGGGTTTTCCCAGGGGTGTCAGGCTCATGGTGAAGTGGGAACACCTCCCTGATCTGCTCAGGTTTGGAATGACGTTCTGAGCCGCTGGAGCCACTTCCATGGCCAACATCGTAAGCCAGTGATCACCTTCCCTTAGGTCATCATCCATTACTCCGGCAGATTTTGTGCTCTAACTCCAACACACGGAAATCCTTGATGTTTTCTTTGTGGAAATCTGCTTGTCTAAGTGGAATGGAAGGGCTGTGAAACATTGAGTGTCTGTAACAAATGTTTCATGCTCACTAACGTGGACCAGAAGCCAACAATTGCTGCACTCAGCAACATCCTTGCGTTGCTCTAACCGTCTGTGAGTGCAAACCCTCTGCTGCAGCCCCTTCTACCTAAACACACACACTGCAGGATCCCACCCAGCTCCAGGACTGACCCTGTCTCCAACAGCAACCAGTAGCACAGACTGAGGGACAGAATAAGAAAAACAGGATGATAACCTGAGCACACTCAGCAATGTGCCTGATGTACACAGGCTTTAGGTAGAGAGAGAAGACCAAAGATGCTGTTTGCACTTTGGAAACTTTGTGTGCTCTTGGTGCAGTGACCTACAGAGTAAGGAATCCCTAAGAACTCATTAATAGGTGGTGTCTCATATAGCTCCACTGAGACTGAAAATGAGAAATAAAACACAGACTCTTTGGGAGAGTTGCCTGTAAATCTCACTGAAACATTTTAGATTTCCAAGTGTTTCCTATTATTTATCATTTTATGTATTTGCTTTTTTTGAATTCCAAGGTAATGGGCCAAGTCTAGGAAGTCTAGAACAGGATCCAACCAAACCAGAAAAGAGAATTAAATCATCACTTTGTTAAACACAACTCAAGCCCGCAAAAGCAAGAAAAGTCAGCACTGGGGCTCCAAGGCCATCCTTGCCTCTGTGTGCTGCCTTCCAGGGAGTCTCCAAAGCAGGGGTGACTTCACAGGTCACACACAATGCCCAGGCACCACAAGATGGGTTAAGGAGGGACTCCCAGCCCTAACTCCGCATGTCGCTCCTTCTGTGGTTTCCAGTCAGAGTCTCAGTGTTAAGACAACCTATTTTTTGTGGTTTAATAAATCACATACTTTAGCTTATGTAATGACTCAGAGTGAGTGATTGTATTCTCTTCTGGCCCAGAGGTGATGTGATCATATCCCAGCTCTGTAAGGCAATGGAAATCAATGGTTGCTGCTGGACTCAGTTCAGGCAGGCTGGGCTGTGTGGAGGTGGCGAGGGGCTGGCTCAGGCTTTGAAAGTTTACTAGTTCCAGATGGAGTTGTTTACAAAAAATAAAACATTTTTGAATCAGCTTGTGGTTCAAATCTCCTTCCTGACCTTCCCTTACCAAAACAGACTAAAAAGCCATGGCTGAGTCCTTCTGCTGACTGACAGCCGGTTACACACGATCTGCTTTTCTCCTTGTTTTAAAACATTTTGTGAGTCCAACTACCTGCTGGAGTTTAAACATCCTCAAGAGCTGCACGGGGATGTGAAGTCACCCTCTGCTCAGCGCCAAGGTTTGCTCTCCTGCACATCCAGCAGTGAAACCCGACCCTGCTCAGCACTGCACACATCCTCCTCATTAAACGGCTTTCCCATTACACACAACTCTCCTGCATGAAGTACTTTGGCACCCTCATTGATTAAACCCCTTTGAAATCGTCTCCCTTACGGCCCATCTCTGGTGCTGAGAGCAAGGGGGAGGAGTGCAGGGAGGTTTGCCTGCCTTGCAGGCTCTGGGGCTGCAGAAGGAGCAGAAGCAGAGGGTGGCCATGGACAGGGCCTGGCTCTGCTGGTACCAACAGTGACAGCTCAGTCGGGTGCAGGTCTGAGACCGAGCCAAAGTGTTGCTCAAACCCCCACCTCGCCCCTGGCACCCCCGGGCAGCGCTTGCCATCAGGAGGGTGAGGCCAACTGCAGAGCACGGGGGTAAGGGCATGGAAAGATCCTGTGGGCAGGAAGCCCAGCCAGAGAGGTGGCATTTTTGTTGTTCCAGCCACCCCTGTGCCGTCAACCCTCTGCCCTGCAGCGGCTGAGAGAGGAACCTGCTCTGACAGATGTGTGGCAGATTTCCTCCCTGATTAATTGGTATGAGGGACAGCCCATTGCCACTGCAGCTTTGTTGAAAGCTCTTTCTCCCAGCAAACCTCAAGTTGTTGGGACTCAGCCATCTACATTTACAGAAGTCGCTGGTTTCTCATAAATAAGACTGAAGAGAATTTGTTGCAGGAACCGTGACTGAAAAATGTAACAGTGATAACAATTTGAAGGGGGTTTATTATTTTTTTTTTAAAGAATCAAATCCATACATCATGTGTCTGGCATTGTTTGTGCTCTGTGGGCAGCTTATAAGAAGCCAGCAAGAATGGTTGGGGTTTCCATACAGGGTTGCCCTGCTGTGATGCACAGAACCCCCCCTGCCCTCTTCAGAAGGCAATCCCTCCCTTTGAAAATGTGGTGCACACAATCTCCTCTCAATAACACAGCCCAACAGGCCCTCAGCACATCCATTTTCAGGGGGTTTGATTTACAACATGTGCAAAGATGCTCAGAGAAACGTGTTTTGGTGGTGTCCAAAGCAAAGGAGCAGGATAGCTGCCTGTGGGCATTTTGGGGGGACTGAGGCTTGCATGGCAAGTGTAATGTGCCATGTGGCATTCAGCAAAGCTTTCTGAGAAATTAAACAACCCACCAACAATGTCTGGAAAAGTCTTCTGAAGAGGAAAGGGAATTAATGTATTTGCCCCATGTAGTTTTGTGTCAATTTTCCCACTTGTAAACCTGTGACTTTTCTGCCTGAAGACATACAGAAACATAGGGTGAAAACTTTCCTTGCCCAAATCCCATGTCTCGCAAGTCCAAGAAACAAAGACTCCAAGAAATAAAGTTTTAAAGTGAAAATAGCTCCCTTTGACTTCACAGCATACAAAAACACTGCTCCAAGTGCTCGGAGACTCTGCATGAAACCAAAGTGAGAATTCATCCTTCTGGAGAATAATGGAAAGAGGAAAAAAACTTCTAAGCTGCCTTTGCTGCAGCATCCTCTAACCAGCACTTCACATATATCTTTTAGCTAGAGTGTTTCACACATCTGAATTTGAAGAGCATTTTCATATTTCCCTTTGAATTAGTATGTTTTTCTTGGTTCTCATTACAGCAAGGAGGCGACCAGACAGCCACCATAATGAAAGGCAGAGCGAGGACGAACAATAAGAGTTGCAACTTCCCACCAAAGCCTGTGAAGAAACAATTATGGTTCAATCTGCAGAGTGGGAGTGTGGGAGGGGGGCAGCAGCCCCGCCAGCTCACAGGGGCTGTGCCCACCCCATGGTTCCCAGCACTGGGCTCACCCTGCAGCCTCCTGGCTGGCATGTGCCAGCAGTCTGTGGGAGCAGGCTGGAACCCACGGCAGGGAGCGGATCCAGGCTTCAAAATAAACCTGGGAAATAATAAACCCGGATCAATTCACTGGCTTGATTTAAAGAAGGCCTGTCAGGACAACACAGAGGGGCTCAGCAGGGTGAGAATTGAACACCTGGAAGAGAAGCTCCTTAACACTTGTGCTGCCCCAGTTACAGCCTGGCAGGGTGGGCTCCATGCTGGCATTTGGAGGAAGGAACGAGCAGGAAGAGAATGGCTGAGCTTCACCCAGCTCTCCCCATTGCTTTGCCTCTCCAGGCACAGCAATTTGATTGAAGCCCTCTGTACACAATGTGGACCCTCCACTGCACTGAGGCTCAGCTTCCCTACTTGCATCAATTATTCTCCTGCTTCCCTCCCTGCCACCCCCTGGACTCCTCTGTATTTCAACATTCTCTCTCTTAATTTTCCTTTGGAGTTAAAATAAACCTTTTGAAGAGATATTTCCTTTCCAGTGTCACACTACAATGTAGACCAAGTCTGCATTTGATTAGTAAATTCAACCCATGCTGGTGTTTTTGTATCCTCAGTGTCATGTACATTTAATAAAATGCTATTCCCCTTTCTGTCCCCACATTTTTTTAAAGGGAAGATGTGTGTTAAAGTGATAGCAACATTCTTGCTGGAGAAAGGAAAAGGAATTGTGAAATGGTTAATAACCAGAAACTTCCAGAAGAGGCAGCAGAAGGGACAGGCAGGAGGCACACAGGTCACTGAGCACTGCTGTGCCTTCCAGCCATCTCTGTAGGCAACAAGGACCTTGGAATATGTCTGGGACGCTTCCAGCTGCCTCCAAGAACTGGAAGGAGATGTCACTGTCAGTGCCTCCACTCTAGAAGCCTTTCCTCCAGCCCAGAGCCAGCAATAACCCAGAGGCTGCAGGCCAAGAGCAGGAAGGGAGCCAGGAGGCAACACTGACAACAGAGAAGGGAAATGGAAAGCAAAGCGGCAGAGCCAGAGGTGCAAGAAGTAGAAAGGACTGTACATCTGGATGATTTGGAGAGATGGCAACAAAAAGGAGGAGGCAGGGAAATAACTGCCCCAGAGTAAGGCTGTGCTGGGGAAAGGCTGGGACATGGGCGTGCAAAAGGCAGTGAGAGAAGATGTAGGGATGACAAGGGGAGGAGCTGATGAAGAAGCAGAAGCGAGAAGAGCAGAGAGAAGCGTTGGCAGGCTGTGGCTCATGAGTTTCCAGGCTAAAGCTACTGAATCTACCTGTAACAGATGTGCAGGGAGGAGAGAGGGTAGAGGCACCTCTGGCACAGCAAACCCCTTTTGGCTACTGCTGGATATGTCCAGAATAAAGGCAAGATTGCAAGAGAGGGAGAAAATGCTTTTGCCTTTAGCCAGCAACCCACCTACCACCTTTTACCCTCGGAAAACAGCAGTGAGGAAGCCAGCACAGAGGGATCCCACAGCTCTTGGGAAATGCAGCTCAGCAGTCCCTCCCTTCAGCCTGGGGTGTGTCCAGCCCTCTGCACTTGTGCCCCTCTGGCACAGACGATGCTTAGTGCAAGTCTCTGTAGGGCCATCAGTACCCCCAGCACAAATTCAGACACATCCAGATCCTATTTAGAGTAAAACACTTCACAGTTGTGTTTGCAGGTGGGTTATACTGGGGCAGACAGGAACACGAACAGCAAAGAATAAAGGAATGAAAACACTGAGGGGGTTCCACAGTTTAGTCAAATGAGATATTCTTCTATCAGGATCTTTTCCTCACGTTTCCCTCAGCTCCCAGAATCAGCTCAGAGCTCAGCCCTGAACAATGAAATGTTAATCTGATTCATTGCAGCCAGCAATTCAAAAAACCATCCCAGAAGTCACCTCTTCTACAAACATACCCATCTAAAAGGGATATTAGTTGATGCTTTTGCAAAGAAATGCCAAGACAAGGCTGCTTTTGTTGTAAGAAAGATGTCCTGGTGACAGGCAGCTGCTGCTCCGTGCCACGCACAGGACCGGGATCGGAATTACCTCGCAGGGAAACAGCTCAGGCACCCCTATTTGGGATGTTTATCATCAGCTGCTGAAATGAAAAGGGTCTCCAGCATTTGAGATAGCAGGGAACAATTGCTGATACAACATCTTAGCTGGAAAACAGCCTCCTTCAAAGTAAAAGCAAGGAGAGGAAAGCTCACTGGAGTGCTTGCACAGACGGCTTACGTGAAGGAACTGAAAATGAGCAGAAGGGTTGATAAAAGGCACAGGAGTTTTACACAATAGCATATTCTCCTATAAACCACCTAATTCTTCTACTTGGTATTCATCACTGTCAGAAGCCTTTATAGCAGTGAATGAAGGCTTTATGCTTAGCCTCATTATCAGCTCAATGATAGAGGGCAAGCCATGCACATGAAGTTCAGTACCAGAGATATGTTGTTAAAATGCTGCAATTTGTCAGCATTTAGATAAACAAATGAGGGGCAGAGCGAGTGTGTGAAGTGACCTCTGCAGCATTCACGGGATATTTTGCCACTTGTTCTGAAAAACGTATTCAAGTCGCTCTGGATTTGCTTGGGTGGAATGAGAAAACATTGATTTAAAAAAAAACCAAAAACCTTTGAGCAAGCCAGAGGTTTACTCTCATTTTCTTTTGTTTCTCTCTCTGTAACCCTGTTCTTTGTTTACTATTGTGCTTCCCATAGACCCCCACATTCCACTAAGGCTTCTTGGGCTTGATCCTGAGCAACTGGGCCCTCCAGCACATTCCTGGTGGCTTATTGGCCAGGACAGGTTGTGTGACCTGTCACTCAGAGGTGGGAAGGGTTCAAAACCAACTAATAACCCATGAGAAATGATAACATATCAGTGATGCAGACTGAAGGAATGTGCTCTTCCCTACTTCAGCTAATAAATAGGAAACCACATCAGAAAAGGGAGGGGGGAAAAGTCTCTTTAAAGATTCTGCATCCTCATCCTTCCCCATTGGGAAAGCTGACCTTTTAGTTTTGATTTTCTGTAATGTTTACTCCAAGGATTATGTTTGCCTGTTTCCTGTCAACTCTTTCTCCCAGTGCTCGAACAAAACCCACTCCAAGAGCAGACAATGCTGCTTTGCAGAGGGCTCCATGTCCCGGTTCCTTACAGAGTTTTAATGATGCTGTGAAAGCCAGACACCCGAGAAATCAAACCAAATGAATTGTAACACTTTCTGAAAAGCGAGATTATGGTACAATGGGGTTTCAATCACCTCCAGGAGAATGTTTGTCTGAAATCAGGCCTTCCTCAGCTTATACACAGCTGTTGAGCTGCCTAATGCTTTCACAGCTTTCCCGTGCTGAAGGAAAACCTTGGTGGCATGGGATCACCATCAATCTCAATACCTCATACAAAGTGGAGTCACTAAAGTCTCATTTGCAGCCCCTTTTCTTTTTAGCCTATACACAAACTTTCCTGCTCATTTGAAGAGAATTATGTGGGCTTAATTAAGTGTGGTACCTTATTGGCAGCGCAGTGCCCAATCACTGCAATGTGCAGATGTGATGTGAAATGACGGGGCGATGCTGTTGAGAAGAATACAAATCAGGGTGACAGCCATTATTTGTACCCAAAAGAAGTTATTTGGGACTCAATTATCCCATTCACAGTAATTGTGGTGCACCAGATGGTTACAATGCAGAAGAGTTTTCCATGACCATAACATTTCTTCTGAGCATCTTTTCTTCTTCTCTAATTCACCATACGACGATTAGTTTCTTATTGGGTGTTTATTGAGATGAGGGGGGCTAAGGAACAGATTTAGTGCATCAAGGAACAAAAGCAGGGGGAGACCCATGAATCAAAATAAGAGACTGCAGCTTGCTCTGTTGTTTTTCAGAGGCCTTGAAATAGTCGCCTTGCAGCTTATCCACGGTGACCTTCCCTCCCCTCCTTTCTCTTGCCTCCTTCCCTCCCCACGTCCAGGAGATGTAAAGTGTTTCAGACCTGACCGGCTGCTGTGCCGTCTGTCAAAGCCCTTCCAGCCAAGTGAGCAGTTTTTCATTTAATTCACTGAGTTGTCCTCAATAAAATTAATTCCTTCTCACCGGCACCATTGAAGCAGCGAACAGGAACAAAACCAAACGAGGTTGTGAATATAGTGCTGGTCATTAACTAGGGGCACTGACTCCATCATCTGTTCATCCCTTCGTCTCATTGAGGTGTTTGCAACATAAAAGGGAAAGCAAAGCGGGTGGGCAGAAAGTGAGAACAGAAAAGCCTGAGGAGCCTCGTTTCCAGCTGGACAAAATCAGCTTATTTCCACTGCAACCTACACAGCAGCAGCCATTCATACCAGAGGGGCCTGGCACTGTCCTAAAGCTCTTGCCCATCCCCTCTGTGACTCAGTTGGCAGGAGGTTGGGCAAAGGTGTGCACAGAAAGGGGAGCAACTTGGCACCTTGCCGCCACATGCTACCAAATTTTTATGTTTTAACCCTCCTTTTTGGGAAGGGAAACTTTCTGCCTGGGCTCAGGGGAAAGTCCTGCAGACAGCAGCTGTCTTGAGCTTTTACTCCATGTCTGGCAGCACTGTGGAGAGTCCTGTGCTTGTGGCAGAATGGGAGGTGTGCTGATCTAAGATTCTAATCATAGAATCATTAATGTTAGAAAGGACCTCTGAGACCCAGTCCAACCTTTGACCCAGCGCTGCCACATTCACCACTGAACCATGTCCCCAAGTGTCACATCTACACATTCTTTACCACTTCCAGGAATGGCCATCCCAGCACTTCCCAGAGCAGCCTGCTCCAGAGCCTGAGCACCCTTTCAGTGAAGGCATTTTGCCTAATATCCAACCTAAACCTGCCCTGGTGCAATGTGAAGCCATTTCCTCTCATCCTGTCTCTTGTTAACTGGGACAAGAGGCCAACCCTCAGCCTCACTGCAAGGTCCTCCCTTATGCCTTAGCCTTTACCCCTGGCAATCCTCACTTCCTACCATCCCTTCCCTTCCGTGCCCAGCAGTGTCCTGGCACTCCTGGACTGTCCCAGTGCTGGATAAGGAGCAGGTAGGCTTTGATTTTAGCATACCTATTGTTATGGTTCCATTTATTTGTTAAATAACAATAATAATGTTGGGAGTCACACACTCAGGACTTCCCTAAGACAACGGCCCAGTTCTGGTGGCGTCTCCTTGCAACCTGATCCTGCGGCTCCAGAGGCTGCCAACCACATCCTATTTGGGGTTAGCCAAAGAAAACTATACTTTGGGTTAGTGCTGTAGCTTTGAGGAAATGATGGTTATGAAATTTGGGCCAGAGTTTATGTTTACTTAAACTATGGCTGCCACGAGACAGAGTCCATCTCTCCTAGCAAAGGAAAACCACGGAGAAAAAGCGTCTTTTTTAGGAACATTTTCCAAGGTGCTCCCCATCTTAAAGACACAGATCCTGCACTACCCACTTGGGTTCCAAAGCCTAGATTGAAATGACAGTGAGCTGCCACCCACAAGCTCAGCCACGCTTTGCAAACTGTTTATTATTTGCAAATACATTAAGTTTGATGACATGAATCGCCTCGATCTCATTTCAACCCTGTCTTTTCTTTAATAAACAAAACACACTGTACCAGTGGAGCTATAACAAAGTGATGAGAACATCTGGTTTTCAGACCATGTAAAGATCAGAAAGATCATTTTTTTTATTCCCAAAACAACAAGAAAATGGAAAAAATAAAAGAATAATCCCAAATTTGGCTTCTTAACCATGAATCAACAGAAGCAGACTTTAAAAGACAAAGGTTTCACATTCCTATCTACTATTGTTTTATGCTTAATGCTGATCTAGGAATTGAGGGGTTCCCTAAAATGGCTGGATTCAGATACAACACACATATGCTAAGACATTTCATGCCTGTATTACAAGAAAGATCTAATGATGGCAGGTCAGATTCCTCCTCAAACCAGACTGCAGCCAATGGAATTTTATCACAGCTTTCCTGACTCTTATTTTTGCGAATGGGAATCACGTGAGTCAAAGGGAATTACAGTCTCTATCCCCTTCAGTAAACTCTAGGATAATTCCACAGCTTGGTCTCAGGCTTGCAACCCCCCAGTCAGATCTCACCTCTCTGAACTGGGAGACAGAAGAGTTCTCCAATATGGCTACAAGCATAGACCTTTTTCCTCACAGTCTGCTTTTCTCAGGCCCCAGACCTTGTTTTGAAAAACTGAGCAATGACACTTCGGTCTGTTCTGGTTTCCTGCTCTGCCTAATTCTGTGCCAATTGATCTGAGCCAAGCCAGCCCCAGGTGCCAGCAGGTGTGCTGGAGCTCCAGGGCTGTGGGGAGCTCGGATGCAGAGGGACAGCTCCCACCTAGAACACTCCACACGCTGAATCCTCCAAGATTTGCCTTTCCCTGCTGTTATTTTTATTGACTCTTATTCATCTTCCTGTACCAGAGGGCCCAGCCAAGTCGGGCCATGCTGGAACTTTCCTAACGCATTACAGAGGGGATTCTCTGTCATTGGAGCTTCAGGGGGATTTTAATGAGACTGATTGTTATGAGAGGTGTCTAAATATCTCCGAGGAACTTGGTGTTACAGATAAAGAAATAAGACAAGACAGAGAGAGGACACTAAGAGGGCCAGAGCCATGAAACCCCCTGGACCTGTCAGAGCTGGGCTCCCCGTAGGGGTGTGCCCACACTTCCAGCAGCTCTGGCTTCCCCAGGGGTGTACAAAATCCCTATCAGGCATTATCACAGGTTCAGGACTGCTCACCTCATGCTGCTGTTTCTTTGATGTTTTAACTTTTCCTTTTCTGCAGAAACTGTTTTGGTGACATTGTAGTCTCAGATTTCCATTCTGACTGGCCTTATTACAGCAAAATACAACCCCCAGTATTTATGGTGTTGTTTTGTCTCCCAAGCACACAGAGGAATTTCTTCCCATACATTTTATTTTGATCTTATCTAGGGCTACAGCCTCTTCTTTTTATGCAGGTCTCTCATTTTGGTTCTTTAGTAGGAATAAACCCATGCAGAAATATGTGTGATGAAGCCTTAAACCCCCTGAGACCTTCTCAGTGTCCAACTCTGCCATGAACTTGAAAGTACAAAGGAATGTCTCATTAATGGACATTTATATATCATCTGCATAATGACTCTCTTTCTGTTCCCTCTCCCCTTTTTATGCCTTTTATCATTTGACATTGGCCATACATTGACTGTCAGAGGTCAGTTCCAAGACCAAGGTTTGGATGAGAACATTACAGAGCACTCCATGGAGAACCCAAATATATGGTTGCCATTGACTCTGTCCAAAGCCTTTTTCCATATTTAAGGAAAGAGTTGAAATGAGGATTAGATTTAATGTTGATCAGGGTAAAGGTCAAAACCACATATCTCTTTATATCTACTGAATTAATTATAAATATCATCTGGTTAGGTGGAGGTTTTTCAGTGGGTTCTGTGCCTTTGGAAAGTTATTGTCAAAATAACTGGAAATAATTATTTGTGTTGATTTATAGATGATAGTGTGTATCCATCTGGCTTTTTGTACAGGCCAGATTTAAAGAGCATAAATACTCAGAGTTGAATTAAAAATAAAGGAAATAAATTTTGTTCTATGTCACATAGTCTTCAAACTAACAGCTAAGCAGGTTCTTGTTTTACAGAATCACCTTTCCTCAAACAAATGGTTTTTCCAGAGCCAAAAGAAAGGTGTCACCCCCCAAAATACAAACATTTGGGTAGGAAGGTAAAAAGAGTAGCAGTTAAGGACCAAAGTTTGATTTTCCCCACAGTCATATAAATATTTGTGAGGCCAGAATGTGTTTACAGTGAGCTCTTCTCACTGCAGGGCATGAAACCTCTGGGCCTAAACATAAAGTCCAGATTACTAAAACTTTCACTTAAACATGCAGGACCCAAAAGACCTTCAAGGAGACTTGGACAGAGGTTCCCACAGCAGAAGAGAGTAATGAGATTTGATGAACAGCTAGCAAAAAAAAAGTCACTAAACCTCTCCAAGTGTCTCCCTCTTGGAGTTCTACAAAAATGTTTTTAAAAAAGTCTTGAAAAAAAAAAAGATCCTATTATGGCTTTGTTTGGAGCAGAAAACTTGATATTTCCTTTTTAAAATTAGTTTTCTTTTCAAAATATACTCAGGGCTACATACATAACAAACAGATCAACAGATGTAACCACAGAGAGCCTGGAGGCTCCCACCCTGCAGTGCCCACAGCCCTGGGGCAGGCTCTGTCCGTCCCTCTGCACTCCCACAGCCCAGCAACAACCTGAACACACAGGCTGGGCTTATCTCCCGCTGCTGCAGCTCCTGGCTTAGGGAATAACGGGGCAGGAATGGCATGGCTGGCAGGGACAGCCCTGCTGAGCTCACTCCCACCACACAATGCTCAGAAAAAGAATTTTTAACATCATCTTCCTCTCCTCCAGGGATGGGAAAGGAAGGACAGAGTCTGAATTTCTTCTCCCCGCTCTTTGAACTAAATAGATTTGGTTTGCAGCAATTAAGGGCCCTTTGAATCAGGCAGCTCTTCCTTCAAGATTGCTGGGACTCCAAAAATTTTCCCAAAGTTTCCCAATTTCATGTGACATGGGAACTTCTTCTGTGGCTGATCAAACTGTTTGTTGCGGTTGGCAGCACCGAACAGCTCCACTCCTCGGAGCTCTCCTCTTCTCCCTTCCCCTCTCCCTGCTCACCCCCCCAGCTTTCCCTGCCCTTTCCCTGGCATCCCCTGCTCCCAGATTCCAGCTGCTGCCCCCGTGCCACCCGAGGTTCTCCCGCAGAGCTGGGGAGGGGGACCCTCCCTGATGTGCTGCAGATGTGGCTCCGAGCGGAGCTTTCACAGGGAACTCCGGGCTCTTTGCAAGGTTTAACCCTGTGACTAAATTCTCCAACCTGCAAACCACGAGCAAAGGCAAAGCTCTCCCATCCAGGCTGGAAAGGGCAAGTTAATGAAAGAACCCCCCACCCCGGCAATTCACAGGATGCATGAAAAGAAACCTAAACCCCCCACATTCTCAATGCTAATTAAGCAATAATGATCAAGGCACAGAGTATTTCCTGGGGATTAATAACTAACTGGGAGGAGATGATGACCCCAGACAGTCATTAATCCTCAGGAAATGCCCTGAATCGAAGTTGTTATTGCTAGTTCAGGCTAAATATGTGAGAAAAGAGATTTTTTTCAAGTCCTTCTTGCTGGAGGTTTTTCCAGTATGTTTTCTCTTTGGTTGGGATTATGAGCCCCCTGGAGTAGGGACCTCTCAGACCCATCAGTCAACCAGATAGCACAAAATATTCTTCCAGACTTCAGCATGATAAGAAATAAATATTAAATCATAGTTTCTTAACCAGCCCTTTCTGCAGATGTCTCTGGCCATTCTCTAGACATTCAAAGCCTGAGCAGGGTAAAGCTGTGTCAGGTCCCACTGAACTCAGGGAGGAGCTCAGTCTCTGGGACCCCAAACTTCTGTAACCTCTGAGACTCTTCTCATCTGACCAGCACCAATCCCATGGAGCTCGTTCCTCCTGGATGGATACAGGCCCTGCCTCCAGGATGAGCTTCATTTCAAGCACATGCTTAACTTAAGCCAAACTTACACTGAATTGACTTGAATGATTTAACAGACCATGTGCAATAACCAGGAATATTTTGCAAACTGTTGCTTTTAAAGAAGACCCCAAGACACACACACTTACATGAATTCTCATGCAAAAGGAAGATAAAGCTCCTACTACCACATCACAACTCTATTCCCCCCTTCCCTCATATTTTCAGGTCTGCTTAAGCAAGGATTTGGCTTCTGCAATCAAAAAAAAAGGAAGTTAAAAAAAACTTCCTCATTGTCATTGGTAGCCCTTCAATTTTTCTGCAAGCAGAGATTTTTGTATGCCATTAAGTAGTCCTTCAGCTTTGAAAGGGAAACTAAGCAAAGAGAAGAAAAAATAAAATTACTTTCATCTGCATTAATCTTCCCAGCTGGATTTAAAAAAAAAACACACGAGAGCAACAGTATAAGTAATTAAAGGTAAACATTCTCTTCTAAAATCTTTACTGTCTAAATGTTCTAAAGATTAATAATGGTACAGGGAAAGAAATACATGGTACACATTTCCATGTGTATACCTGTGATAAGGATTTATTAAGAGCAGTCTCAGTTCTAAGCATCACTCTCCCAGCTCCTCTGTGTCACTCCTTGTCAGAAGAACCCCCTAAAGGATGGCAAAGAAAGGCCTGAGAACAATAAGCCCTGCCTGAGTTCAACTCCTACATTAATTTGAAACCATGGAAAGCATTCAGCACCTAACAGGATTAAACTAAGGAAAAGACTTAAAAGAATACAGTTAAAATTCAGATCCAACTCCTAGGAAAAAATCTTATTTTTTTATATATATTTCATCTCTAATCATGAGATGAAAAAAATGAGAAGTCAGTGGAATATACAAACTACAGAAAGCTCTTAAACTAATGAACAGGCAGATGAATTAGCAAACCCCACTTGCACAGGATCTCTGCTTTATCCTCCCCATAAATCTCCTCCCTCTGCAGCAACACCAGCCCTGAGTGTTAATAACACCATGTCAGCAATTTGGGGACGATTTATGCAGGAAAACTACCCCGAACGTTGCCTGGTCATTATACATTCCTTTGGAATCAATGGAACACCATAAATCTTGCCATACAGTTGTGCTCACACGACTCAGCCACGCTCCCGAGGTGTGCCCTGACATTCATTACAGGATACTTGAGCTTGGTGTGGCAGAGAAACAAACTATAATAAAGTCTCCGTGTTAATTCTTTTTTTTTTTAATGGAGTACAGACAGAATATTGCAAGAGCAGGTTTGGGAGAACTATTTGTCAGATGGGAATTAATAAGTGCTCCAACCAGCCCCAAACTCCACTGCTCCTCCATACCATGAGAGCAGCCACTTGGTCTAAAGTTTCCCATGTGGCTCTTTCTCCTCAGCTGGGCTGAGCTGGCATCCAGGGGCTATCATCTGTCCAAATATCAGCAGCACAAACAATTGACAAAGCCACCACTTGAGAATGTTGAGTAAACTGGGGAAAGAAGCAGTGAAAGAAGTTAATGTGCAACCTGGCACAGAGCAGCAGCCCAAGCCGTGAGAACCACTTGTGTGATAATTGGGCCCTCACAATACCTTCAGCTCTGCACAACATTGGCCTGGGCTTGTCTTTCAGCACAGGAACGGAGCTCTTTGAGGTGCCATGAAACAAACACCCACCTGAAAGCCCCTCCAGTGACAGGGGAGGGATTCAGGTGGGAAAGCCTGCGATTCTGAGCGGCTACAAACAGTTTCAGGTAACTCCAGACTCACCCAGGGTCAGTGGGGAAAAAAAGCAAACCTTTTTTTGAAAGAGGAAGAAACACATTTATATGCAGCCATTTGTTCACTTCAGACAGAAATTAGTAACCTCTGGGATTCAAAGTATCTCTCTCAATTTTTCTCCTCCTTGTTGTCCAGCCTTAAAAAAAAAAAAAATCCTTATTGTGCTGGCAGAGCATTACCAGGGGAAGAAATGCAAAACCAGGAATCAGAAGAGAAGCAGGGAAAATTAACAAAGGTGATTTGTCTACAAAGTGGGAACCAGGCAGCAGAAAGAGCAGAATATTAGAAGAGATTATGAACCATCTTGTAATACAGATGTTTCCCAGGGCACGGAGCTTCTCCCAGCCCTGCTGTACATACACATTTATACACAGACATACACATATGTGCATCTGCAAGTTCTTCAGAGCTGGGGGAGCAAGAGACAGAGTAACTAAAACCAAAACTAGTGAGGTATCACCACGTTAACACTCATATTTGTTCATATACAGAGGTATTTTGAGAGAGAGCACTGCTGAGCAAAGAGTGCAAGTCATCATCTGAACCCTCCCCTGAAAGGAAAGGTGATGCAAAAGCCTTGAGCAGAGGGGGGAAATTCACCCTATAAGGGAAATTATTTTACTTTCTAAAGTTGGTTCCCTTTGAGTTTGTAGAGTGACCTAGGAGACTGTTCTAAACTGGGATCTTCTCGAGAGAAAGGGGCTGATTTGTAGCTACTGGAAAATATGAAATCTGTGTATGTTTTGGCACATCTTTGGGTTCTCAAGAGTCAAGAAACGGGTCTCTGTGTTCTTTGATGATTCAGAGAGTGGCAGTCAGTCCTTACAACGTGAGAGAACTCTGTATTTGGAGAGCAAATACAATTTTCTTTATGACAGAAAATTTCCCATAGCGGAATCTGTTCTTTCTTGTGTTGCTTTAAAAAACAGTGATCGTGTTCAGGCTTGTTGCTACAGCAACCAACCTGTGGGCAAGTGCTGTCCTCAGGAGAGATGTTCTCCAGCTGGCCAGGTGTTCTTTTGTGTGGATCTGGGCTTTGTCATATTAACAACTGTGCATGAATCAGGACAAATTTCCTCCAGGTTTCACTGAAGCTCATGATAGCCACAGGTTCCTTCTCAGCTCTCACTAAATCGGTCCCTGTACCCTCCAAAGCACCATCCTTGTCATGAGTAGTCACACACTGACCTGTCTCTCCTATGTCCATGGAAAAGTTAAAGGACAAAGTGTTTGGTATCCAAGATTAATAATAACCAGTATGGGGTTTCCTTTAATGAGATCACCAAGTGTCTCACAGAAACAGCAATATCTCAGCCAGAGCAGTGATGGAGAAATAAGAGAGATAAAAGGACAGCACAGAGAGGAGACTAAAATGAGCTCCCCTGTGAACAAGGCTTGTATATCCTGCCCATACTTCATATTGAATTGTGCAATGAACAAAGGACAGTCTGCTATACCTGGACTCCTTTCAGACACTGGGAAGGAACAAGAAGGTCCTCATTTGAGGACACATGTCCATGTGTGGGTGAAAGGGCTCCCTGGGAAGAGCACACTCTGGTGCTGCACAGATTCCAGGTCAAAGCTGCAGCTGCAGACCAGAACCCCCTCCTGTACTATCTCCAGGCATGTATCTACTCAGAAAAACAAGAGGTCCTGCAAGTGAGCTCAGATGCTGGGCCCATGAGCATCCATAGCACATAACCACCATTGCACTCCCTGCTCATATTCAGACCCCTCCAAGGAGCTCCCTCCAGTAGCACAGCCAGGCACAGACTAGCAGGATTGCTCTGGGCACTACAGAAAACATGGTCTGACCACCTCAGCATTTCTGCAGTGCCACCCCAGCCGGCCCTACCCCCTCAGGCGGTGCCACATGCCCTTGTGCCACAGACCTGTGCCTGTGCCACCATTTCATGCTGCCACAGCAGCACCCATGAGAGTCCCCAAACAGCATCAGTGTGTTTCAGGCACTGGATACCAGGGAAAACACTCAGTTCTGGAGGACCCCCCAGGAACTCCATGGGGGTCAGATGAATCCTAGTCCAGAACACCACAGAGCAGGAACACAACCCTGCTCTGAACAAGGGGTTGGCACAAACCAGTCTGTGCCACTGCTCTGGGCACAGGGACAGCTCTTTGCATCTCTTGTGTTTAGAGACAGAAACAGCAAAGGAGAATTGAGGCCTCTGAAACAAAAAAGCTGTGGGTTTAGTCTCCATAATCTGCTTTTATTTGTTCTCACTTGTCACGTGGGCATTTCCCCAGTTCTGCCTTTCACTGCCCTCCCTTTAACTGCACCAGGAAAGGCTCACAGGAAAACCAGCCCACTTTCTGCCAAAAGGACATCAACTCTTGCAATTAGAACATTGCTGCAGCAGAACCATGTTAGTCCTCAAGCAGAGCCCGACTAAACTTACCCCATGGCTTCTGGATGGTCATTCCAAGGACTTACTCCTGATTTATCATGACCTAGAGAAAACTCGACCCTCCTTTCCTTGCAAGAGGGATTTTTTTGTGAACTAAATCCAGGGGAATTCAAGACTGTTTTAGGCTTTGCCTGTGGGTCAAAGAAGGCTGAGGTGGTCAAGTGCTGCTAATGGTCAGTAAGAAACCCATAACTTTGCTCACCCTTTCCTAAGCACAGGGAGTGCTCAGCAGATGAGTGAGTGGCACAGAGATCACATCTGGAGTGCAGGTGCTCCACCAGATCCTTGGGGGCATTCCAGCAGCTGGGCTGCTCCATGGGCACCCTCCACTGCTTACTGCCAAGAAAGAGGTTTGTCCTAATTGGCATTAACAATAACAGCAGTATCTCCTCCTCCCAACAAACCTAAGGCAGGAGTCAAGTCATACTCATCACTCTGACTCATGGACAGACCACCCTCCTCTTCATCTGCCTGGCAGATGGCTCTGTGGAGGTGGATACCGGGGCCACCACCAGCTGCAAGTCCTGTTTGGTTTGTCAGTGCTTCAGCTGAGCATGTTTTTTATTCCTCAGCAGCTGGGAAACAAAAAAACCAGAGGAGACCAACAGTGACTTCTTGAAACTGGAAGTCTGACCATCATCTGCTGTGCTGATGGAAGGTCATGCTTCTGCAAGGGAGGGGTGGAGTTTGCTAGAAACCCTTTTGGACGGGATAACTCTAAATATAGCCCTGCTAAATAACCCCAGCTCTGGGAGACAGGCCCCATTCATCCATCTGGCCATACACCCTGTGTGAGCTGGGCTGGGCTGAGCAGCTCTGGTGCTGCCCCAGGGAGGATAAGTGTGCACCTTCCAGGCAAGGCAGAGGTTTGTGCTGCACTCCAGCCAGTCCCTAAATACATGTGCCCCTGAAAATACCTCATAGTACTGCAAAGCAAGTACAGGGGAAAGGGGAATTGAGTTGTTTACATGAAACATGTTGATAGCTGCTTGCTGATCCATATTTAAAATACCTTTCTCTTTTTGAGCCCAGTTAAATTTTCATTCTCAAAGTTGAGGTTAAAACGACAGTTTTTAATTTTAAAACTTTGAACAAGCTACATAAACCCTGCCATGAATATATGGAAGGCTCCATCTGAAGATCTTTGCCCCAAAACCAGAGATTTGTCTCAAGCAAAGGGTGGGGTATTTGATTTAAAAGAACTTGTGTCATCCTGCTACTGCTTTCCTGCCATTCCACCTTCCAGAATCTACCTGGGTGCAAGGGCTGATTCATTACAAAGTCACAGAGGTTTTAATATTAGGATTCATTACTCTCTTCAATTTGTTGTGTTGTTACGAAATAGATAATAAGTAAAAATATTTTTAGTAATGAAACTACAGAAAGCAAAATATTAAAAAGTCTGTGGTTGTTCAAGAGCAGTTATCAGAAAGAACCACTTCACACTCACCCTCAGTACATGGAAGTTTGTAAAGCCCCCCTATCACAGGCAACTTTGGAATCCTTGTTGGTTGAACTTGTGGCCAAGTCTGAGAGCAGCACATAAATAAGAATTTCAGAAAAAATCCTTATCATGCTGCCTGTTTCCACTCTCATCTGCCTCCTTTCATCCACTGACTGACAGACTGCTCTGGGCCTGAAGGAGCTCTTTTTGATCCCAGAAAACCCTCCACAGTAGAGCATCAGTGTACAAAGTATCACTGCTCACTGTTTTATTTAACCTAAAACACCCAAATTACTTGTCACAATTACTGTGGTGTGTAAATTAAAAATTTATATTCATTAGATGAAACAGATATCCCTGAAGATAGTTAAAGTGCCCAAGTTCAGCATCATGACAGAGAGATTTTTCCTTTATTCCAAAAAGTAATTGTTACCAGAGTGGTAAATTACTCAAATGAAAAAGGTTTTATCCTCATAAAATTGTGACAGCTTCAAGTATCATTGATCCCAAATGGAGCAAACAGATGGAGATCTTAACATCAAAAAAATTTTGTTTAGAATAAATAAAGAGCCCCAGGATGTTCCCATTGAAAAAGCTTGTTAAAAACAGAAAGTAATGTCCAAACTCTTTGGGTTTTTCTTTTTTTTTTTAGAAAAAGGAAAAGCCAGAAAACTAAATTTATGTCAAAATTAGTTTCTCAAATGCCCACTAAATCTCAGTTTTTACCACACCACTTCTACTCCAACTGCTGTAGTGCAGCAGCTGTGAGGGATCTGCAACTCCTTGGCTCTCTCAGGAGGATGGAGGTGGCAGTGGGGACACAGGACACTGTGCAAACTTTTGTCACTTCAGGATGATCCTTGGAGGAAGCTCAGTCAGGCTGGGGTGGCTGGAGCTCAGCTGGTGACTCTGTGAGCCCCAGGGGACCCGGGCAAGGACACTGGCAGGGGACCCAGTGAGGGGGGATGACAAAGGCTGGAGAGGCAGGCAATGTTCTCAGGGGTCTGAACAAAAGGGTGTTCATCTTCTGTGAGTACCAGCTGAGACACTGAGGTTGAAAGAGGCTCCTTTCACCTCCTGGCATTAACCATGGGGGGCTCTGACAATGCTGGGCCTTGACCCTTCCATTAGTGAAAAGCTCATTAAAACTTCCATGTTCTCCAAGGTCTCCCTTTGGCCACAGACAAACCACACACCATGCCACAACCATGTGCTATTTCAGGCACTTAGGCAGGGGGTTTGCAGCTCCAGGCTGGGATCAATTCCTGACTATTTGAGGTTTATAACAAGGGCTTTTTCCACAGAACTGAAATCTCACGGTGACCTCAACTGGCAACTCCACTCGAGCTGAGGAACTGCTGTTTGAAGAAGAGACCCCAAATGGATTCATTCTTCAAGATTTGCCAAACTCAGAATGGGCAACTTTTGTGCCAGATTTAATCAAACACACACTGTCAAACACTGAATTAATTACAAGGGACTTGTGTACAAAACCATTATATAAAGGTAGGATGTGAAAATAGTTACACTTCAGGGTCACCTCTGCAGTTGCACATCTGTAAACATTTGTTCTACCTCTCTTTTTCAGATTATTTTTGTCAATGAGGAAGTAACTTAAACCAAGCCAATGATGTTCTAGAAGAGTCCCGGCTCAATGACTAATTAATGTCTTTAAATCACAAGAGTGGTGTTTCCATGGTCAAGAGACACAACAGTCAGTTCCACAGGATAGGCCCACTCCCATAAGAGCACTTCATCAGCCCACCCATGAAATGACATTCCTAAATTAGGTACAAGAGCTCAGTGCCTGAAGTGGGATGGACAGAACACCCAGAGAGGGCATTGGAGTGATGTAGGACCACAGTGCTGCAATCTCTTTACATAACAGTGACAGGGGCTTCATGGAAAATCAAAATCTAATTTACTTCAGGTCCATGCCAAGGACCAGGTAAAGTTGCACTGTGCAACTCCACACCACATAGAAATGCTCAGGCCAGCATAAAAATAACACCTACAGAGCCAGGAGTGGTAGATCTTTATACCAGTACCCTAGAAATATCCCACTAAACAGCCAGGATAAGAGAGACAGCAAAGTGAATTTTCTTCTTCTGAAAGCCACATGCAGGGGTTTTGCCCTGAACAAGAAGATAACACCATCTCACTGGGCCCCTCCTGCTCCAACAGCACAAGGATGTGCTCCCACCCTTAGCCAGGCTTTCCTTAGTCAGGCAAGTCATATTTAATGCAGCAAGCAGCGAGGGATGCATGAGGGAAATACTTTCTATACTGAAGCAGACTCACAAGTTGGGCTTGCAACCCACCTAGCACAACTGCAGGAAGAGGGAGGAGGTGTTATTTCTCTTTTAGAACAAGTTCTGGGTTATTCCTTCTGAAGGAAAAAACAAGTAGTCTGCACTCAAGAGTAGTTGTGTAAGACAGATGGTGCTGAACTATTTCAGAACCATTTCCAGGTTTCCATTGTGTGGGTACACAGGGGTCCCGAGGAGAGGCCCATGGCCATGTGGGAATTCTGTCCTGAGGCTGGAATTGAACTCAAACCGTTCAGCTCCCTGCCCTGTATTCTTCCCACTCAGCCTGGTGTCTCACCAGCTCTCAGATACCTTAGTGATTAAACAGAAGTTACACCAAACTATTTGCCTGGCTTTGAGGATTACAGTGGTTCTCAGGAATATATATAGAGAAAGGAAATATATATACATTTCCTCCTTGCTCCCCTCCCCAGCTTTTTAAAGCTTTGTAAAGAATTTTTAAGAGAATGCTCTGCAAAAGCCCAAGTGAAGTGCCCTGTTTCTCCGAGGTACATCTGTAACCCATCCTGCTAATTCTGAACACAACCAATTTGGTGCAAAAAGACACTGAAATTTCCTTTCTCTGTGACTGCACTGCCTTTATGTCCTTCCTCTGTAATGTCTCAGCAGTTCTAGGACCAAACCAGTCCCATGCAAACACAGCAATACAGATGTATTGACAGCCCATAGAGATGCATTCCAAGTCTTTGGGATATGACTCCAAGTCATGCACAGCTGCCTTTCCTGGCTCACTTTCACCCTCCAGGAGTTTGCTCTCTTTGTATTGCTCCTCAGCACATGTAAGGAGCAGACCATGTAAATATAAAAAGCATTTCTGGAAGAGCAGATCTGGATGTCCTCAATTGCAACGCTTTCATCCACACATTCCTAGTGATTTCCTTCAAACCAGTATGTTGTTTTTCCCAGGTATTTCCAAATCTGGTCCATAACTGGGAATGAGGAGTGGAGCCAGTAAAATTTTTCAGCTGGAAAAATTTCCCATAAAAAGGAAAGGCTTCCTTGAAAATGAAATTTTTCATAGCACTCAAGAGTTACATTTATCAGAGTCTAAGGCCTGGAATTTTCTATTAACCTTACAAAAAACCTCACTTCATATGATTCTATCCAGGCTTTTTAGAGCATCACAAATGCAGTGTGGACATTGACAGCAAGAATTAAATCTGTCAGGAAAGGCTATACTTTCCACCTTATTAAAAACGTAAGAATTTTGGGGTTTTTTCCCCCTGCACTATTAGTTTCAATTTTTTTCAAGCCAGTATGTTTAGAGACAGCACTCAGAATGTTTAAGGGAGGTTCATTATTGTCAAAGCTTTTCCAGTAATGAGCATACAGGAGTTCTGACTGGTCTGAGGCCTTTGCAACTGAAAGAACAATTTTCTGATCCCATCCCAGTGCTGTGAAAAGGCCCAAGTGTAGCCCAGCATGGGCTGTAGAGCATCTGTCTCCCCTCTCTGACCCACAGAGGCTCCCAAACAAACAAGAGCTGGATCATTTGGTTGTAGTTTCTTCCTGAGCTTTTCTGTGTGGTGCACTATGACTGTAATTACAAATAAAGTGAGTTTTCAATTTTTTTTCCCACACCAGTGGAAGCCAAGGATGTGCAGGCATTCCAGCACCCAGCTCAAAGCTCTCCTCAGCCCTGATTTCCTGGGGTTTGACTTTGCTTGGTTTGCAGGTGGATGGCTTGCCCAGCTGTCATTCTGGCCAGGGGGTTTATGTAACAGAAGACAGGTTTTTCTTGCCTTTTTTCCTCCCTCTCTGAGTGTTCCTGGGTGTTATTTGCCCAGGCTGATGCCCTGCTCCCAGCCCTGGTGTGTCTGTGCTGAGGCAGCCAAGCCTTCCCTGGGAGCATTCCCATCCCTGCTCAGGCTCCACACAAACGTGCACCACTTCACTGCTTGGCTTATTAGCCCTGAAGTCTGCAGATTCTTTACCTCATTCTGGCAGTGCAGAGCTGGAAGGAGGGCTTTGAACTGAGCATCTATTACACAAACACTACATTTAAGTCTCCTCCGTACTGGACTGGAGAACCGACCCCGAATCCTTGGGAGCTGTAACGAGTCCAAGGTTTGCTGCAGGACTCGCTGCTCTCCCTGTGCTCAGGGGAGGCCTTCACCTCTATTGCATCTTTTCAAGTTCAGAACATACATTCCACACCAGGATCTAAACTGCCTTGCTTGCTTTACTTAACTTTTTTATACTGAGATTAATATTATCTGTGCTTTTTAAAATTGTTTTTTAATTAACATTTTCCTTGCTACTTAAACAGCTGGGCAGACTGATCACTCTCATTCTTCTAAAAAACTGTTCTTTTAATAATGTTTCTGTTTAATAGTATGATCTCAGACTAGACTTTATTGCTGCTCTTTTTTTCTCCTCTTTACAAGATTTCTTTTAAACCTGCTGTTTTAAGTACATGAAAATAGTTGTCCTTCATTTAAATCTGATATTGGCTGATCCTGAGCAAGTATGAACCATGTACTTCATTCAGACTTGTCAATGCTAACAAGTATTAATAAATATGCCTTCTCACATTCAGCATCCTACACTGGTTCCCAGTTTACTCTAAAAGGTTTAGCACCAGGTAATTCAAAGCTTCTAAGGCCAAAAAGGCCAACCATAATTATTAACAGGTACTCAGGAGACTACTAGGAATTATGAGTTAATGTCTTTCATGTGTCTCGAATTCTGGAGAGGATTCTCTGCCTTAAGATGAAGCTGAGCACTTATTAAAGAGCTCTCCCAAACTGATGAGGTGTCTTGGGTTTCCCAGCTGCATTCCCACCACGTGCTCCCTGAGCTCAGCACCGCTGACCTCCTGCCCCCCTCCCTCTGCCCCTCAGTTTGTAGGCAGGTTCCCACCCTGTGTGCTCTGCTCCTTATCCCAGCTGCCTGCTCTGCTGGAATCCACACTGCTCCTGCCTGCAATTCCCCTTCAGAGACTGGGTTTTGAGACATGAGATGAACAAAGTCAAAGGTTCGATGCCAAGCCCATTCCAACCTGCCACATCATTCCCATCAGAACCTCTGCACACTCTGCAAACTTTGACACATCTCTCTACAGATTCTGAGGGAGCAGGGGATGGATCTGACCCACTTCTAAGCTGTGTTCACAGCAAGAACCTACCAGTGTGCCACTGTAAGATACATCAGTCACTGGGTGGGCTTCTTCCAAATCCACTTCCCATTTCCTTTATAAGACTGGGAACTGGGCTATTTTTGGTGTTCCAGAGCCCCTCCTTACATTAAAGATGTCACTGCAGAAGATATCACACAGAACCATATAAAATATTACCCTTATTCAGTCTGAGTTACTTTTGGGGGTAACTTCAATTTAAGAAACAGCACCATCACACAAAATATTTTGAAATGTCCTCATGGATCTACACTTGTTTCCACACTTTTTTTTTCTTCCAAAATGGAGTTTGGAAGTAGGATTCAGCTGATAAGTCTGTGCTGAGTAAACTGCTCTCCTTCCTAGTCAGTAGGAAAAGTTATGCAGCTGTTTCAAGGGCAGCTGTATAAATTCAGCTAAATCACAGAAAAAGCTTTTTATTCATTATAATATGGCCTGGGGCGAAATAAAGCTGAAGTTATTAAACTGTAACTAAAAGCTGGCCACAGTAAAATATATTGAAGTCAAGATTAAAAGCACATACAGAATATGAACTCCTAGTGTGGAGGGTGGAGGTTAAGAGAGGAAAAAGCCTAATTCCTTGGTGAAAACCTGAATTTCCTGAAATCTTTTCCTGTATCCAAAGTGGATTCTGGGAATTGAAAGCTGATATTGAAGGTCTGCATCACTCAAAAGAAAAGGGAATCAATCCAGTAATTTGCACTTATAAAAACAACAACAAGAGCATGTTCTTTCAACTGTGATCTCGATAACTTTTTAAGAGCCTCAGACAGCACCCCATGTCAAACAGTAGTTTTTTCATGGCAGGGTTGAACTGTTTTGAAAATACAACAGTTGGCCAGGATAAACCTTTATCTTCATTCACCCATTGTTGCTCGTATTTTTGTAGCCTTCTGGTAGCAAGAGGTCACATTTCCATGAAGATAAATTCCTTATTAGACCCAACTGTGGCCTGAGGTCATTGCATATCTGTGCCAGGCCAGACTTAGGAGTGATGGTGAATAGGAAGTTTTTGTGCTGTATTGTCCTGGCTTAGGGCACTGGAGCCAGACAGGGTTAGGAGCAGCATCAGCACGGGCTAAGCAGGCATATCTTTGCAGTTGCTCATCTCGCAACAATGAGTAAATAAACACTGTCCTCCATCAGACTGAGCTGTCAGCCCAATTAGGCAGAGGGTGTCCTACACACCACATTTCCTATCCCTTCACCTCCCGTTTGCAGTGCCTGGGGTGACCCCAGGCAGACAGGGCTGTGGGTGAGCACAGCCCCGCTGCTGGCAGGGGTCACTCTGCTGTGCCAAGGCTGATCCTTCCTGGTGCCATCAGCCACTGGGACATTTCATCGGTGTCAAGGTTTGGTGGCCACTGGAAGCCAAACAGCGCAGCCCTGAGATAACACTTTGCCCCACTTGCCTCCAGTCACTGAACAACTTTGCATTTTCTCTACTCAAACACCGAATCAAGGAGGGTCACAAGTTACAGAGACAAAGCTGCATCTCCCTGAGAAGTTATGCTAGAACAGACAATTTCACTTCTTATCATTCAGTTGCAGTTACAAAGCAATTAAACAGTGTCCTCAGGCACAAGAATTTTACACCTGACATTTTGAACGTCTCTTTGAAATGTGCTTTTCCCCTTCCCCAGGGGGATAAATGGAGCAGGGCTAATGGAACACTGATTTTTACACGTCCTCAAATCTGACATGAACACAGGGCAGCCACCCAAAGCACAGAGTATCTCAGGGCTCACATCAGCCTTGTTCTAAGCAAAGCCAAAAGGTTCTCTCACCCCCTCCAACTCCACCAAACAGTTTGTTATGACTCAGTGATAAAGATCAGTATCTACTGAAAGATAAGGCAGGACCACCACCAATCTGGGCCTTCAAAGCATGCTGAGCTGCATTATACCCCAGTGTGAAGGGATGTGCCTGTCAGGAAGGTGCCAGCTCTTGGCAGGAGGCTGTTACTCCTCCTTTGCACCAGAGGAGCCTTTCCCATGGCCCAGTAGCTGTGGCTGTTAATTGGGTGCTGCCCAACTCATGGGGTGTGTGCCCCACAGTTCTGGTACACAGGGATCAGCTGTGCCATTATGTGGCTCAAGCACAGATCAACACACCTGCATCATTCTGAACTGCAGAACCTCCACATTAAAAGTTTTCAAATCACAGTCATTTTTCATACTCAGGAGCATTTTATTCTTCAGGTGCACAAACTCAAGTAAATGTGGGTAAAACTTGCAAAACTAACAAAGAGCACCTAAATAAGTTTCCTGGCTCAGCATGTGGACTGTACAAATACAAATCTGTGTGAGAAAGAGAAGCAATAACAACCCTGAAAATCAAGTCATTTCTTCACAAAAATATTGAATATATAAATGTCCAGCCTAACCAGCCACCTAAGCCAGGAGAACTGCACACAGCACAACAACCCTCTTTTGTTTTGGCATTTACAATGTTTGACACTTCCAAACCCAAAACTTTTCCCTTAAAGAAATAACTTCACAAACTCTGGTATCGGTGTTAGAAAGTAAAAATTCTCTTCTCACCTGTGTTATCAAAGTCATTGAACTTGGAAGTGTTTTTGTCTTAGTTCCAGATATGAGCAAAAATAGCCCCACAAAATACACGTGGACAGGTATGTGTTATAGACATTATAGATGCATTTATATGCCACATACACAATTCAAAGGTTAAATATATTTCAGCAGGGATTTAGGGCTTCCTTGGGTAAACAGTGTCTTAGTGCCAATGGTAAACAGTAAAGCTCTTTGTTGAATGGGTCTGTCTTCACAACACACTTTAATTACCCTTTATTCTAAATGTTTGAACCCTTTTAAATTTAAGGAGTAGATTATAAAATGAGAGCTCCCCTTTATACCAAAGTTACTAAACTCCTCCAGCTTTTCACACTCCAGCTCCATACAATGTCTGTGGCTGAGGGACACCAGGAAAGAAATGTGCCCTCTCCATCTCTAATGACAAAATCCGACCTTGATCTCATTGGAGTTCCTGGGAAGGATTAATCTTGGGACAGAGAAATCCAAAAGGCAAACATTGCTTTTAAATTCTCAACTGGTAGCAAAATACAAATAGGCACTCAGAGCAGGAAAGAAAAAAAAAAAGCTAGTTGCAAAAACTAAACAAATAATAATTAAAAGAAAAAAACACTCAAGTTGAACATAAACATTGGATAAAAAGATGATGTTTAAAGCTACAACAGAAGTTTAAAACCACACAGCAACAACCCTTACCAGCCTTAGCAGTGAGATGGAACTTCAGTGCTGTCTCACCAGTAAGGTGATCACACTAATTCCCAGATATATTCCCATTTACCTGTCTGTGTTCTTGGACACACCATGCTCAGTCTTTCAAAGTGCTCAGCAGTCCAAAGCCATGGGGAGAGTGCTCAGATGATCATTTAAATTTACTCATTATGTCTTAATCATGGTGAGCCACATAAACCCCATGTACTGGAATTTAAGCCTTCCAAACCAAGAGCTTACAATTTTTTCTTAACAATCTGGCCAATAAAAATGTCTGCATCTCTCTCTAGGATATGGCAGCAAAGGCGTTATCTGAGGGCAGGTGAGAGGTTTGATTCTGGAGTGGCTGCAGGAGAGGGAGGACCAGAGGGAACTCCAAGTATGTCACAGATCCTTGGTGTGGGAAAGGAAATTTTCTGTGTGGCATGAGGGGTAGGAAGATGCTTTTCCCAGAGAAGGGAAAGGAGGAGCTGGAGCAGGAGGTCTGGTTTGTGGGGTGGCCCTGAGGCAGGATGGGTATGTGGTCCCCAACACCCACAGTGTGGGCACAAGGGGGCTGAGATCGATGTGGGCAGGAATTTGTATCCACCACTCAGGTGGGCATCTCTTCCAAGAGCACCCCAGAACAACTGTGTTGTTATTCCAGGAAAAGGGAATACATCACACAGCGAGCAAAACCTGCCAGTAGAAGTGCTGTGAGCCCTGGCTCAGCTGGGCCACAGCTTCACCCTGGTGTATACGAAGCACAGCCACTGTGCCCAAGTACAGACATTGGGATACTTCACACCAGTCACTGCTGCCCTAACACTGAGTACAGACTTCGGGGTGCACTACACAGCCAATAATTTTAAGACATGAGCTTTCATTGAAAAGACTTTGCCCCCTTGTTCCTCAGCTGCTGCTGTCCCTCCTTCCAGCCCTCAGCACACAGCAGGGAGCACAGCAGTGACCAGAGTGGCTTTGTCCCTGGGCTGAGGTTTACAAACAACGTCCCTTGGCTCTTTTATGAGCAATCCAGAATTTCTTGGGGTTTTCCAGCTGCTTTTAGCTCACTGGTTGGACTAAGCCACACCGTGGCCTAAGCAGCCTCCTTTCCCAGACAGGAACTGGAACACATGGCTTGTGGTTGCGGTGAATTAATAAGGGGGTGAAAAAAATAAACAGAAAGGACTTTTCCCACATGTTTTACAACAGTGCAAATCTGTCCCCCATCCAGTTCATCTGCAGCATACCACTGTCTTGCCAGTCATTCCTGTGCTCACTTGCTATATGATATAACTCCATTTTCCCCTCAACACAAGTTTAATTTTTAATGAGCCCTCTGAATTTCCAAAAGCCAGATACTGATGATGGAAACTGGTGTCACTCCACTGGAGATTTTGAAATCAGATCCTAAAATATGTGTTTAAATGTATGAGGAATTCCCTGTTTGTGATGTATATAGCCCTAAGCCATTATTGTCTCTACCTGCATGAGAACATTTACATAGCTATGTAATAAAATGCTCTTTACAGACTGAATATCACTTTACATGTCACAAATTAGGCCCAAAGATAATAGGGCATTATAAATTCTTAAAATACAGCCTTCTTCAAAGGTGAGAGCTAAGATGCAGGATTTCCTGAAACATGTTTTAGAACACAAAATGTCTGCAGTGTATTTTTAAACTACATCCTCCTCACTACCATTCATTTGGGCCTACCAGTACCATTAGTTTTTTATGTGCTGTGGCTGTGAGTTTCTTCCTAATTCTCAGTGGAAAGCCCCTGGAAACCCCTTTCCCCAGGCCTGAGGAGTGTGGGCAGAACTGGCAGTCTCAGGAACACACAGTGAAGAAGCCCAGAGACTCCTCTTCATCCCTGGGCAAAGCTCAGCTCAGCCTCTGGTTTCACAGTCTGAGCAACTGGTTAAGCACCATTCAAAGTTACAGCAATCAGGAGTTGCACTTCAGCCTCAAAGGCTGTATAGCTAATTTGCCCACAGACCATGAAACCAACAATTCTAGTGTAGTCTCACCTTCTGCTTTTATCCCCCAAAGGATGCAGACCCAACTCGCTCAGCCTGGTGGAACAAACCCCCAGTTGCCCAAAGCTCACCAGAACACACTGGGGAAGTCACTGAACTTGTAAATAAAGGGCCTTGCCATGGCTCTTTACAGTTTCTCTGGCACTGCAGCCCCCTTGAGTGCCCAAGGCTGCACGTTCTCAGAGATCTCCTCTAGGCAAGGAGTGAGATCAGGCCCTGGGACTCGATCCAAACACTCACTGAAACCCATGGAAATGATCCCACTTGTTCACTGCAGTCAGCACAGGAAACCAAATTTCTCTGAGTGCACCTGAAGTACATCCACAGTCAGGCACTTCATCTCCATATACAGACCTTAAAACCATAGGTGTTCTCTTATTCACATTCTGTGCATTTAACACACCACAAGACCCCCACTTTTCATCCAAGACATGACTTAAACAGATGATAATTGTTGGCGCCAACAACATGGATTATGGTCATGTCCCAAATCTGTGTTTGTTATGCCAAGCATTACATATAATTAATTTGTGATGTGTGATTTGTCCCATAGTCTTTATCAAATCTCCTTCTCAACAGCCCTTCAGTACTACACCATGACTGAGAACAGTATTTTTGGACAGGTTTATGGTACACAAAGGCTGGCCCAAATCTAGACCAGCCACTTACTACAGAGCCTGTACTCAGACTCCAGCAATTATTAGAGAATAATGCTTAATAAAACATAAATTGAAGGGAAACTAATGAAAAACTTGCTTTTGAGAAGCTGTAAACTTCTGCAATTGTTGCATGGCTTCAGTTGGGCTCCACCACCTTCTCCCACTCCAGCTCTCCCTTGTGCTTTACCAACAGTCTGTTCTAGGCAGCCATTTAACAGAGTCAGTTCTGAGCCCAAAGGCAACATGTACACATCAAAGTGCACTTATTATGGCCACCAAGGCAAAGAAAAAGTGGCTAAAAAATGGTTAATAACAGTGAAAATAAAGTTGTGGTGATTTAAATATGGAGACTGGAAAAATTAAGCTATGATATTTAATTTATTCCTGAGAACCAGGGGTTGGACAGCTGTGCATGCAGGCAGGTGACCAAAAGGGGTCCAGTCTCCCCTGGTTGGGAGTACCTGAGTTTGCCATAATCCAGGATGCTAAAATGAGTTTTGGAATGGTTATTAAACCTCATGGCTTGAAGTTTAAGCCAGACAATAACTGCAGTGGAAAAAAAATAAATAAAATAAAGTGTCTGAGCACATTTGAAGCCTAAATCCCGTATGTAGTATCAGAAACGATCAGACAAATTGGCCCTCCTTACCTGTAAATATACAGCCTTACTTTTGTGAAATATATGATTACCTTCCACAACTAAATGTGTAAAAACAGAATAAAAAATAAATAAAAGACAGGCAAAAGATGGAGAAGTCTCCTTTAAGAAGAGATCATTTTTTGGCTTCTCTCAGCATTGGATTTTGTTCTGCAATTTGCACCTGCATTTATAAAATCCTTTTTTTAGCTTTATACTACTCACTGTAGAAGGAAATACAAGGCAGATCTAAAAGGATACCTATGCAGTGAGGTAAAAAGTGATCTAAGAAAGTTATCCTAAATTTCAAATTAAGATATTTTTAAAACTGTTACTGGGAAACTGTTCCTGACTTTCTTCTTTTGCCCTCCCCAATTTGAACTCTGGGCTGCAATAAACCCAAAAAACGTGCTAAGGAATTACAAGTCTTTCATAGGGGCACAAAATAAGGTACTTACAGGTACATGGATACCTTCAGATGCCTCATGAATGAGATGGTTAAATTGCTACTGGCTCCAAATTCAGTGATTTATGGTAATGGGAAGCTATACAATATGCTCTTGAAATGCAGTTTGCAATGATTGATAAAGCTTTAGTCTGACTGAACACATACAGTAGATAGATTAAGTGTCTGGCTTATCTGTCTGGTCCTGGGTGTTCATCAGTCAACCTCACTAACAAGTTAAACTCAGGATTGTGGTCAGCAAGTTCATATTCATGTGGAAATGTGGGGTCTGCAGAGCCTCTCACACAAAGCAGACACACAATCTGCTTGGTGCTGGCTCACCCTGCCAGTGCTCTCCACAGCACAGGAAAGAGCTGCACACTCGAGAAGCAAGCTCACCCCCTGCATTTACTTTCCCCCTTCATTACTTTTTAACATCACTTTAAGTAACAACTGCTGAAACCCATTAACAAACTCATTTTACGGTGCCAGAAATCTCAAGAGCTCATAAAATTGTATTACGGACCATGTTAAATTTTGCACGAGTCAAATATGATTTAATGGCTTTTAATCCAAACACTGGATTTCTGTGTGACTCGTTGCACAAAACAGCTTCAAAGGGCAGACCCAGCTCAGAGAACTGAGGTGGGGGAAGGAATGTGTGGTGCAGAAGGTACCAGCTCCAGTGATGCAAAGCAGTGTAATAGAATCATAGAATGGATTGGGTTGGAAAAGACCTCCCAGATCATCAAGTCCAACCCTTGGGCCAACTCCAGTCCCTTTACCAGATCATGGCACTCAGTGCCACGGCCAAGCTCAGGTTAAAAACCTCCAGGGATGGGGAATCCACCCCCTCTCTGGGCAGCCCATTCCAATGCCTGATAAGAATTTTTTTCTGCTCTCCAACTTCAATTTCCCCTGGCAGAGCTTGAGCCCGTGCCCCCTTGTCCTATTGCTGAGTGCCTGGGAGAAGAGACCAACCCCCACCTGGCCAGAACTTCCCTTCAGGTAATGCCACAGCTCTCAGGAAATCCCACATGCCATGGCCAAGAAGTTGAAGGGAATATACCTAGAATTAGTGGCTTCACCAATAACTTTAATTTCACTGATTTAAAGGACGGGATACCAGTATTTTCACAGGCCAAACAAGTGATTTAAGTTGGATTCCAAGCTAAAATGTGAAGAATGTACTATGGACCACAGGAAGAATTCAGCACAAGATGAGCCTATTCTGCAAGATCAGCTTCCTTTCCTGCCACCATTCACCACTTTGGGGGGATTTAAGGAAAAAAAAAAAGGATCAATGAACTGCAAACCCCTTTGCTGTTAATCCATGCTGAGCTTCAAACAAGCCTGTGGAAGGACAAGACCTGAAAAGGTATTCGCAATAAAAGGGGCAATGGACACAAAAGTATATGCTGCTAATTAAAAACGTAAAATTATATCACAATGCCTTTAAATGAGAATGATCTCAGCCTAATCACATAATACTTTCTTTTGTGCTCCAGGTCACGCCGTCCCTCAGATGCAGCATTCAGGAAGCCCATTTCATTAGACTAAATAAAGCTTCAATCATGTGTAAAATTTCCAACTTGAATAGGCAGCCATCATATCATTCATCAGTCTAGATGTATTTAATGGGTGTAATTTCTTCCTCATACTTCTGTGCTGATTGTTTCATTTCCATTATGGAAATCTTTCAAGATTGCTCTTTTTGCACCTCTTTGGGACAGGATAAGTAATGCTTTTTAGGATGTATCCCAAATACATTCCTTTTTGTTTTTCAAAAGAACTGGGTGCTTGAGATAAACTTAAACCAAGACACAGAGAAAAACACCAAACCCAAACCGTAACACACACCTCCCCTCCCAGGGCTCAGATGATATTGCCCATACTTGCATGTCTTGCAATAAATAATTATGCTTAATCAAAACCAAATTGAGCAGCCTTGTTCAAACACAGCAGCCCCCTGTGGATGCTGTCACTGTTTCTACAGATGAATGCAAAGGGATTATGTTCAACATATGACTTGGAAGCAAAACACAAGAGCCCATCCTCATCCCTTGCTTCCTCCTTCCCCCTTTTCCACACTGATACCTACGTATGAAAGAAACAGTAAAATAAAACCTTTTGCCTTTCAGATTTCCAATGAAAAGGTGAATTAACAATTGAGGGCAGATTTGCAAATTCAACAGGAAGAAACCATAGCACACAGTGTATCTTTCCAGCACTGAGTTAGTCTTCCAGCTTAATATTGAAAATACTTTCTCTTAGAAAATTTGGATTCACAGTTATCTTGATTATCAAAATTAGCACAGCTTAAATAGTTTTGGGCTCCATCCACAGGCAAAGTTGCCACACCAACAATATAACTTTGTAGTTTTTTATCTTGCCCACTGCCCTCCCTGCTCTGCCACACTTGTATTTAATTCTTGTTTTCCCACTGTTTATTCCTTTCTCTGCCTCCAGGAAAGACAGAAAAGCAAAATATCCCACTGGGACTGGACTGGACAGCCAGGCTGAGCTTTGCCTCCCCAGCCAGCCTGAATCCTTGCCAGTCCCACTCCTTTTATCCCCCCTTCTCCTCTTTGGGTTCCCTCCATCCATCTGTTGTGTCTCTGTGGCTGAGCCCCAAACCTGTGAGGAGAACAGTTCTGGTGCCTCAGGCTCAGCACAACCAAACAACTCCCAGTTCAGAACCCTTGAGTCTACCTGGGTCCCAGAACTCTGCAGGCTCCTTCTGACCAACAGCACAGCCAAGCTGGGGGTGAAAACACAAAACCCCTTTGCATTTACCTTTTCTGATGTGTGAATGTGGTTCAGGATCCCAGGATGGGATAGCAGAGTTGTCCCTCAGGCCATTGCAGCTGCCACCATAGGAGTTTCCCAGGGGGTGATTTGAAGGCCACAAAACAGAGCCCTGAAAAAATAGTAAAAATATTGACTTAGTAATATTTTTTAATCAAGGCTTTGATTGAAGATTAGTAATTATGGATGGCATGACTATCTTTGAGGGCTGGGACACCATGGGAGGAGAACAACCGGCAGAGGCACAGGAAACAGCCTCGAGAGGCCTTGATTCTCTCCTCGTGGTGGAGAGAGAAAGCTGACAGATTTAGCTGCAAAAACCAAAAAACATGCAACTGTTAGTTGGTTGCAACAGAAACCAGCAGAAATTCCACCACAGATGTTCATGACCTGAGTGAGCATAAAGAAATCACACAGAAAGCCCCAAGGACCATCCCTGTGGCCAGGTCAGCAGGGACAGCTCAGACACCTGTGTGACAGCACAGCCACCCATCATTCTGACACACAACCTCATTTTCATTCAAACCAGGGGGGATGTTTGGGTGGTGGAGTCGATTGAAGAACTTTGTCCAACACCCAGAAGGCAAGTGAAAAGCCAGAATCCTTCTCCAAGGATCACAGGGAAGCTGGAACCACTTTTCAGCTCCGCCAAAAGGTTCCACTGTGACCTCCTGCCAATTTTTAATTCTGTCTGACCAAGGAGCTCAAGTATATTTTAAACACCTAATGAATTTTATAGGCCAATGCTTCTGTGGCATAATTCCCATTAAAAAAGGAAAAAAAATGTAAAAGTGCCTGGGAATCTTTCTATTGCAAGAAATTTTAAATGGTCATAGTAACCACTTCTTCCCTCTTTTGTGACAAAGTGAGAATAGGTATAAAGCTTTCCTCATCCATAGTCTGTGGCACAAGATTTATTTGTAAATTAATCAACTTCATGTTGTATTTCCCTGATAAGAATTCTTAATGTGAAAAGAAATCTCTAAGTTTCTTAGGAGAGGTGCTTGTGTTGTTGTGGATGAATTAAAGCAGAGGCAAACCTGCCCTACACCAAGGGAATTGTGCATCTCCTCATTCCAGGACAGGGTCACTCCTCAGGTGTCACTGCAGCCTTCAAACTCAGCTTAGCCCAATGCACTGAGAGGCACACAGGAATTCCTGCACCAGCGCTCTCAGCAGCTTTCAGCTCAGAATCTTTAGATTCCAAATCATCTCACACTTGGAAGAATGTAATTTTCCCTTGTGTTTCCATTACCTTTAGTGCCCTTGGAGGCATCTGTAAGTTCTCATCCAGATTCCACTCTACAGTTAAGCCATGGCAGAAGATTTAGGAGTCAAGACTGGGACATGATCTCTGCATTACATGGACATTCCAGAAGGGAATGCACAATTTCACTCAGAAAGAACTTCCTTCCTCTTGAATTCAACATGGATTAGTATTTTTATTTCTATGAACATTTTTTTTAGCATTTACAGGCAGCACTCAGCTCTGAGATCCTGCTGCCTTTGGACAACCACAGGACTGGTTGGTCCAGAGAAGAGCAACAAGGCTGGAGAAGGGACTGGAGCACAAGTCCTATGGGGAGAGGCTGAGGGAGCTGGGGTTGTTTAGCCTGGAGAAGAGGAGGCTCAGAGGTGACCTCAGCACTGTCTAGAACTACCTGAAGGGAAGTTCTAGCCAGGTGGGGGTTGGTCTCTTCTCCCAGGCACTCAGCAATAGGACAAGGGGGCACGGGCTCAAGCTCTGCCAGGGGAAATTGAAGTTGGAGATCAGAAAAAAATTCTTTCCAGAGAGAGTGCTCAGGCATTGGAATGGGCTGCCCAGAGAGGGGGTGGATTCCCCATCCCTGGAGATTTTTAAACTGAGATTGGCCGTGGCACTGAGTGCCATGATCTGGTAAAGGGACTGGAGTTGGCCCAAGGGTTGGACTTGATGATCTGGGAGGTCTTTTCCAACCCAATTGATTCTATATTCTATGACTTAGGAACTGAATTCAGAGACAGAGGTTTCCAGCTTGGGCCTGTCAGGGAGATCCCAATGTCGTCTCAGGTCAGTGTCTGCAGAGCACATCTCCCCAAGGCCAACAAGAACGTTGCCATTCGCTTCAGTGGGCACAGGATCAAACTCCAGCCCCACCAGGGATGGGATTCCCAAAACGCTCTGCCTGATAAAAATATTTCTGCTCTCTGAGGGGAGTCAGGAATGAGAATGTTACAGAGGAGTTCAGAAACACAGTCCCAGCAAAACAGAGCTCTGCTCCAGACCCAGCTCCAGATTCCCAGCTCCTCTGTCACTCTCATTGCCCTCAGCAGACACAAACCACTCCTGCTTGTCATGAGCTGAAAGGGTTAATGTGTGGCTGGAAGTTATTTACAGTTAATAGCAGTGGAAAAATTGCAGGGCAGTTTGGTCCGGCATCTAATCACAAAAATAGCTGCTTGTAAAGAGGCTTGAGGGCAGAGACTCTGCGAGTTCTTCGCGTATTTGTCGCTTTTTCTTCAAGAAATGCCAGTAAATCCAAAATTCTGGGATAAAGTTTTCCACAGCTTTCTGGTGACCTTGACAAGAAGGAAGTCAATAACTTGTAATTATAAGAAAGAAAAAAAAAAAAGGAATTGGCCCAACCTGTCACCAGCCCATCAACTGTGACATTTCCAGTTTTTTGACCAGCATATTTAGTGAGAAATAATTTTGTTTTATTTTAAGCATGCAAAGACACTGGAGAGAGCAGCAGCACACAGATTAACTTTGTTGCTTTGAAGTCCTGATGGTCATCTTTAAAAAACAAATATCAAGAAACCATAAAGAGCTACCCATAAGCTACTTTTCTTGGTTTGATATAGGAAAAAAAAATCAAATAATCAATTGCAAGAAAAGTTTCATTGAACAATTGATGTTCCTTTTAAGCATCTGAGAAACTCTTGCGTAGTTTAAGAAAAAAAAAATAGCTTCACCTTCATTGGAAAACCACACTAAAAATTAGGTGACATTAAGAACCCTGGTTTAGAATGACATTTCTGCAGAGCCTAAAGCTTCAGTTGCAGCAGTGGCATAAAAGGATCTGAGGATGCTCAGCAGAATCAATTCAGAGTGTGCCTTTAATTTCAGTGCATGTTGGGTGCAGCATTCAGTCAGCTCTTTGAGGTATTTATGTATCTATTTCCCACTGAAACCAACAGCTTGGGCTTTTATCTTTTCCAGCAGGGCAAAGACAGACACAAGGGGAGGAAAAGCCTCACTCCAAGGCCTTGTTTCTGGCAGTGCTGTCATCCAGCAGCACCTACCACTGCTTGAGATCCCTGACCTTTATTTCTGTCAGATTAAAACATTCAGAGCTTGAACCAGAGGGCAGCAAATGAAGCTGAGGGCAGGCAGCCCTCACCTGAGCTGACTCCTGCTGCTGCTGCTGCAGCATTCCCAGCAGGAGGGGAAACAGAGAAGCCATTAGAGCTGCCAGGAGCAGATCCAGCACTGCCACTGAGAGCATCAGATGCAGCTAAAACTCCAAGCATTTCTCCAACTGGCATCCCCATCTCTCAGGGTCCCTTTGGTTTGTCTGAGACCTTTCATTTACACAGCCCCTTTGCTTTGTGTGACACATTTGACTGCAATAATCCCAAAGATGAGGCAGCAGGACAACGGGGGACTGGCTTTAAACTGGCAGAGGGCAGGGTTAGGTAAGACACAACAAAGACACTCCTCATTGTGAGGGTGGTGAGCGCTGGCACAGGTTGCCCAGGGAAGCTGCAGATGGATCACCTTCCCAGCCCTGGAATGGGGGGGCTTTGAGCAGCCTGTCCAGGGGAAGGTGGCCCTGTCCACAGCAGGGCTTTGGGATCAAAGTGGTCTTTATGGTCCCTTCCATCCCTAACCAGTCCATGATGAGTCGTTGCCCAAACACAGGACAGGCACACAGGGCAGGGCAGTTCCCAACATGGAGACAAGACAACCCGGGGCTGACAGAAATGCTGTGGGGCTGCCACATTTGGGCAGTTCCCAAACATCTCACTGTGTAATTCACAAATGGGAGGGTGTTCTCCATCCTCTTTGGATTTTGTTTTCCTTGTCAAACAGTTTGGAGGAAGTTGGTTTATGAAACAAAACTAGGGTAGGCCCTTCTCTGAAAAATTCCCACTGGTCTGACTTCAAGGCTAATAAAAACACTTTATTGTTTCTTTTGCTCATTCTCCTAACTGGTCAGCAACCCCAGGGCACAGTTAGTGCAACAAATTCAGCTTGCAGTGCCTGGTGTGCCAAACACAGCTCTAGTTAGGAAGGAGCTTCCTGTCACAAAAGAACAATCCTCTCAAATTGCTGCATTTTTTTAAACTTTTTTGATTTCTCACCTGTTCTTGTCCATGTTTACAGAGAGAGCTCACAATGATCATGGTTATTTTTTCACTATACAATTTTGGCCAAGCATCCAAAATGAGAATTCCACAGTACACAGAAAAAAATAGTCAGCTGGTTCCCACTGCTGGTTCCTACCTGTGCCCACACTCAGAGCATCACCTCTCAAATCTCTTCTGCACAGTTCAGATGGACATAGAAACTTGACTATAATCTATATATTCTAAAGGGAATTATTAGACAAAACAATGCTAAAAATGAAGCAAATGGAGACTGAAGCTGAAACAACAACAAAAATATATTATTTGATGTACTTTGGCATTTACCACCCTCAGGTATCTTGCAAGAAGCAGAAAAATACGTATTTAACATCTGACAATAGTGAAAAAATTACGATTGAAGGCTCATACAGATAGTGAAGCACAAGCAAGCAGAGCCCAGTTATATCCCTATAAAGCAGGCACTCCATCAAAGGAGGGGAAGAGCACAGAATAAAGAAAAGCTGCAACCATATTTTATGCCACAGGTATCCTTTCTAACTGTCCCCTGAGTCCAGGTGGGGCAGGGAAACACTGACACAAGTTCACTGAGTTCAGTGGGATGTTGCCACTGACAGCAGAGGGGTTTGGAACACACTCAGTGTAAATAAAGACAGCAGAAAAAACAAAAGTATTATTTAAAGCTAAGAAAAAAATCCATCGTGGTTCAATGCATCTGAAAAAAATAATTCAAACCTATCCTTCTGAAACAGGATAAAAAAGCTTTGCTATTACCTGTACTCTTATCTAGAATGCTTTCACATTTCTTAAACTTCTATAAAGTCTACTAAACCTCTAGAGATGTGGGAAGAAGAGCTAATAACAATATTTCTTCTTTTAGGACTCACAATATAATCCTGTCCTGACTGAAGACAACAGAAGCTTTATATTGTTTTCTATGAATCCAGAATTTCAGCCCCTGAGAAGAAACTGCAACCCGCAACTAAAAGCAAAAACCTGCCAGGAAAACTGGCACAAAAACATAACTAAACAAAGTACACAAGGGATTTCAAATGAGATCAGAGCATTGTTTTGACCCTGTGGCTTTTGGAGGGGTGTGAAAAAAACACAGTGAGAGCACAAGAGGCCTTTGCAAACTGTGCAGCTGAGACAGATGGTTTAAAGGAGTTGGAAAAGAAAGTCTAAAAGGAAATGGAGTGAAAGGAAAACACAACTCCATCCAGGGTGAAAGAAATGAAGAGCAATAATCATTGGGATTCAGTTTTGTTTCTGTGGTAGGTGCCCAAAAATCCATGTTGGAGGAGCAGACGGAAAGGTCATGGAAGTCAGAATTATTATATGAGAAAGGAAGTGGGGAACAATGGGCTCAGAGAAGTCCTGACAACTGAAGGACTGACTGGGGGTCTTCACTGGAAAGAATGGGTGGCCTCTATTGATGGGCCCTTTCTACAGGGAGGAATTACTGTGTGCAGTATCTACCCAGCCCAGAAGGGCACTGCTGACAGACTGACTGAGTTATTTGCTGTGGATGAACTACCTAAGTATTCCTTCCTGACTTTGACTTTGAGCAAGTCTAACTGCTGCTGTAAGATGTCTTACAAGCCCCAGCCCAAGCAAGCACACACATGGTTCTTAACTGCAGCCACAGAAGTCTCTCCAGCCCCAGGGGGACTGTACATTTGCTTACACTGAGCACGAGGTTGTGTTTCCCAAAAAGATCCACTGGCTAAACACGTGAGCAAAGAAGTCACATGAAAGGGCCACAGAGGAGCAGAGTTTCACAAACAAGACTCGGATGTCTTCTGTCAGTTCTTCTGCAGCACAGGCCACAGCTCTATTTTGTTTCCCTTCCCTCACCATCCTTTTTCTATTCCATTTACTGAGGTTTTCAGCTCTTTAGAGCAATGAGCCCTTCCTCCTCTTTCTGTATTTCACCTGCAAAGGAGACTTCATGAGCTATAGTCATTAACTGCTATTTCCTAAATTACAAGTTATTAATGATTTGTAGCTTGTGATTTGTTACTAAATCCCTTTTATTCAGGAAAATTAAACCAAAAGTAGAGAGTGAGTAAAGAAGAGAGAATAGGTGTTACTGATTTTTTTTGCTTGTACTGGTTGAGTTACCCATGTGAAGATACTCCTCCAGCAGCAATGGGCCAAGTTGGTTAAAACTTGGTTGTAATAATGCCAAGGTCATGGGTTCAATCCCCTGTGTGGGCCATTGACTTGGACTCGCTGATCCTTGTGGGTCCTTTCCAACTCAGAATAGTCTGTGATTCTGTGACGTCTCCCATGCCCACGTTCACAGGGCAAGAAGGGCTGAAACACCTGCAGTGAGACTGAGAGGTGCATTTACAGTACCTGTCCCACTGCACCTGTGAGTGAGAGGGGTGTGATCTCATAACACTTGTTTTCTTCAGGTTTAGCACATGAGACCAGGTCACAGATGGGAAAAGTGCTACATCGAATCTCCTGCTCAAAACAAAGCTGGTCTTTGCAATGGTAAAAACCAAAGCACAGGAGGTTTCTGAGAGGGGCTATTTGGTAGGCCAGAGCTGTGGGAATCTGCGGGTGTGTATGCTGAGGTCTGAACTTGGGAACTGCGAGTGCCATCTCCACATCCAAGCCTAGTAAGGAGCAGCAGGAGCCAACTCCGCGGCCACCTCGGCTCGGGGGAGTCGGCGCTGGAGCCGCCGCCGGAGCCGCGCTCGGTGCCAGGAGCAGCCACACCACCCACCCTGCCTCGTGTGCACATGTGGGACTGTCTGCTCCATCTCCTGCAGCTCTGAATGTGTGATTAGCCACATGACAAGTGCTCTTTTTCCCTCCCAGCACTCCCCTCCTTTTTTTTTCCTTTTTTTTTTTTCTGGTCAGGAAATGCCAACCCTTGTGAGTATCTCACAGAAAATGAATGGGAAATTTGCAAATTCCTGTAAACACCCACAAACTTTCTCATGCTCTCTTGTTACTCTTCAATGGATAGGTCCTTTGCAACTCCAAGGAGCCTGGGCTGCTGAGGACAGCAATCATATTGTGCCAGCCCCTGAAATGTGGGGGTGTTGCACAAGGCAAATGCCCACACTACCTGGAGCTGGGCAAACACACAAACACTTTAGTCTTAACAGAGAAATTCTGACATTTCTCTGGGTTTTTTTGTTTGTTTGCTTTGGATTTTTTTTTTTAAAGCAACCACCACCACACAAAGTCTGTTGAGCATTAGCTTTTTCAGGGTAACCCTTGTCAAAGCACAGGCTGATCCAGGCTCGCCAGTCCTTGAGAGGGTCCTGCTGGGGGTGTTCCAGAATGCTGAGCTTACACTTCTTAGCATCAAGTCTCCAGCAATTCCTAAAAATATCATTACCGAGCCCTCCCACACTTGACACCAAAGGAACCGGAGCCAAATCGCTGTGGGACAGTTTAAACCAGTGACTCCAACATCAATCCCACAGCCCCCAGCTCAGCCAAGTGCCCACTGGAGAAAGACAGCACGTCTTGACTGGAATACAGAAGAACAGACGAAACCACAGTGGGGAAATCTCTCTGTGGATTTCATTTGCAAGCCCCTCAAAGTGTCTGAGTTCCTGGAAAATACAGCTTAGGATGCCTGTTCAAGGCAACCAGGTAGAAAACAATGAGGCCAGTCCTTTAGGGCTGTACGAACAACCCAAACTCCCACAAACCCTCAGCCAGATGACCCCAAGGTGCCCTTCCAGATTCATCAGCAGTTCAGCAGCAGCCAGAACAAGGAGGAAAACGGGGCCTTGTTAGAGAGCAGCCAAAGCAAAACAAACCAAAGACTTGGTTGCCACTGCCAAAAAGCTGCTTTCACAAGTCAGGAATCCTGATCATGCAGCTGCCTCACTTGCCCCTCATTTGCCACATCCGCCGAGTTTACAAATGAACCCATTAGAAGGCATGAATTCCTATTTTATTTGCCAGGGGGGAAAGATGGTAACAAAAGGAGGCTGTGAGTGAATGGATATGCCAATGCTCCTTTTGGTTTTACTGGCATGTCATTATATTGCAAAAATAGAACTCGATTTTTAAAATAAACAGAGCATAATATGGAGGTTTCTGTGTAAACAAAGGATTGTACATGTGGTGGTAGGATACAAAACTTCATGATCAAGAAATTTCTCATTCAGCTTGTCCAATCAGCCAGAACAAACTTGCAGTCAGTAGACTTTCATTATAATTGCATCTAATTGATTCCTTTTCCTTCTTTTTTTAAAATCTGTGGTATTGTGGTGCTGCATCAACAGCAGCTCTTGACACAGGAATGCACGCTGGGGACTCCAGGGTAGGAAACGGAAAGAACCATGTGAGTAACCATCTCATACCCACTGCACTGGCTACTGACTCTTTATTTCCATTAGAAATGCTCAGAGAGATCAGCAAACTGAGCTCCCTACAGCCTTTGAGGGGAGCCCCTGGGCATGCAGGGGACACACAGGGAAGCTGCAGTGGCTACAAGGAGAGCTGAGTCATGAGTTCTTAAACTGCTGGTAACACAAAGAGTCAAGCAGTGCTGGCCATGGCCAGATACACAGACAATTCCCTTGGGAAAATCATCAGCAGGAGGAGATGCACCTTCAGGCTTACATGACAAATAAATGGGGATTTTCCAAAAAATGTGGGCACCAGTCAGAAGTTCACATCCTTTTCTCAAGCAATCTCTGCATGACTTATTCAAGTCAGCACAGAGTCCCTATGACAGTTCAGAACTGTATCCAGATTGCTTGATTCAGCCCTAGAAGTATTCTCCTTCCCTTAGGCACACTGGCTAAGGTGTCCAGCAACAGAGAAAGGAATTAGGATCCCAAACCAACCTTTTCAGAGGATTTTGGCATAATGGGATGGAGGTTCTTAATTCACATAGACAATTTGGGAAATAAACAGAGGGTTAACAAGGTTCATGCTACAAATACACTCAGGTTTTTTGCATGTATTTAAGGCTTGCTCTCTGCATGTTCTGTGTCAGTCTCTTGCTGTCTGTGTGTGCTCAGAAGTCACACACCCTTCTGGTGTTTCTGTCTGGCCTTGTTAGCTGGCCCCCTAATCAGTTAATGCTGCCCCTTTTTTTAAGAGAGTTTACTAAAAGGCCACAAAAAACAATAGACATTGAGAATCAGATTTTGGCTTCCTCAAATGGCACTATAAAAAACCCCAAACACCAGGACTCTCAACAAAGATGTCAGTGACTCAACAGCTCTCAGTAACCACTGCAAAATAAACACTAGACAGTAATTGCTATGTAGGGATGGAGCAGCTGCTCAGAGGAGCCATGTTTTCACTGAACTGACTCTAACAGTGATCCCTCCCCAGCAGAAATATGGCCAAAGGGCACTGCTCCAGGGTGCTGGTACCCAGCAGTGCCCCCTCAGGCACCAAACACTCTATGCCCCACCACAGCAATCACAGATGGGTTTTAGTTTGAAAGAGAACGTTTGACAAGGAAAGACATTCTTTAAAGCCAGCAGCTTTCCAGTTCCTTGTGTGGTATCACTGCCCCCAAGCCCTGTGCTGGCAGAGGGCTCGGAGGGCACCTCACAGTGGGTTTGGTGCTGCCCAGTGCCAAACCAGGACTGGCAATCCACACACTGAAAACACCTCTGGGCAGGAGTTCTTAGCCAGGATGTATCCCTAAGCGTGCTCAGCCAGCACTTCCCTGGGCTCGTGGGTCTGGTGGGAGATCCCTGTGCCTCCACCTGGGTGGGGATCTGGAGCAAGCCCACCTTGAACCGTGTCGCACTGTTCGTGCCATCCTGCCCATCATCTCTGACCCAAACACTCATTCCTGGGAAAATCCGCTCGGTTTGGGAACTCACACCCCGAAAAGAAAGCTCCTTTTGATGCTAAAGCTGTGGCAAACTGGAGGAGTGTTTGCTCTCTGCCATCATCTCGGCTAATAGAGCCAGTTTTCCAAACAGAGCCGAGCTTTGGGAATGGGCTATTCCTGTCCGAGCCAGATTCCTCACAGCAAGAATGCTTGCAATCCGGCCACTCTGTGTCCCAGGACAGCTTGGCTGTGTAAACACAGCACTCTGGTGGGATCAGGCTGAAGGTTCACATCCTCCTCTCACAGCCCTGGCTCTTGAATCGTACCTGTTGTGAGGCACAACAGTGTTATGTGGGAAATGCAGCTGGAAGACAAATCATTTCACCACCCCCTGCACGACAGGAGCCAGAGTGCAATCTGAACCAGCTTAATACAACAGTGTGTTTTCTTATTTTTATAATGTGTTGTGTACCTGTACGTTGCACTGGACACATCCAGGTGCTAAGCCAAGTCTGGGAAGTGCCTCAAGTTTTTCCCACCTGGTGGAGTAGCCAGAGGAGTGCAGACTGACTTCTGGAAACGTGGAGAACCCTCAGATCCCACTGGAGCAAAAAGGCAGAGCTATTAATATCCAGGCTGAACAAGCAACTACTGAAAACCATGTCTCTGCACAAATAAAGTCCTAAATGTCTTAGAAAAATCTGCTTCATGCTGCCAAAATTTAAGCACTTGTTTTTACAAACTTAATGACAGAATTGTAGTGCTTACACAATTGTACAAACAAGATCAGCACTAAATTTTAAAGTCAGTAGCTTGCAGTCTTCTCTGTCCCTTTCATATATACAATTTAAATGATGAAATTGTGCTTTCTAGCATAAACAAAATTATTGTATTTGATTTCTTCTCTCCAACCACACCTCTGACTAAATAATACTTCCACACATCACTTCCAATCAGAAGTACCAAATTCTCTTCTGGAATGTCAATCTAGAACAAAACCAGATTTTAGTGAACAAGAGGGGGATTTTTTAGGCTGGCTATAAAATATCATTTGGAGAACATTCTAGATAGAAAAACTGTACAACTTGACAGCTGATGGAGGAGAACTGCTGCAGATTTAATACCACTTTATCAGTTGTGACACAAGCAATTTCTGTTGGGGAACGATCCTTATAATTCCTCTCAGATGCTGATAAATCCAAGTGGCTGGAGAACTAAAAGGCCTGATGCAAAGTCCCTTAAAGAAACAGCCTTCAGAGAGTGACTTAATAAAACTTCCCATCCCAAGCTGTCTGACAGCTGAAAGAACAGAGACACTCTGAAGGGCAGTTAAGCGGCCAATTTCACTGAAATTCCAAAGATTTTGATCCTGGCACATCCCCCCCTTTACAACACTGAAAGACCTCCTTGTACCTATTAAAATGTCATGAAGGAAAAGAAGGCTCTGGGATGAAATCTGGCTTGCATGGAATAAGATACCCCATAAACACACAGGAAGGAGGCAGCCCCTTCCCTGCAAAGTTTACAACCCAACTGGAAACAGCCCAAGGCATCAGTAAGGAGAGAGTGGCCACTGGGAAGAACCAAGGGACTCCAGCAAAGACCTCAGCAAACTGCCAGAGCATGAAACATTTCACCTGAGAGGAGCAAATCACAGCTTGCCAAAACCAAACCAGCCTTTAACCTCCCTGGTCTTTTAACCTTTCCACAAAGTGTGCTTGTTTTCCCGTAGGAACAATGGCCTTATTGTTTGATTTAAAATCCAGTCTGCGACCTGTGCTGGTGGGAAATGAGGGCATTGTTGTGTTGTCAACAGTCCCTTTTTTTCCACGCCTCCCTGTATCTAGGAATTTCTTTCCATGTGCTTTAGTTTCAAGGAAAACAAGACACTTGGGAGAGGGCCACTGATACCTCAGGTGAAGAAGTTATAGGAGTGAAATTATGACATGGATTTTGAGTAATTCAAAAACTCCTCATCTCAGCCCACTTTACTAAGGAATGCCCTGCCAATTTGGGCTTGTAACATTAATTTTCAGGAGTTTACATCGCCCAGAAACTCATTTCAGACACACAGAGGGCACTTTGCAAAACCTGACTACTTATTAGAATGCCAAAATAGAAGCAGAGCTCTGCTGAACTTCTGTCCAGACTGTGGGTATGTGACTCAAGATGACTGCATGAGAAAATACAGGGTAGGTAAGAGAGCAACAAAAGATTAGGAAGAAAAATTCAGACAGTCAATCAACATTGGACATGAAGTCCATCTTCAAACACTCACTGCTTACTATAAGTTCATTTAAATTTGGAAACTGTCCAAAAGAGTTGTGGCAAAGATGAAGATAAAGCAGGACTTTTACACAGAGCAGAGAAGGTATCCAAAGCATCTGTCTTCTCAAGGACAAGTGACAACAACATAATTATTAAGGAAGAAAAACTTCTGAAAAGGGATCCTGAAAGTTCAAAGAAGTTTTTAAAAAGAATTTAATAAGAAATATGAAAAATGCCTTAAACAATTACACACCATTCAGTAGATTAGAACACTTCCTTCAGCTCAGGAAAGGCTCTCACTTTTGTGAGACCACTGGACATTGAATGAACCCATGAACATGTTTATATAAAGCAAATATGTACCCAGATTGGACTTGCTCCTAAATGAAAGGACAGGTCTGGAAGGTACAAATATAAATGGACTTGTCTGGGCCCAAGGACTGTGTGACACAGCTGATTTCAGACCTCATTACCCATTTTAGCCAACAGCATCACAGCCTGAGCCAGCTTTCCTCTTATTATATATTGCCTGGAGAGAGTTTAAATTTAGGACAAGAAACTTTTTTAGCTGGTTTTGATCAGCATCTCCCCTCAGTCACTGCTTCCATGAGCCCCTGGGAAATGACCAAAATATTCAGCTGATTGCTCCTCTGTGGGATATGCTTATGTATCATAAATGTGAGAGGGATACCACTTCAATGATATAATGCATATTTTAATCACAGGGTAAGGAATTATCACCCCACAGCTCTGAGATTTTAACCTACAAAATTCTATGAGAGTCCCTAAGGACTAGGTCAAGAAATAAGGCACCCCAACATGTAACTTTAAAATAAATAGGGTGAATATATCTTAAATATAAGTAATCTAAAGAGATCTAAAGAGAAAAGAGAGAATATCAAAGGAGAAGAGGAAGGTCTCCCAAATAAGGACTCTGTGAGCTAACAAGAATGACATTTCCATGCTTTTCATCAAAAAAAAAAAAAAAAAAAAAAGAAAAGGAAGGGGGAAATGGAAATCGTTCCACATAATGCAACAGCTCCTCAGTTAACGTAAACTGGCGCCAGCCCATTGAAGTCACTGGAGCTGCAGTGATACGTCCCAGCTGAGGATGGGGGGCTGAATTTGTAGGCACTTGGCCCAGTGCCAGCCTCTGTCTGCACACAGACTGGTATTGTGTGTGTAAACACTGTCTGACCCTCTGAAAATCGGCAGTTTTTTGCAACACTTTACAGTGCTGACCAATTTGTCGTGTCCAACAAATCGTGGTTTCCTGTGCCCGGTGCCTCCCTGGGAGCAGCACCCTCCTCAGCCTGGCTGTGCCCACTGTGCCCACCACAGCACCTTCCTCAGCCTGGCTCTGCCCACCACAGCACCTCCCTCAGCCTGGCTCTGCCCACTGTGCCCACCACAGCACCTTCCTCAGCTTGGCTGTGCCCACTGTGCCCACCACAGCACCTTCCTCAGCCTGGCTCTGCCCACCACAGCACCTCCCTCAGCCTGGCTCTGCCCACTGTGCCCACCACAGCACCTCCCTCAGCCTGGCTGTGCCCACCACAGCACCTCCCTCAGCCTGGCTGTGCCCACCACAGCACCTCCCTCAGCCTGGCTGTGCCCACCAAATAAGGACAGTTTGAAATTTGGTGTTGTGTGAAGGTTAAACGGTGTGTTAGGAACTGATGGGAGGTGGTTGAGCTGCACCCACCAAGAACCATCAGGACTTTGAATCGTCCCCCCCACTTCCAGTCATTATTTCCTGCCCTCACACCAATCCTTGACTGTTGTCCTAGAGCAGCCTTGGCCACAGTAAAGAGGAGAAGGCTTTGTGCACATCCTGCCAGGTTCCTGCACCTGCTTTGGGAGGGTCCAGTCCTCCTCAATCCCTTTAAACCCACACTGACATTCTGGGTTCACACATATTTTCCTCTGGTGTGTTATGTTGTATTTCTTACCTACCAACCTGCAGTTCAGGATAGACTTCTGTTCCCTGCCAATGTAACATTAACTCTCAAACATGTTCAAATGGAAATGCCTTTTGCGTACTCCAGAGATCATTCTTGGGGGCTGGTTACCTCTAGAGCATCCACTTTACTGTTTCCAAGGGGATCACCACAATAAAGGAAGAAAAAGCCTTTGGAATTGTGCATGTGAACTATAAACACTCTTGACATAAGCCATACTAAGCTAAAAGAAAACAGATTTGTTTTTCAGTTGCCAGTTATTCAATTCATTTGTCTGAACACATAAAACAAAGGAAGAAAAAGCACAAATTCTTCACAGTTTTCTTGGCTCTAAAAGTGAAATATTTATCCTTTTGTTTTTAATCCTTTGTGGTTCTGGTCAATCTGAAGACTTGTTCTAGATAAACACAGACTATGACATGTGCTGAACTCGGAAATTAAACCCTTTCTGCTGAGGTTCATGACAGGTGTTCATCTGAGACAGGTGGAGATGTCTGAACACAAAGGTGTTTGACAGCAAAAGATCAGAGCCTGGATCCCAGCTGGGCTTGGCTCTCAGTTCATTTTATCAATATCCTGTAAAGCATCTGAGATTTCCATAAGGATATACCACCATAGGAGAAACAAATCTGAACTAGACCATATAAATATTTGAGTAGAATCTATGAACACTTAAATATACTCTGCTATTTACCCAACAAAATGTAATTATAAAAACAACAAATTCACCTGATTTATGAAATATTTATATCTCATTTTAGGACCAAACGCAAATATCATTAATAACCATGAAAACAAGGGCTAGGAAACCACCACTGTTGGGTCATACTTTCCTTTGTTGACAGTGGTTTTGGTTAATAGGATCATGTGGCCTGTGAAGAGGAGAGGGAACTGTTTTGGGGTCTGAGTTTTTGTTTGTTTGTTTTGGGGTTTTTTTGAGATGACAGATAGCGATGGGAAACAAAGTTAACAATAACCAACAAGAGATTCTACCAAGAACTCAAACCAACCCAAACTGAAACCTGTTTTGATTGGAAATGAGAAAAGGAAGTGTGTGTTCAGATGCAGATCTAAATTAGGTTTAGTCAGCGGTTTGGGGTTTGGTTTCATGACCAAATCAGGGCTGGGGTTCTCGAACAGACCCGATGGTGATGAAACCTTCTAAACCTGAATCATGTCATGTGAAATCTTGGAACCTCTTGTCTTGAGACTTTGCTGCCTGAGACTGGAAATCTCCTTATAGTTACGGCTGGTTGACCAAACCCACTGTTTTCTATGTTTCTTTTGGGAGGGATTCAGAAATTCCTTTTCCTCAGTCACTGTTTCTCATGATCAGAGAATCCATCATGGTTGGAGGAGACCTTTAAGACAATCAATTACAACCATCAACCCAACACCTCCACTGCAATGGGAACAACTCCATACTGAAACCTGACATGGCAACTGATACTCCAAATGTTTTCACTGAACTTAAACCAAATGCAGAGACATTGCCCAGGCACATAAGGTTGGTTTTAGCAAAGCCAAAGCTCAGCTGGAGTCCAAACTGGCAAGGTGTGTTAAGAACTATGAGAGCCTCTGGAATCACTTCAGTAGCAAAAGGGGGAAAAGGAAGTGTGTCCGCTGTAACTGAGCTGGGGGGATTTTGCAGCAGCAGCCACAGGTGAGGCTGAGGGGCTCAGTGCTTTCTGTGCCTCAGACTCCACCAACAAGGGCCAGCCAATCTTTTCACTCACACGTAGGGCTCAAGGACAGAAGGAGTTCTAAGCAGTCAAAGAGAAGTCAGGGATCTTTTAAGAAATTCTGACCCTTCCAAGTCCATGCTGCCAGAAGGGGTGGAGGCAAGAGTGCAGAGACCACTGGTGGCATGACAGAAACACTCTCATTACCATTGATGAAAAGCCACAGAAACCAAGGGAGGTCCCCAATGGCTGGTAAATATTTGACCCATCCTTAGAAAGAGTAACTAATAGAGGTGAGCTTAAATCCTTGATGCAGAGGGGCCTTTACTGGAACACTTTACAGGCCTCTCTGGGGCAATTCTGCTTCGCAGCTCACCTGCACTGTTCATGCTACAGAGCTCTCCTGACTGCTCCGGTCCACAACAGTGGCAACAGCAATTTGAAAAGGGACAAAGTACCACCAACACCAGGAGTGAGAGTGAAGGCTGTTCTCAGCTCAGATGATACAAGTCTGTGCTGCTTCCACTGCCTGTTAGTTCAGTATTCACAGGCCACAACATCAGTGTAGTCCCACAATCTGAATTATTTCTATAAATGGAAGCAGTTATGCCAGTAATTGTTGTCTTTGGGTCAAGCTAAGATGTGAAAAGATGTGTTTGAAGCAAAATTCAGCCCTTCACTAAAAAATAAACTCTGCCTTCGCAATAGATCCAGCTCTTTTTGCCCCCTGTGTATGTATATATACATAGATAAATACATTTATGTAAACATGCATTTATATATATACACACACTCCCTCTCCATATAAGGTCTTGGTAAATACAAACTGCATTTGACTCGGAAGGGAAAGAGACAGTTTGATTTTAATAGGCCAAGCACATTTTATCAGACAAAATGAAAGACCAAAAAAAAAATCCCAAACTAAGACCATGTAAGGTATGTATCAACCAGTTCTGAAAAAGGTTCCCACTGGAATTATTCCAGACTAAAACAATGAGTCACCCCCTAAGGAATCCTGTCCTCACATGAAATATATAAATCATTGTCCATTTTGGAAGGATTATGCCAATAGCACATATCATTAAAATGTTACTCCTTTTAATAGTGCTAAGACAAAATCCAGAGTTTTGTTCCATAGATCCTGGTTTGCAGCATTACCAGGATTCTCAGCACAGTCCCCAGGGATGGAGTCACAAGGACATTCAGTTCTTGCACAGTCAATGTATGTTCCCATATCCCTCAGCAAATCTGGGCAGAGAGGATCCCAGCTCTCAGAGCTTTCCTGCCTTTTTTTCATTTTTAATTCCATGAGACAGAAAAGCTCTGGGAGGTGGCTGTGGCAGAACAGAAGAGAACAGAACATCCTAATGCAGAGCCCCAAAGTCTCAATGCTTGACTTACTACATAAGTGACTTCATCACTTCTCAAACTAGAACACTGTCTGTTTGAGAGTCCTGCTACAGAAATCACTGAACAGCTATTTGCTGGGGAAGACAAAAAGATGATGTGCTACCTAAGGGAAAAATAATTCTCTAGTCTCAAAAGAAAACATAAGATTAATGGCATAAAGTTGGGATAAATAGAATAAGCTCTTTATGTGACATTGCTGAGGAACAGAAGCTCAGTTTCTATAAAATGTTTCCTATTAGAAATTTAGAATGACAAACACAATTTTCAGCACATGATTTTGAAGAAAAACTTCACATGGGACACTGAAATGTCACCCAGATAAATCAATTGTTACTCTTATACATTTTTGTTTTTCACAACCCCCTAAATGCTCCACTCCAAGTCTCATTGTACAAATATAAGCACCCACTAAAGCTGCCTCGTAACTCCAATCCCAAACTTCCACTGCAGGAGAAATAAAAAAGGGATTCTCCATTTTCAAAAGGAAAGTCACTAATCTCCATAGTTAATGGAGACATCTTTAGCATTTCTTTTCTTTGGGATTGTTTTTCTCTGAGAGTGTTTCCTCCACTGTCTCTGCCCAGGGCTCACAAAGCAGCTTCACAAAAGCAGCACCATTTCATTTTGCACCCTGTAGAGACAGTGACCATTAGTCACAGTCACAGTCATGTTTATACCACTCCTCAGGCATCCAAGACATGAAAGGAGAAAACTGGGGAGCCCCAACAACTCTGCTTAGTCACCATTCCTTCATTCTGGCCCACTCTTGACCAGTTACTTCACTGGTTGGAAATGCAGTGCTTGGGTGCTGAGCTCAGCACTGCAAAGGTGTCTGACCACACCTCCTGCAAAGCTGAGGAAACACCATCTGTCTCTTTGGTCAGATCTGTAACATTAAACACACAAGGTACAAGGACTCTGGAACAGAAGAATTTGCTCTTTGTTATGAGTAAATACAAATGAACAACTGAAACAATCACGGAAAAGGTTCCATGGGATTTACGTTTTACATGACCAGACAAACAGAATAGATAAGCAACTTCTTTTTTTCAGGCTAATCAATTTTGGTTTGTTGTCCCAAACCAAGCTATAATTCCATGGTACCTTCAGGAATGTAAAATGGATCCTGGGACACGGAGAAGGAAAAAGCTCAGCAATGAGCTTAGCAGTCACACCAACCACTCCTCATCACCCCAAATGCAGTTCCATCTTCCCAACCAACCCTTTGTTTCTGATTTGTCTTAACTTATACATACTGCTCCTCCTGCTTCCCTCAGGAGAACATTCCAGAGGCTGACAGCTGTCACCAGCAGGAACCTTTTCCTGACATAGTCTAAATATGCCTTTTTGCTCTGTTTTACCCCATTAGCTCTAGCTAAAACTCCTCTGTGCCAGGTGAAAGACACTGTTTGCATTCAGTGGTTCCCTGTGGGCAGCTCTCCTGGGCATCACTCCACGCTCAGGTGGGAGCTGACAAGGATCTGAGCATGGCAAAGCTCAGCAACACAGGGAGAGATCAGGATTGCTCCAGCCCTCCTTTCAGGCTTCTGTTAGACTTGAGTGCAGGCTCTGCTGGTAGCACAACTCTTTGGAAAGAATTAATCTGAATCACCAGTGCTGGGGAAGGCAAATATTTATCCTCCTGCATAATGTTCATATAAAATCCTCCATCAAGTATTGACTTTTTCAAAACCATTATGATGTTTACTATATCTGGATTCATGGTATGCAGAAGATGATAGAGAGAACACAACTGATTTTAAAGTTAACCATGAGCTATCCTCACACATCCACAGCTTTTGGGTCAGCCCTTATAAAATTAGTCATTTTTAAAGTATTTCAACATCTTTCTCAGGCACTGTTTTATAACTAATAAAGTAATTGTTCTGTTCTTTATTCCTGTTGATAGGAAATGCAGTAAACTAGGAGTTTAAACATAGTTTTATATACACTGTAGAAAATAAGAACTCACATATATTTTGGTGCTGGACCAAAAAAATAAATTAAAAACAAAAATATCAAAGACTGGATAAGCAGTTTGACTGAGTCATAATAACAGTTCCCTTGGGCAAGTCACTGAGGACATGATCCACGACCACTGAAATCAATTAAAAGATTCCCACTCATGTCTATAGGGTGTGTATGAGACCTTCAAAATAATCTCTGTGTCTCTTGGTTTTCATCCATGAAGTGGAGATAACATTTTGCTACCCAAGCGTTGCAAGGCCAACTCCATTAATCTGTGCTTGGTTAACAAATGCTGGGAACCACATCTGTGTCTACATACCCAAATTCCTCAAAGCATGGAGATGGAAAGGCCCACATAGCTGAAAACTAGAAGGAATTTATCATTACACGTTTCTATTATGATGCAAAACTGGACACAGTTTGTCATAAGGTTGGGAATCCATGACTCACATTACCAAGGGCTCTTGCTTGTGTTCCACTGTGCATCAAACCATAGTTTGCACAGACAATATTCAACATTCCTGCTCTTCTTTTCTAAATTATTTTATTTCTGAGCCCTCCCTTCCTCCTCCCATTCCCCCAGCAAGGAGCTGGCAAGGGATGTGGAGCATCTGGGTTAGAAATGACAGCTGGTGGGTGAGACAGCGTCAAGCTCTTTACTGGCTTTTACTTTGCTCTTCTGGGAATGAACCAAAATGAGATTTCTTCACAACAATCACCCCATCTTTTGCCCTTGAATAAACCTCAGAAGGGATCATGAGCCAACTCCTCTTTGGGCAAATCAGAAGGGGTTTTCATAGCCCATATACCAGACTTGCTTGGAAAACAGGATCTCTGCTCCGTGGGAAATTCCAGTGTTCCAAAACATGCTTTGTGCTCTGACTTGGAACAAGTAAAACTTTTTTCAGTGTGAAGGTTTTCCTCAAAAAAATTCTCTTAGAAACACTCTCAAAACTAAATATAATGTTACTTAAAATTAGAGCATGATATAGGCATGGAATAATCAATGAGATGCGAGTATTACATTTTATCAATACTACATAGTACTAAATGTTACAAAGTAGAAGTCAAACCACATTTTTACAAAAAATTAAAAAAACTCTAAATTCTATGTGAAAATAAGTAAAAATATGCCTCTCAAGCAAGCCCAGGCAGCACATGGTGTGAATACAGGTGCTGTTTGCAATGAGAAAGACACTTTGGTACCTCTCTGGGGCACTTCTTTTGGGAGTGCACGAAACACCATTGGTGTCATCAAACAATTTTATTCTTACAATGACATTTAATGCTCACTTGGGGCAGGTATTCCTGTAGGATTCATTCTGGGAACCCCCTACAGCTGTAATGATCTCCACTGTCTAAGCTGTGGCTCTCCAGCTTTAAATTGCTTCATGTGTAGCACCAAACACTGGGGAGAGTAGGTTTTATTTCCCTCTCAGCAAAAGTTATCTTATCAGGTTATTGATACTTCAGCTAAAGGGCAGTAAATATATTTTGATTTTTTTATTTGAATGGGAAACACATCCCACGCCTGTACTTAAGCCCCACACCTTAGTCCTTTGTTGGGAAAAGGACACAGACAATGAGCTCTCTATGAGAGAGCCCTGTGTAATGTTAACATGGTCAAACCTCCTTGTGCAAGCACAGGAATATCAAAGGCAGGCGAGGAGCAGCTGGAACTCTGGAGACAGACTCCTTTTCACAGACATTTGACTAATCTGATGATGTATCTCAGCACTATGTGCACTGGAGCAATGGACTTGCCTCTACAAGCAGTACCCTTTTGCCTGTCAACAGGGTTTACCTGAAGGGAAGCAGCACCAAGGGTTGTTCAGCAGGGCTTCCCACCAGCCTCAGTTACCTTGGGAATGCTCTGCAGTGCAGGAGAGCAATGCTGGGGCAGGAGCCTGATTTCATCTGCACACACCCCCTGATCCACTGAAAGGGGATGGCAGGGGCAAAGGAAAGGAGAAAACAAGACCACCAGTATGTTCCTGATGTATCAGGAGACAAGACACACACAGAGAAGTGGCAGCTGCAGCAAAGAGGCAATTGGGGCACTCACCCAAAGGATCTCTGTGGATGGGAACAACCACCAAAGTGTGAAGGGCTGCCCTGGGCATGTGGACTCATGTTTGCAGGTTGGGGTGTAAACAGGCAACTCTGCAGCCACATCCCAGTCTCTTAGCAGGTACTGGAAGATTTAGACTGAACTCAGTCAAACTTGGATCAAATCCTGAGGGAATACAAACATTGCTCCTTCTGGCTTCACAAGCCCACTCTGTTGGTTCTGCTGTTGGTCCCTGTGAGGATCAAAGGGCTGCCCCTCCATTTGCAGGTGCTCAGGATGGAGGAGATGCCACGTGGCTGTTCTTCTCTGTGACCCTCCCTTCCACCCTCCAGGCTGGCCCCCATCTCTGAACGCTACAAACCCTTGCCCTGCTCTCTCCTACAACCCTGTTCATTATTTATGTGGACACACAAGTCGTCCTGAGTTCTCAGGATATTGTCCATCATTCCATAACACAATTACTTTTTAGATTCTCCATATCTCAAACTGCTTCTCCAAGAGGACTTGCTTAGGAGCCAGGGATTATTTACTGGCAACCATGCATATGTCAAACCCTCCAGATGTTTATTATTACTACTACTTTCCAGGGTTGTCAGCCAATAGCTCTGTTTGTGGCTCGCCCTTCACCAGACATCAGATAACTGCAGCTTAGAGTCCTGAATTCAGCACTGGTCACCCTTTGGACCCCAACTCATCTTGCTTTCTGCTGGGCTGAAAATGTTTCAGCATTGGTCCGTGAAACTCATCTCACCACTCTGTTGGTATTGAAATATTTCATTTACCAGCCGTTACAGCCTGTTAAACTCGACTGATTCTGAATTTGGCCTTGTAACTGGCTGACACCACTGCAGCAGAGTGGATTATTGGCAGGTAATACAAGGGATGTTTTAAATGGTACAAACTTCAGCTGTCATTCAATGCCCAAGATAACCTGTGTACTGGGAAAAATGAACTTTCCAACAGGACAGAGGTGGACAGTGTTCCTGAACAGCTTCGTTCTGCTTCTTCCAGCACATTTTCTCTCCCTCCTCAGTGAATAGTTTTCTGCTCTCCTTGGGCCTCAACTTTTTAACTGGAAATAGCTCCAGAAATATACCCTTCAAATAACTAGAATAAATCAGCTGAGGGCCCCTGGGCTTCCAGATAAAACTCCAGGCACACAAGTCTTGTTAAAATCAAACTTGTCCTGAAGTCCAAAGAACAGAATTGAGTCTGTTCCTCTTCCAGGCAACATCCCAAAGAGAGAAAGAGCCGAAGGAGGGAGCAGAGAATTGGGAGAAGCAATTCCAGCAGCAGCTGCCTGCTGCAGAGGATGTGTGCCAGGCACTGGGTGGAGAGAAAGCAGGAGATGAATGGCCAGTCTCCTGGGGATTTCTCCCAGCTGCCTGTGCCTCAGCACTGCTCTAACCTGTGCCATGGGTGGGGCAGGGCAGCAGGAAGCCATCACCGCCTCCCAGCTGTTCCTTCCTTCCTCCACCCATGCTCGGCCGCCGAGCCAAGCACGGAGGAGGGCTCTGGCAGCGGAGCAGAATGTGCCAATGGCAGAGCGTGTGTTGAGCTCATCTCATTCCTCTGGGGATGCAAGGACCGACATGCCTGTGCTGTGCTCCTGACTCCTCATAAAGGAGAGCTGGAACACTGGCTTATATGAAACAAGCCGAGAGAGGTAAGAAAGAAGCGAACAAGGGGTTCACTTGCAAAGTTTTTATGGATGGAAGCCGGCTCTGTTTTGTTTTGGCTGTGGGAAAATTCCTGCTGCAATAATAACTTCCATTTTTATGGATCCCTCATGCCTAACAAATTGAGAGACTATTTATTTGAGCATCACTTCACCCACCACGGACACCGAGCCATCTCCTGGGTAAAACGTGGTGTCCCAAACTTCTGCTCAGCTTCTACCAGCAAATGGAGAGACTTCCAAAGGTGTCTGGAGCACACTGAAGTACCAGCTCAGGCTCTTAAAGCACCCCAAGTCAGGCAGAGTTGCTGTTGATTTCCATTAGAGTTTAGAGAGGATTAAAATCCATGCTGAAGTCCAAGCAGCAACTGCCTGGGAAGTTCAGCCTGAGAAAAAACTCACTTGAGACAGGCAGCAATCATCACTGTGCTAGAACCTGACTTGGCACTCCACTATCAACAACCATCAGCTTGAAAACGGTGCCAGAAAACCTATTTCCCCCCCCCCAAGAGAATAAATCCTTTCAACTCACCAAATGGATACAATTTATTCTACTGAAGTAGTCCCAAAGTCACATTAAATCATGAAAAAGGATTAGAAGGACACAGAATTACTTCATTAGTATTCTTGCATGATGTTCGTGTCCTCTGAAACTCCCACAGTATCTCCTGATGCATCACTGTGAAGCTTTTAGACCTTTCAAACACTACCCAAAATGGTATGGCTGTAAAATTATAGGTACAGCCATCAGCTTGCAAAACAGGTTCATCTTTGCAATGTTCTGGCAAAGTTTGCACTCAAGTTTAAATATCAGAGGTTAATTCTGAGCTTAAAAACTCCTTGCTAGAGACCATGACTCATGTGTGACTGGTATCCAAACTAAAAAAAGGGGATTATTGGCAAAATTTCTCATTTATGGACCCCAAATCACAAAAATTTCTCCCTCCTTTTGCCCAAAACAGTCAATCTGTAACTTCCTGACCTGATTGCATGACTGTTTTACCCATAGATCTCTGAAAATGGGTGCTGATTGGGGGTTTAAGGTTAGCAAACTATCAGAGATGTAAGGAGCTTTAAATCTATACGCATTGTGGACCTTACTGAAATGATTTCTCTTAAGCTGTGCTAGTGCTCAAACACCCAAGCCTCAAGATCCCTCTGTTAAGATATGTTTAACTTTCCTTTATTCATTCCCCTTCTATGTTCTACCTCTTTAGATGTAAAGCTTTTCCCTAAAACAGAGATTCTTTGGTGAAAACAGCACATGTCAGGTTAAGGAAATTGGGACATAACAGTTCCAGCATTCTCAGTAAAAGTAGAGATGATGTTTTTCTACTCCTACTTTTTTTTTCTTTTACAAGAAACAATAAAACTGCTGGTTACAAAGAAATGGAATACGTATTTCCTGATGTGCATCTTGCCGGGAAGAATCACAAAGTGGAGAGCACGACATTCCAGCAGGAATTCTCCCCAGACTCCCTCACAGGCTGGCTGAAGCACTTCTTGCTGCCAAAGTGATGTCAAGCATGGGTAGGAAACCCAAAAGGCTCTCATCTATCCAACTCTGAGCACTTGCACTGAAACAGCTCTGAAATATTCACTCTAAGACACTTTCCCCAATGAAAAGCAGAGATGAACACTTCAGTTTGCCAGAGAGAAAGAGGGAACAAATCCCACCCTTCGAGTCTGTAATGGAAAGAGGATTGCTTTCCCTTCTCCTACATCAGTGACTAACAGGGGACCCAAGACACCTCTCCCCTACTGAGGTGGGAGGGAAACATCCCAGGACAAGTCTCATGCTCATTAATTGGAAGAGGGGAAGGCTTCAGCCAAACCAAAATGAAACTAAGTAAAGTTTTCCAACAGCCAAAATCAAGTTCATGTGTTCCATTAGTAAAGAAGAAAACTGGTGTTGGAGAATAACAGAGTGGGTTTTCCAAAGCTTTCTCCACAGGGAAGGGACCTGGGTCACAGAGAAGGCTGAAGAACAAGCTGGATTTCTGGCAAAAGAACAACTGAGGAGTAAAAAGCACTAAAACCTTGAGGTGGACGGGTCTGCTGGGTCTGTTGGGCTGTGTTAGTGCTAAATTTCTGTGATTCTGAATTGCTTGGTGTATCAGACAGCCCTGACTACACAGACTTTGTGAGCACAGAGAGACTCTTGTAAAGGTGGTGCGTGGAGTCCATGTGCAGTTGGGTTCCCAGGAAAAGCCAGTCAACAGGCTTTCTGAGCTCTTAAGAAGACAACACACACAAGTCATTCTAAAAATCACACTGCAGGGTTTAAAATTAGAAGTTCAGAAATATTTAGCTTCCTCAGTTGAATTCAGCCCCACCTCTAACAAAAAATACACAAGATGAGAACAGTCAGCACGTGTTCAAATACATTGAATTTGTGCCATGCTAATTGTATCTATGTCCAGTAATAATGTTTCCATAATAAATGACGATGAGGATTTGCTCAAAACCACCAGAAATGGGCAAAACATGTGCCATATGTGACCAGGTGTAACACTTCCATGGCTGCTTGCACAAGGGAAACCCATCCCAGGTGTGCAACTCTGCCCCTGGGGAGTGATGTGATCACTTCTACTGAACAGCAGGAACACCTGATGGCTCCTCACACCCCTTTGGATCCTGGAGCCCTCACTTCTGACAGACCTTCAGAGTCTCCATCCAGGGTTAAAAACAGCCCCTTGCATCTCAGAGAGTTCACAAATGCAGGGTCAGCCTTGCTATTAGCATTGCATTTCATCTGTCACACTCAGACATTCTCAAATATAATGTTAAAGGACTCCTAATTTATATTTTATTTAGTAGTAAGGTGGGCACATGAAATCACCAGCACCTTGTATTTGGCTGAGCAAAATCCAGAGCTCAGGTTTAGGATTATTAAGCAGTGTGATGTCTATCACTGTGCCTGACACCATGGGCTGAGCAGGAACCTGGAGCCACAGATCACTGCAGCCTGAGCTAAATCCAAGAGCTGCACTTGGGATTTTTATCAGCCACTGCCTCCTGCACTGGCCTTCCCAAGAATCAGATGTATCCTCTCCTCAGTGAATTCAGCCTTGGGTTCTCAAGCTGTCTGAGGTACCCACTTTTCTCCCTGGCAGCATTTGTGAGGTCTCAGAGCATCTTATGACAGAGTGTTACGTTCAGCACCTCCACACAAGCAAAATGAGATCAAGTGGCTTCTCTGAGAGCAAGCACAGCCATTGAACTCAGGTATCCTGAAAAGGGTATGGGCAGCTCAGAGATGTCTGATTGACAGCTGCCTTCTAAAATACTGCAGCTGATCCAGGTCTTCAGGTTTAGAATGAAGTACCTTAAACTGACTCACTAAAAATATGAAGCCATTCACTGACCTAAGTAAAATAAATCCATGATTTCAATAAGGCACATGAGAAAAACACAAATACATTTCAAGAGCATGATCCATTTCTTTCATTGCTCTCAGTGAAAAGTCAAAGCACTAAATGCAGAACCCAAAGTGACTGTCATCATTCCCACAGCAGTTTCTGCTGCTCATGTCAGTGCTCCAGATCAGCTGTGGAGCACCAGTTGAAGGCAGCTGGGGACGCACATGCCCTGTGGGTGCTGCACCCAGCCCTGGGTCATGCACAGAGATTCAACTCCGTGCATTGGGCTTGTTGTTAGCTCTGACAACTGCCAATTTTTATTATTTTTTTTCTTGTTCCATGTTATGCATACCCTCTTATGAGTTGCATGTACTCCAGCTACAAACATTGGATGCAAAGAACTTGATCATAAGAAACAAGAGCAAAGCTCAGCATGCACAAATTCAATTCAAACAAGTCCCAGGGGTATCTACACTTTAGACTTCAGGTCTATTTAAAAATTGCATCAAGTAAGAATTTTAATGAAAAAAGACAGAGAAAGGGAGGTGGGACGGATAACAGTTACATCAATATCTTTTCTTTCTGCCTTTCACCATCATGGCAGGATTTTTCCCCCTTTGAGGCTGTTTTATATTGCCAGGTTGTCCCAGCAAGAACTCCAGCAAACTAAGATCCAATTTCCCCCCCTAATGCATCCTGGTTCTATTTTATGAAGCCAGTACTTTTTCTGAACTGGCACATTTTCCTGGTCAAAGACTGGAAGAAAAGCATCAGGTGCAAATGCACCCCGGTGAGCAGAGAGGACAAGACTGAACAAGCCATTTTGGATTATGTGTTTTTGGATATCTCTGTTGCCCAACCCACGTTACCACTCGGAATCCTCAGCATGACCATGGGCCCTGCTAACACAGCTAGAGCCCCTCCAGGTCAACAGGGGTGTCAGTGCTATGAAAGTGTTTCAAGCTTTGTTTAGTTGCAGCTTTTCCATTTATGTGTTTTCTGTTGGAACAAAACTGTTTAAGTAAAAAAAAAATAAAAATAGGTGCATCTCTAGTTCTGCCAAACATTTGGCAGTAACCTGAGGTTTGTGCACTGTAAGAGCAGCAGGTGACTCAGTTGTGAGCATTTCCCTGTTTCACTTGTTCAAGGTGCACTCAGTGAACACTGTAAGGTTGATGCCTGTTGGAAGGCAAAGGCCCTGCAGTTAGAGCCCTGGAACACAGCCCTGCACACGGAGCTGCAGGACACAAGAGAGGCACACAAAGCTTCCCTGGCAAAGCATGAACTTGAAATAAAGCCCCAGCACTCCAAACAGACAATCTCCCTGCTCATTCTGAGCAATGTCTGCCTTCTCTCCAGGAGAAGGGCCCACAGTGGAGGTAACAAAGACATGCCAGATGAAAACATCACACTGAGATCCCCGCACACTGCAGAAAACCCTGGGATTGCCTGCTGAGGTATTTCCCTCAAAGAAGGGATGCCTCATGTTAAAAAAGGGGAAGGGGGGGAATGAAAACTATTTACATCCATATTGCCCTCTTTTCAAGTTTCAGCCTGATCAAAACCTGCTTTCTATGGCCATTCACCATTATACATCCTATCAGAGAACTGATTCAGGTACTTGAATCACCTTGATTTTCCTTTGGGTTTCCATTAGTTTTACAGGCATCCTTTTATTTGTGCTTATGTGCCTCACAAATAATGAGTCATCCTAAACTTCTTGCTCAGATCAATACTCATTTTTCTTTTCAGAGTAGCTATTATTAATTTTTCTATTTAATTTTATAGCACTGGATTGTTATTTAGAAAGCATCGATAAAACAGAAGACTTCAGCCTATTAAAATCCTGTAATAAAAATCAGAAGGCACAGGCTGCAAATAATTCATTCATTAGATATAAATCCTCTGAACTACTTGGTGAATACTTATGCATTAAATTCACGTTTATATTCATTCTGTTGATGAATGATCTAAAAGTGAGGAAAGTTTCATCAAAAGTGTTAGCTAACAGCATCAATTATAGAACTTTACCTTGTCTTAAACAACAAAAGAAGATGAAAGAGATAGAACTAACACACAATATATTACCAGAGTAAGAATCTGCCTGGAGATTCTCCAGTCACTTCTTGACCACAAAGTTTGAGGCATTTCTGAACTGACATTTTAGCTCAAGCTGAAGTTACAGCCCCATCCCAAACCATCAGAAACTTGATCTCTGCATTGTGAGATCAGAGTGGTCCCAAATCTCCCCTGTGCCATTCAGACCTAAGAATCCTTTGGATAACTTCACCTTTGAGCAACAGATCCGGCCTCTTGCTCTGAAGTGGTGCTTTCATCAGTGCCACGTTCTCTGCAGACACTCCAGCCAAATAAAACCAACCCAATACCTGGGGTACTCTGCTCTTCCAGGCCTTCAGCGAGTCTGTAGCATCACACATTCTCATATTCAAGCATCTCTTCCAGCATTTAAACTCAATTTACAGATAGTTCTGGTGGGGACAAGTGGTGAGGAGAGGTGGGGGTTTCCCAACCCTCTGTGCTGCCAGTGAGGCTGAGAGCACCAGGCATTAGTTAGCAGAAATCAGGTCTAGTTTTGGGAAGCAGAGCTTCTTTAATCCTACAGCTGACACAACCACAGGTACACAAACTGGCAATACAAATCCAGAAAGCAAGTCCCTGGGGGAATTAAGGATATATATATATATAGGTATGAATTCCTATTTTTCATGTTTCTATTATGGCAGCACTAAGAAATACACCCAAGATCAGACTCTACTGCAAAAGACACCAGGTTAGCACATGGTATGGAAGAATCCAATAAATAAAAACTTACAGCATCAATAGAGAAGATTGATCAAAACAAAGAGAATTGGAAGTGGTTTGCAGTTCATAGAGCAGGTAAAGCCAGAAGATGAAATGTCAGACAAGGAGAGTGCGCTGTGTCCACAAAAGACAACTGAGGTTACCTGAATGTCAATGAAATCATCTCTAGAAAGCACCAACCTCCAAGTACTATCTACTAACAGAAGGCTCACTGGAGCTCTGCTAACAGGACACTGTTAGATCAGGCAAGATCTTAGAAAGAAATTACTACTAAAAAACTACCTACTACAAACTCCAACTAAACCAGAATAGGTGCCCTCTGCACAGAGTGACTGCCTTGAGATTTGTGACAGAACTCAAAACTGTCTAACCTCTGACAACAGGGATAATGTGACCTCTGTCCCAACCAGTGTTCAGCTGAAAGATGGTTACATGACACTGTAATTGTTCTTACAGAGCAATCATGGAATTCAAAAGTAGAAGCTCCTTGTACCGTGATTCTATTAAGTCCTTGCACACTGGGAGAATTTAATCCAATAATTATTTGTAGCAGCAGCACAGCAATTGTTGAACAGCAGATCCAGAAGTGTGAGTACAGATTTGTTGTGAAATGTATTGATATTTTCACACTAATTACTGACCCTCACCCAACTCTGAGGCAAACTAAAATAGAGCTTCAGTTACATTTTCCCTAATTTGGTGCTTTCATGTAAATTAAGATACCACACCATGGCTTCTGCTTTGTGTATTTTGGTTACTTTAAAACAGAGAGAAGGCAGCAGTGCTGAAACCTCACCAGAAACTCTGTTTCACATGAATGCTCACCCAGCAGAGCTGCTGAGCTGACAATGCTGTGTTCAAACACACTGATATGGCCCCAGGAAGAAATGGACCTCACCCAAAGCCTGGCAGCGAGAACAGACCCTTGGACTTCAGGGAGCTTCGGATTAGGACTCAAATGATTAGTGGCCTGGGGCAAGAATAGCAAACTATTTAATACCACTTCTTCGAGCACTCAAATTATCATATTAAAATCCATTTTATCATTGGCAAAGTCAGTCAGGTTATAAGCTCAAGCAGATGTTTTAATGTGTCTCTGGCATTTGGCTTCAGGCAGAATGAATTGAGCATTTTCAGTTTCACAGAGTTTGATTTCTGTGAGGTTAAAGCAAATCATTTCTCCCACAGCAGTTTCAGGCACTGCCACCACATTGAGGTTTCCTTTGTCACACATGATAACAGCCTGGCTTTCCTCATGGCACTGGACCTGAGTGGGAAACCAAGGGAAAAGGGGGAGGAGAATCACTTGTAGCTCCCTGTCTCTGCGAGCTGAGCTTTGTAAGCTTTGCCCACCCATAGCACAAGGCACATGATTTTGTTATCCTTGGAGCCCAAGCCCAGCCAGGGTGCTGGGTGGCATTGGCTGCCTCCACTCTGCCCGATAACACTGCTGTGCTCAGTCCCTCGTACAGGCACTGTGATATACTATACACATGAGCTAATGCACAGATGTATTTGTGCACTGCATGCTCTGGAATGAAAAGGACAGGAGGCAGTGTGGGAAAAACTGCCTGAAAGGGAGGGGGGAGAAAAAAAGAGAAAAAAAAGAAAAAGGGACTCTGATTCCCATAACTCCAGAGAGCATGTTGTCCAGAGGAGGCACAGGCCAGAGCCCCTCAGCCTATCACTGGGGCCAGAATTAGCCTCTGATTCATGCTCTGCACTCTGCAGTGCCAGCCAGGGCCCAGGGCCTGCCCTGGGAACGCCACGGCCGGTCCCCTCCTTATCAGCCCCACAGCAGCTGCCAGGCTTTAAGGTCGCCTGATAGAGAATTTAATTCTCCAGATTGTACATTAATTTTGAAATTCTTTCTTATCCATCTGCTGTGATTTGAGACTGCATTCAATGCAGCCTAGCACAGGGCAAGCCTTTCCCATCCACACCCCTCCTTCCTGTCTGCAAACTTCCTTCCTAGAGATTTACCCAGACATCTTCGAGCTAAATTAACACCCTGTGCTCCTCTGGCCAAGCACCAGCAGATGGGAAACCTGATTGTGGCCTCATGCTGGTCACCACACAGAGGGATTAAAAAAAATTATCCTGTATCACTGTATTCATCAACTTCTGCCACAAAGTGAGACAACATTTATTTTCACACTGCAGCAGCTGACCACTACAATAGTTCTTTAAAATAAGGATTTGCCAACCTATCAGCTCATTGTCAGAGCTCACTAATGGCTGTTAAATGGTTTCAAATCCCTTGACATATTATGCAATTTTTGAACAAACATTACCTTGGTTTATAACCCTCCGCTCTTTCGTATTCATATATTTTTAAACTGCTCTTTATTATGGTCAAGAGCACTGCAGAATAACACAGGAAAACAAGGAACCAAAGATTGAAACTTCTGGCAAGACCAGCTGGAACTGGGTTACAGTGGAAAAATCCAGTATTAGAGTTCAATGTGACCAGATCTCCTGGTTTGCTCAGGACAGTTCCAGGTTCCACAATAGTTTCCTGGAAGGATGCAGGCTGTGCCTGTAGTAAAATGAACTCTGTGTGAGAGAGAGTACCAGAATCCTCTCCTCTCCTTGATAAATCCATGAGTTTGGTATTCAGTTACTAATGCAAAAGGGGCTCCTCTCCAGCAGGGCAGGTAACAGTGTGGGCACTGCCATTCCTCTGCTTTCCAAACTGCCCAGGTATGGGCAGTCCAACAGATTAGGTCAAGCAGACAGATCAAATTAATTTATTCATAATCTTTAATTTTGAAACCAAAATAACAGCTTTGTTCCAAATCACTGAAACGAAACCCTAAACAAATGGACAATTACAGGCGCCCAGATTGGACCAGGGATGTTTCTGGCATGATCTCACCACGACCAACACAAGCACCTCAGAGAAAGGTGCAAGACAATCCACACGAGACAAACATTGAAAAAATGTTGAGAGGGAGTCACATTCCTCCCTATGGTCCCCCCCAAACCATTTGGCTTTTACTCTGACTTTATAAACACCGTTTTCTTAGTTTTCTTTCATCTCTGCTCTTTTAATTGTGAACACACTCATTAGCCTTAGAAATGGAACCCTGCCAAATTCCAGGACTCTTAACTATGAGGGGAATGAGAACCACAAATTTATTATGCACTGCACCAAAATAATGTCTTTTTTCAGCTTGCTGCTTTTCAACACTTATTGCCTCCCTCCTACCTCCTCCACCCTCTGCAACCTGACTCTTACTTCACATATTACTGTTAATAGCCGTTCCCTCTTCTTCTGTCATTTCAACACAAATAATGAAGACAACCAACAGGTAATCAAGGGTAATAGAGAGAAAAAAGATGAAGGTCAGGTTAAAAAAAATGAATTTTGTGCAATTTTACCCCATACATATTGATAACAAATTCCAGACCACGGTCATAAAGAGTGTCCTGGAAATGTAACGTAAGCTTGGGAGAAAAGGCCTCTGCGTGCCCACATTTCAGTCAAAAGAGCTCAATTAATTGCTTGGATGGAAAGCACCATTCTGCAGGAATAATGAGGTGGAAGTGGCTGATGCTGATGTGCACAGACTTCCCCCTCTATGTATCATACACACATCAGTCCCCAGAGCTTATGGTCGTAATTCCAAAGAACAGCAAGAGGTGAGATTGTTGTTCAATCTTCTCCCTGGGAGAGGAAAGGGTTCTGATGACTCAAATTTGCTGTGGAAACTTGATCTACCTGTTGATGTCCTGGCTGCCCTTCAGCTTCTCCCCACTACGTAGAGTATTCTTGTTACCTCCCAGCCCCAGATGGACTCACTTTTAGTGAAGATTTTTTTTTTTTTGCCTGGCTTTCATTTGGTTTCTACCAGTAAAGCCTAAGGAATATGTCAGGCTATTGACACCAAAGCCCACTCTCATTTTATTAGAGAGGACTGATAAATTTGAAGTGCAAAATCTGTTTTAAACATGGACTATTGTGCTTTGAAGAATGACTCATATCTGTATCTTGCAGTGCTCTCCATTCCCCCCAGAAAGCTACTTGCTTGCTGTTATTTCTGCAGCTACAACAGTTTATGCCTCAAACCCAGTTTAACAATTTGGATGCCATTGGCATCAGCAGAGCTCAGTGTGCTCAGGAAAGGCTCTGTCACAGACCAGGAACTGGGTTTGAAGCCAGATCACTTAGGCCACCACTCCTTGTTTTTAACTTCTTTTTCACTTAGCAAAACATGGAAAGATTTTTAAAAAATTATTATTAATTTTTTTTATTTGATTCCACTTAATCATTTGAAGCTTAGAGGCAAGTAATTAAATAGAAGTTAATCAGCTCAAAGACTTCCTCTTGTAGCAAGCCAGACTAATAAGACTCCTATTTAGAAAAATGACTTTGTTTCTAACTTTGAGGTGGTTTCCACAGACCTGATTCCCATTTGTATTTTACATCATTGGCAAAATAAAGGGAAAATAAAGTAAGCATATTTACAATGGCATTCACATTAAGGTGTCTACTCTCCCATGAGTGGAATAGTGGGGATGGTTCCTTCAGTGAGCCCACAGGCACTGGGGCTGGGCAGGTCCCCCAGCACTGTGCCAGCTGCTGTGGGAACTCTGCAGAGGCTCTGAGAGCATCCAAACAGCAGTCACAGGAGAGGATGGGAAGAGTGTTCAAGCTGAAGGACTGAAGCAAAACTGAAATGCACTTTATTCCAAAACTGACTCTCCACACCCACAATTTTTGGAAGCTTTACCATTTCACATGTTCTCTGTCACTCCTGGTCTGTGCCACATCTACAATGCCCAAAGTTATTTCGAGTCCTAGACGGAAACTTTGAGCCAGGATCCGATCTTGGCAAACTTCATAGGTTCATTTGGTTGTGGAATAGCCAAGCTTCATTTCTATATGAATCTAGATAAAACAATGACCCATCACATCCTATTCCTCAGAAAAGTCTGCCTTGTCAGACTCGTTCTGTTTCCTTTCCCTCAAGGTGCTCAGTACCAGCACAACCTGCTGTTCCTCTCTGAGGCTTGACAGTGAGGGCTTCTCTTACACAGAATGGGGCAGGTTGGAGGGGACCACAGTGGGCCACCCAACTTCCCTGCTCCAGCAGGGTTATCCCAGAGCACATGTCACAGGATTGTGTCCAGACAGTGCTTGGATATCCCCACTGAGGGAGACTCCACACCCTCTCTGGGCAACCTGTTCCATTGCTCGGTCACTAACACAGTGAAGAAATTCCTGCTTGTATTCAGGTGGAATTTCCTGTGCATCAGTTCCTGCCTGTTGCCTCTTGTCCTGTTGCTTGGCAGCTCTGGGAAGAGCCTGGCTCTGTCCTCTCTCCCTTCTCCCTTCAGACATTGATAAAACAGTGACAGGGTCCCTCTCAGTCACCCCTTTCCTTCAGATCACCTTGATTTTTCAAGCCATGCAGCTCCAGCAGCCTGGACTAGGACTTTGGAAACACAAGAGTCAGAGATTTCATTTTTGTGCCTCAGAAACATCCTGTGATTCATACTATAGATCTCTGAAATCCCTACCCGTTCCCAGGACTTGGTGTTGTAAGAATGCAGAGTTTTTCTTTCCACAAATAGACGTTACAGGCATATTTGCTTAAACCCTTGAGGTTGACAATCAGTGATCCTTCTTCCCAGCCCAGCAACTGCTTGGGAACTGCCAAATACTGCAAGTCCACGAACCATCTCCCAAAGATCAGACATGCTGTGACAAGGAGTGGGGATTGAATCTCCCCCAACGGGCTGTGTGTGCTGCTGATCTTTCCCAATTAACAATTGCATCATGTGGGGGGAATTAGGGTCTAAATACCTTGGCATGATGCTGTTTGGGAAAACCCCAGTGCTTGACTCTTACCAAGCTCTAAAAGGTTTCCTGGCAATTAGAGGAAGAGTATAACTAAGTAACAGGGTTAGCCCAGCTGTAGAAAAGACTTATATCACAATGGAGATGGGAGATATGACATTCCCTTCCCAAGAAAAGACAATGAGTTCCATCTAAAAGGGCAGACCTCAAAGAATTCTTCTGTTTTAAAATCAGTCAGAGCAGCTTAGCTTTGGAAGAACTTCTTCCCAGAAGCAGCGTGACAGAGAGGGGATTTCTGTGATCTTGTGTCCTGCAGCAGCTTCTTGGGCCAATAAACAAACATGGCAACCAGCCAGCGAGGGGGAAGCCAAGGAACACACGGCTTCTTTTTATATATATATATTTTCATGTTGTCAAATGTCATGACACAAAAATTCATGAGAAAATGCCTTGCAATTCCCAAGAAGCCTAAGAGGGGGAAGCCTCTATTAATAAAAAGACATCTAGACAGCAAAACCTACCTCAGGACATAAGGGAGATTTCTAAGGAGGGGGCATAGGGAACACCTTCCTAGGAAACCAAAAAGGCATCACAACATTTAAGATGGGGAAGGGACAGAATAAGAGTTATTCCTTTGTCTCTCAATACAATGTGTAATTACACAGCATATATTTAAGCAACTTATATGCAGCCTGTGGAACTCCACCAGAAATGATGAGAGTGATGAACAACTTGATAGGATTCATAGCTGTCGACAAAGGATGGACCAGGCCCTCCAGTGCACAAGAGGGACACTTTCCTTAGCAAAAGCCAAGAAGGAAAGTCCCTGCTGGACTCCCTCATTCAGTGTGATCTCTCTTTTAGAAGTTTTGTTAATCAGGAATGTCCTAAAGGCAAAGGCCAGACCCTGCTTTTATCCAAGATGGGTAAGAAAAGGAAAAAAAACCTGACCAGAGTCCAAACCCATAAGCTGGAATTAGATCAGTTTGTCAAAGAGAAGCAGGAAGTCACCCCACTTGGGCTCACAGAGGGGTTTTCTCAGGAATGCCAAATTGTCCTGCTATGTTGACAGTGCAGAGAGGTAGAAGTTGGATGCATTTACTTTAAAACTTCCAGATAAAGTACTTGAAGAGTAACACTAAAGTCATGTTAGCAGAGACAGTGACTTGTACCACACAGAAATCTGAGCAGCACTCAAGTGCTCCTCCATCCAAAACACTTACTGCTTTTTTTTATGGATCAGGAGAGACTGGACAAAATGAAACATTGCTCAAATTTCTTTAGAAATGTGCACATCCTCCAAGGGAGAGAAACTGGAGGGTTTGGGAGCCATTTATTTTTTGTCATCCCTTCTGCTGAATTTCACATCACCTGTAGCACCATTAGCCTTTTGGATAAGAACATACTACTTGCTCTAAGATTCTGCTAATATTTTGAAAATTAGGTTTTCAACTAAAGTTTCATTTCACTAAAACAAATTGTAAATGGTGGATTTTTATTTCAAGGAGGACTTTGATGTGTACAAAACTAAAATCTGGAAATCTACAACACACTGAAGCTGCATTTGTGTCATTGTTTAGTGCTGATTATCAAGACAGGAAACCACAGAAATCCCTCAAGGTGGCCTACAATTAAAGACTTAGAGCTCCAATAGAGGTGACTGTTCCTGATAAGAGCCTCACCTCAGGTCAAAGCTGCCAGTGAATTTTGAGGGATTGGGAATTCATCCCCGTATCCGAGAGTCATAGAATCTGAATGTCTTTAGAAACCACACTTGATAATCACTGATCATATTGATAATATTGTCACTGGACAAGAGAGCATTTGCTGTTCTCTATCCCAATCCTGGACATCCAGAATCAAGTGGCATTTTTAGTAAACAACAACACTAGAGAGTCACTTTGGGGATGCACATTTTCTCTCCTCTGCTGATTCACCCTAAAGAGACCACAAGGAAAAGTTAAGCTGAATTTAACCTTCAGCTGGAAGACACTCCTGAGTGGCTTATTGCCTGCCTGCTTCTGTCTTCCTCCTAACAGCCCTGTGCAGCAAGAGGGACCTGAACACCTCATCCTTTGCCAAAAATGGGTGAAACATTCAACAGCAGCTGATAAAATGCAACATTCACAGCCAAACTCTTTCCGTGGTTTTGGGGATGTAGCTTGCACTTCATTCAATCTAAGCCTCACACATTCCTGGGCAGAAGGTGGCCCCTCTGTGTGTGAGGGCAGTGCAGGGGGACACCACAACATGCAAGGATGGTAAACACAAACATTTGTCCAACCAGAGCTGTCTGTGCACGTTGTTGAAAATGCCATCCTGGGATCTAATCAAAAGATGGCAAATCTCTGAGGGCTTGACAACTCCCAGCAATCCATAAGCCTCTCAGTCATTTATATTTTTTGGCATTATGCCTCTAAAATATGAGCCCACCAAAAATAATCTGCCACAATATTGCCGACGCCAATCTCCTGAGGGCTTTTGGCAAAAACACCCCGCAGCTGGATCCTTCTTGCTTAAGGAGGGACTGCATCTCTTGCCAGTTTTAATCATGTGGCAGCTGCTTTCTAACTTCTCTTGGTTCAGAGTCATCCTTACCTTGACAAAGAGGGGGCTGATTGCTCCCAGTCACCCTTCATTCTTACTTCAAGTGGTTGTGATGTGGATTTACACCATTGTTTTGAAGGTTGGAGCTCTTTGATTTTAAAGCTTTATTTTCTGTCCTATTTTTATGTCACCATATTACTACATAGTGTACATTATATCTAACAATGACTTAATAAATTTGATATTACTAAAATTCACTAAAGTTACCAGTTTTTGTTCTTTTTATAAAAACATGCTCAAGAGATCCCTTTTATGGGAACTGTGTTGGTGCATTTCAGGACTAGAGTGGATTCCCCTTTAAACAACAGTTTCCCAGTTTTCAGACTCCATATGGAAACCACTAGGTGAAATGCTACGGCCTGTAGGTCTGGCACCACGACCAGAATGGTCCTTTCTGACCTCAGAATCCATCCAAATGCTTTGACTTACAGCGCAGCAGATGAAAAGAAGCTTTTTTCCCCCAGATCATTTTTATGGCATTACTCAGGCATTCGTGAGCAGAATGTAAAGCAGGTCCCGCACGTCATGGATTCTCAAACCACTCTCTTTACATGTAAGAAACAGATGGAGAATTACATTGCCAAGAGCTTACCCCCTTTGTAGGGAACTAATGGGAACAACAGCATAAAAAGTCTCCAGTTTTAATTGAAGAATTGAAGATGTTTATGATGTATTTTCTAATTAAGTGATGGAAAGCTGATTTGTCTAACTTCTGATGTAGTAAGGAAATCTTCCCACAGGAGCCATCCTGAAAAGTTTTCTAACCACAAAGGATGTGAAAACATACAGGAAATATCCACCAGATTAGGGAGACACCTTTTGTTGATACTGTACCAAACACTACTGCAGGTATTTGGTTAATTCACAACATATTTAAGTTATGTATTACAGAAACCTGTCCTGTCCCCTTATGTCCCAAGGCCCCTCTGTACATGTGCTGTTTCTCCTCCCTCCATCTGCCTCTCCTTCATTAGACATCACCTTGGACACATGGACCATCTTTGTGCTCTGCTGCTGTGCATCACTGAGCCAAACCACGGCACACTCGGCAACGAGGAAGAGTCATAAAAGCCAACATTTGTGTTAACAGTTAATATTATATCATCGTGGCTGGGGCTTTTCCCCTCAGTTTTGACAACACACTGCTGTGTCAGCAATTAGCAAACATTCTTGCCCACAGGCCCTCAGCACCAGCCCAACCAGCTTGGGAGTGTTCCCACCTCTGTTCATTTGTACAGCCACCGATGCTGCACTGAGAGCCATCCCATGCACACACCTCTAACAGATCCAGAAAGGATCTTAGACCCTGAGGTGGATCTCCCTTCACCTTTCATGTTGGAAAGCCCTCACAACTGGGATTTCTTTGGACTCCACCTTTTACTCTGCATAACTCACGCCAAGGCTCACGCTCTGTCAATGCTGTTTTCCCTCTTAAGCTTCCAAAAAGGAAGATGTGCCAAGGATAAGTCTAACAGAACATCAGGGTTCACTTAAGTGCTGTTACAAAATTCAGCTGAACTCTCCTAAGCAAAGTATTGAAAACAGTTTGCCACGAGACCTTCCTTCCATAGCAGCAAAATGTTAGGGCCAAACCTGTGCCTCCCAGGGGATTTTGCCATCACCCAGAGGGCAGCCAGGCTGCATTAGCAGGCCTGATGAAAGGCTCAGGCACAGAACACAAACAGCTTCCAAGGTATCTCTGAATTATCCAGGATCCCCCATCCTGATGCCTCTACACAAACACCATGCAAGCAGTTAAGGAAGCTGATGGAAATAAAATCTGGAAGTGGGTTAAACAACTGACAATATGGACTCTGGAGCAATACGGTATGGAAAACAGTAATACAGGATTACAGACAGCAAGGTAAGGCCTAGTTTTTTTTCTTTATACCAGCTATAATCACCATTAAGTTCTTCCTACTAGCCTGTAAAATCTGCTCAAAATGTCTTCTCCAGTATCAAGAGGGAACATGAACAAGCCTGGATAAAAGGTCAGATCTATGGAAACAGAAATCATTAAGCACTGAGACTTGAAGAAAAGGATGCATCACTTAGAATACTCTAAGTAGAACAATCCAAATATTTCACTATTAGTGCCAAAAGAATCTGAACCAAAATCACACCCATATAAGTATTCAAGTTCAAGCATTTAGATCTCTGTCCAAAAAACAAGAATCAAATATTCTCTATTATTTTTCTGTCTGGCTTTAGAAAGACTTTCTGGAAATGTCAAAGCAATCTATTTTACATTGGAGATAAGAAAAAACAATCAGAAAACATGCAGCACAAAATGTTTCAGGACCCTATTTGGACTCCGTAACTATAATGGGAACCTTATCAAAGGCTTGACCCAAACCCACCACAAGGTACAATGTGTGGGGCTGTCAAACAACCAAACAAGTCAGCTCACGTGTTATTCTTGCACCAAAAGCAGTTGATGTGCCGTGCAAACACCACATTGGAGAAGCACAACAAGCAGCCCCTCCACAAAGCTGTGACATGCTCTGTTCCTACACCACACAGTCACAGTTTATGAACATGCACCATCTTTGGTGGCAGTGTCAGTCTGAGCATCCCCCATTCCTAAAGCTGCTGTGGATATGGACACACAAACATGAGCTGAGCCCCTGCTGATGGAGTGACCCACTTGGTACCACACAGGTTTGAAGAGGCTTCCCTGAGATATATTAACCCTGAGGGCAGCTCCAAGGGGAGGAACATGGAGATACTTCCAGAGCTTTAAGCTGGTCTTGTTACATGTACCAGAATGTCAAAGACAAGGAAGAAAACAGGTTTGGACTTCACAGACTGATCCATTCACTGTCGCAGGATGGGATTAAAAATGCATTAGCCAAGAGATTCCTCAATTCCATAAGTCTACCCTGTTGTTTATTCTTAACCTGAAGGTTGACCCTTCCTATTAAGGAAGGAAGAGTGTTGAGCTGTCACAAAGATGACAGTGGCCACAGATGGCAGATGATTACAGCAGCGATAATGAAAATATTTGCCACTAGCATGGAACATTCTGACACAGTCTCAGCACTCAGAAAGCCACATCCTGCTATTTGCATCCTTGGGCTCTTTGGCTGAGATGCAGGATCTGGTGGGTGGGGCAGGATCAGGCAGATGCCACATTCACCAGTGAGGGGAACTCTACAGTGAGAAATGGGGGCCCAGAGCCCCACACAGTAAGAGAAGACTGAATAATATAAAGTCTGAGAAGGGCTAAAAAAACTTCCTAGAAAGTATGGAGACAGAATCCTTCTTCTGCAAAGAAGTTAAACAAACCATAAATATAAGAGGTGAAATTCCAAGCAGAACATTCCAGCATTTTTCAGGTGCCACTTCCATATATTGTTCACCTGTAAAAGAGCTCAAGGAAAGACCCCCTGAAGGAAGAGATGCAAAAACCATTTGAAAATATTTGGTTAATCAAGAAAATGAAAAAAGCCAGCCTTGAGAGTCCAGATTTCCTGATACGGGCTGCTAAGTATTTCAAGAGTATCTTGGACCTCATTACACTTGCAAAGAAAAAAGGTTACTCCTCACAGCTTCCTAGTAGGGAACATAATAAAGGAAATAAGGGGTGAATTTAGCAAGCTGGAGCCCCTGTGTCCTTCACTGTACACATCAAACAACTCGACCACGTTGCGTCAAGCGAGAGAAACAGGAAGGGAGAGATCACACAGCTCGAGTTCCTTGGCTCCAGCAAGGCCAAGGAGCTGCTGCTGAGGAGGATGGAAATCCTCTAGTCTTCCTCTGGGGCAGGAAGTACCTGTAAACATCTCAGAAATACTCTGCTTTAGCATTCTGTAAACAAGAACACATCATACCCACTGCTCCAGACCATGTAGGGAAAAGAATTGGACAACCTTGGATTCAACCTAGAAGAGGAGAAGGCAGGGGAACTGAGTCATAGCTTAAAAAAACAAGATCATACAGAACTTTTGGGACGGGACAGGAACTGAGGTTTTAAGTGGGGCAATTCCTAAGGAAGGAAGGACACCTACTACCTATTCCAATAATATTTTGCATTTATGTAACTGCAGTGGCTGCTGTCCAAGGAACTGAAAACACTGAAGGGCTTCCAGTTAACCAGATTTCAAATTCCAGTGAGACTATAAAACATTGTTCTTCATTTTTGCCACGTGTCAAAATGTGTAGCCAAGAACCAGTTTTACACTTCCAGGCAACCCTCATCAACTAAAGACCCCCAGTCAGTATAAAAGGTCATTTTCACATAAAAATAATCTGCTGTGTAGCCAAGTACATCAAGGTTGATATTCCTTGCCATGACTTCCCAAATGGGCATTATGTGTATGGACTATACATTTGGACTTCCTGCACGAAATTTCTCATGTGAAGACACAAAACAACCATGGCTGCCCTGAAGACTGTACAGAAATTTATGTCCAAATCCCTTTGTTTAGATCCATTTGTTGTTGCCTCTTTACTGAAGGAAGATGCTGGGAAGCAGATAGTAACTCAAATCATAATTCTTTCAGTCCTGTTACTGTTCTAAAAAGTCATGTAAGAATTAAGTCATTTCAGAATTAAATCTGCATTTTATTTTAGATAGACTATTCCCCTCAAAGCACCCAGGGCCTGAGCTGTCTCTGTGTTGGCCACCATGTGCAGGAGAGACTCCATGAATGGCACTGACTCCAACCAAGCAGCAACAGGAAAGTAGAATAATTGAGGGCAAACTTCCAAATGCCCAGTCCCCTGGCAGAGCTTTGTACCCTTAACACAGTCAGTGTAATCCCTGTTCCCAGAATGGCCTGAGGAAGCTCATCTAATCTTTGTCAACTTCCACTTGTGTAAGGTAAGAATTATTCCTGGTCTGAGGAGCAGGATGGGATTTAATGACTGACCAAACATCACTCTTGTGACACAAGTGGCATTTCAGTCTTTGCATACTTTTTGTTTCAAGCAGACCCCCAGAGAGTCTCATCACTGCCCTTCACACTCCATACAGCCCACTGCCAAAAATACCTTTGTGTGCTTGCTAGAAAAAACTGCTCCCACTATGATCTGTTTCTAATTTATAAAGGCTGGAATACAACCCAAGTGCATTTCCAATTCTACAGAGCAGCGTGCCAAGGATAAAGCTCAAAGATCTGGAGAGCACAGAGGAAGAACAGCTGAGATGTGAGGATTACAGGAAGGCAGGAAGATGAGTTTGGTGGCAGTGACATTTTGGGGGTGATCCAGCCAACTGCTGGCCAAGGCTGATTGATGCATCCCCACGAGGATCCAGAGGCAGAGCAGCACAAAATACAGATCACAGAAGTCTAGAGCATAAAGTTTACAGCACCAGCATTGCTACATTATAAATAAACCCAAGCCAGGACAACCTCCAGGTATCATTTGAATCCAGATTATTTCTTTTCTTATAAATATTTTAGGGTATAACACAACTGACAATTAATACAAGTCTTCAAATAGCAGCACCATATGTCTGGAAATTCACTTGTCCAAACAGATCCCACTGGTCAGTAACAGGTTTTAGGTTAAGCTTCAGCAGAGTAATAGACTTGTGAAAAAACACTGTTGTTCTGGAGGAAAAGAGAGAGGAAAGAATGGGTGTTGATGCCAGCAGACTATGAGAGCCACTTCCTTTATTGAAGGGTGTTCTGAGGAAGGAGGAAATACAGGGCTATTATTACTCTAATAATTAACTATCTCCAACTACACCAAATTCAAGAGCAAATTCTGACAAACTGAGCTAATTTCACAACCCCTACTGACACACCATAACCCACATGACACCAAGTATATTGATGGGACAATGAACTGCAGTCCCCAGGAAAGAAAACCAAGCTTATATTTAATCAGAGACACATGACATGTTAATGGATAAATGCAGATTAATTGAAACCATTGCTACAACAAACCAGGAGCTTAGATGGCAATATCATAGAAATGGTTTAGAGCTACTTGTGCTGATTAGGCATTTAAGATCTCAAGCAATGTTGCATATATTGAATATTCTGCTCTTTGGGTAAATTGTTTGATGGACACTTCAGGAAAATTATCTGAGGTCAGCAGACAGAAAATTGGCATGGAGACCATGCCAATACAGATCTGCCACTGTTCAGAATATAAAGGAATAAAATCTCTGTTTGTAATCTGCTGCATGAGAACAAAGCGAAAAATATCTCCAAGTAAGAAAACAGTTAAAAAACACCAAGTTTTTTCATGTTGTTTTATGTCTCTGATGTAGCAAATCTGCATCAAATGACCTATAAAATTTAGTGGGGGGGAGATTCCTTCCAAAAGAATTAGCTACACAAGCAGATGAAGCCTAATACGAGGAGGAAAGGAAAACAAACAACTTTCAAAGTTAGGTATTTTGTTACATATTTAGCTGACTATACATTAAAAGAATCATATGAAAGAAGAATAATGTTCTCCTTTACACTCATATGTTCCTCATAACTCAGCTATGTTGGACAAATCATGTGCCATGTCTATTATGTCAGACAAATCCCCACGTGCCTGTGCCTGCCCAGTGTGTGCACACCAACAGAGTATCTCAGAGTTTGCTACCAAACCTCTGGTTGCCTTTACCCAGACCTACAGCAGCCTAAAGAGCTCTGTCATCACTATGGCTCCCGCAGATCACCAGGGAAGCAGCAGTTTGGGCCATGTGGGCTCTCAAAAAGGGCATCCTGCACACCTGTCTTGGTACTGTGTTTGCACACAGCTTGAGAGGAAAGCTGCAGTCTAGCCCCAAAAATTAAACATGAGATCTACACCCATTCCATAAAAAATACTGAGGAACAAGCCCATCCTGAGAATCCCACTGCAAGTCCATAAATTGCTTTGTGTTCTCTGAAATGCAATCTTCCAGGACACATTAGACTTGCCATCAAAACACTGGATTTATTTAGGCCACCATCTGGATTTATCATCATTGCCATTCTGAATGTATTTTAGGCACAACTGTCAGAAAGCAGCATGGGATTTTCTTGGATACAGTTCTATGGGCAAACCACACCTCACCTATCACAGCAAGTGTTAAAAGCCTGAGCTCATTGAAATGGTCTGAAACACAGGACTGAGGGAGATGTTCAGGCCCTACCTCTCCATCACTGAGGAAAAGGGATGAAAGATGAGAGAGAGCAGGAGAGGGGTTTGTCTCCCTGCCAGTGCCTTTTGGCAGCTCCACAAAGCTGAGGTGCCCAGACACCATCTAACTGCTCTTTAATTACTCCTATCTAGTCCAAGCTGCCTTTGCAGCATCTGGGGATCAGCAGCATTTGCAGTTGTTACTAAGCCATTTAGAAACTCTTCCTAAACTTTCATTTCATTTCTCAGGGGTTTCAAACTGATGTTTTTATTCTATCACTGTGCATTGCAGAAGTCTGATTGTCTCCCAGGGAAATTATCTATCTTTTGTTTAAAAGTGTGTGCTATTGCTACATTTCTCTTGTTTCAAGTGATTTTCCTCCAAACTTTTAGGAGGTTGGGCACTTCCCACTTGAAAATGTATTGAGTTGCTTCAAAATGAAGAAACAGTCTTGGGTTTTGCCTTTCCAATTAAAGTTGTTCTTTTAATTTGCTATTAAACCATCTAATAGAGAAATCAGAATACTTTGTGAGCAGCTCAGCAATAACACGGTGATGTTTTGAAGATGTCTGGTGAAACTGGAAATGTGCCTTACAAACATCAGATTAGAGCTCCAAGTCAAGCTATGCTGCAGAAACTCATGCTCCAGTCTGGAAGTAGCAGAATATATTTATAAACTGAGTTTATGCATGAAATTGCACACTCTATGTATACAAATATTGGCGCTGAGCTCCACAGAATGGCTTTTCATGGACCCTGTGCCCATGTCAGCCATGGGTAGCTCAGCTGCATCACCCACGTGATGCATCCAAAAGAGCTCTCTCAAAGACCCACATCCCACAGGCATTGATTCCTCTCTTTCTACACTGGTTCTAGAACATCCCAGCATGATCTGGATGCAGAGCCAATGAAATAACCTGGAAACAGCCCTGGGAAGTCACAGCAGCAGTGCTGGAGACTTCAACATCTCTGGATGTAAAACATGGAAAGACAGGATTTTCCTTACAGAGACCCAACTCCTCACTGCAGCTGCTTCTGCCCTGTGTTGCAGTGAAGAATTCTGACAACTGCAGGGGTATGAGACCCTTGCCCATGGTGCAGGGCATGGCTCCACCTTCACTGCAGCCAGTGGGATTGGGCACGTGACAGTGGCTGCGGGGAGTACAACCCAGGGTCTGCCAGAAGGCAAATGCAAAACCTGAACTTTGTGAAATTAATTAATCACTTCTGAGAAAGCACAGCAAGAAGAAAATTAATACTAACTGACTCACCTTATAGAATGGTTTGGGTCAGAAGGGACCTTAAAGCTTATCTAGTTCCAAGCTGCCACCATGGGCAGGAACAGCTCCCACTGGAGCGGTTGCTCAATGCCGCATTCATTCAACCTGGCCTTGGACATTCCCAGGGATCAACTGTATCTTAGAATCCCATATTAGTTCACATCAAATGAACTGGTTGCAGAAATGTTGTGCACAGTGTCAGCTTTATACCATTACAGGCAAAGCATGTCTCCTGCATGTTTTTTGTTCCAAAGCCCTTTACAGTGATCTAAGATGTTGGATCTACAGCTCATTTTTTTCCTCAAGTTAAGTCCAAGAAGACATGGATATTCCTATGTGTTCATTTGTTCCCATGGGATGCTGTTATCTGATCTCTCTGGGTATTCCAATTTGCAGTCCAAAACCACAAAAATAGTTTGGCAGCTAAAATTAATGACTGTGTTTCTGATTTGGCAAAGTGCTTAAGCACAGGCTCACCTTCAAGTGCACAAGTCCCCCATTAATGCAATAGTTATTCAATTCTTGAAGTGAAGCAACTGCTAACCTGGGATTTCCACGCTTTCCTGTAATATTGTGAAACATACATTCAGTAGATAAGTAATTAGCCTTTTTTTAATGATGTAAGCAAAGCTGGCCTGAAGCTCTGCCTGTTCACTCTTTGTAAGAGTTTTATAATCACCTCTCTAATTCTTGAATTTATACCAGGGCACAGTGATGCACACAACGTTACACCTACAAATACACTGTCCATTTTTCATGGCACAAACAACCTGCAGGACCAACAGTTAAACATTCCTGCAGAAAACTAATCAGACATAGTTCAGGCTAAATCTTGGAGCCCATTAGAGCATCTCCAGCTTTGATACATCCTGAAGTGAAGGAGGTCACACCAATCTTTCTGTAAGGTACTTAGGCACTCCCTCATTACTTTCACAGAATATGTATCACAGTATCATGTTTGTGGTGTTGTAAGCAAAGCTGGTAAACAGGAGTTTGATGCCATGGAGAGGTAATGGGCTTGCACCTAAATGAAAGTGTTGTCCTTTACACCATTTGTTTTTTCAGTGAGGGAAAAAGCCCTCAGTGAAGCAATGATTTTAAGGGTGTTTACAAAAACACTACAACAAACTGTGCTGGAGTGTTTTTTTTAAGCTAAAAAAAACTATTTTCGAGCAAAAGAGAAGGGGTCACATCAGCATATGCTCTGCATGCCTGGTATTCAAATGATACAGAACTCTGATTTGCAAGAAAGACTTACATCTCTAAAATCCTTCAGTGCTGTATCCATATGCATTTCTAGGAAATTCTGTAGTCAGTCCAAATCCCAGGTGTGAAGAAGGAAAAGTTTCTAAGAAGTCAAAAGACCAGGGGAAATCTCACATTTAATTTCCACACGCCATACTGTTTGGTAAATAGCAGCTATTGTTTAGAGGAGAATGCAGCCACCATTCATTATATTTTGCCTCTACATTCTTCATCTGGGATTCAGGAAGTGGTTCAGACTGAAATATTCCCTTATGTTATTTGACCTGTAAAAACTTGGAGACAGGCCAGATTGTGCAGTTCTTAAACAGACAACGCTCCCATTGACTGTGGGGCTGGGCCCTAGAGTTGACTGCCCACACCCTGCACTGCTCAGTGCACAGTCAGGCACTTGGGGCACAGCGTGGTGGCCACAGGAAACTGAAAGGAGACCATTTGGCTTGGCTGGAGCTGTTGTTCATCTGCCTAGAAGACAGTGGGCATTCCCTGAGCACAGCTTATAAAACACCTTAGAAAGAGAAGTGAATGTTGTAGCATCTCACTGAGTTATTTTCTCTATTGTCCCTTCATGTTGCCTCTTCTCATATAAAGGCACTTTTGAGTTGAAGGGAAGCAGTAGGTTTTCAATGGATTCATTGACAGAACACACTCAGACCAAGATTCTCAGGGTTGGGTTCCCTCTTGCTATCTGAGGTAGGTGTCCCAACACCCTGTGAGTCTGGCTTTCAGGGGCTTGTATTGATAAACCCTGATGCATTTGAAAATCAAGGGGAAGTCAGATTTAAGGAGATAGTTCTGCCTGTGATTTCACTTTGCCTTCAAGATTCCATTTTAAATTCTTGTTCAATTTAGAATCATAAAATAGTTCAGGCTGGAAGAGACCAAAGTCCATGGGTGTGGGCAGGGACACCTCCCACTATCCCAGGCTGCTCCATCCACCCTGGCCTTGGACAATTCCAGGGATGGGGCAGCCACAGCTTCTCTGGGCAACCTGTTCCAGTGCCTCAGCATCCTTATGGTAAAGGATTTCTTCCTAACATTTGCTCTAACCCTACTCCCCTGCAGTTTAAAGCCTTCGCCCCTTGTCACTACAGTTCCTGATGTAGAGTCCCTCTCCAGCTTCCTTGGGGGACCCCTTCAGGTGCTGGAAGGCTGTTATGAGGCCTCCAGACACCCTTCTCTTCTCCAAAAGTGGGGAACTTAGTTTAAATCTCCTCACAAGGCTTGAGGGAAGTGGGGAGAGGCACCACCATCAGCATTGCTTTGGAGTCATATTCCAGCTGTCATCACCCCAACAGCTTAATCCTGCTGAGAAAACACAGTTTAACACAGAGACCTCACTTTGCCTGCCTGTGTGCAAGGGGAATGCAAGTCACTTATGATTATGGATGTCACCACAAGGGAAGGGATTGGTGTCCCTATAACACTTGCCTTTGAAAAACATCCCTTGGCAGGTACGAACAAACAACAGAGCGTTTTGTTCAAATCTGCGCCTGATAGTTTTAGGCTGATTGCCTTCACGTTTAGCATTTCTCTCTTAGAATTTAATCTATCAGATAGGAAATGCTTGGTTTGGCAGGGGCAGTGGCATTACTCACTGTTAGCTCACTGCTTACACTTCCACAGGCTTTAGGACATTCCTCTCTTTTAGTCTTCATATTTTTTTGATAGCAGGTTAATGCATAAAGGTTGTTTTGACATCACAGTGCCCAGTGGAGCCAGGTGGGTCTTTGTGCAGCCTCTTCCCTTGGCAGCTGCCCTCAGTGGGGTCAGGAACACTCTCTGTCTCTGTTCCAGGAGAGGATTTGCCCTGTGACTCGGGGCACACTCTGGCAATGGGAGGGAAAACAGAGTTGCCTTCCTTGGTATCAGCAGCAAGCTTAGCAAGAGGCAGCTTTTATTTCCCCCACACCTCCCTTTTTTATAAATACATATTAAAACTTGAATGATCTTGTGGAATTCTGTAAATACTTTATTACGTATTTTACAGGTGGAGTATTTTATATCTCACAGTTTTTGGAAGTGCAGCCACTGAGTGCAGTTTGTCCTGCCCCTCTAAGTGCTTCCATCTGTCCAGCCTTTGGGAGCTCACTAATTGTGGGCCCCTTAGGTAGGACTTGCTGTTTCTACAGGTTTATTGTTCATCATTAACTTCAGGAAAAATAAACTTCTTGGACATGACCAATACGGGTTTCCAAGAATGAAGAGAAGAATTCCTCCTGCTTTAATTGCTCTCAGCATTTCTAAAACACATTCCTTCAGCAAAGTGGTAGGAATGCTCAAGGACAGGACTGGTTCAAAGGAATGTGTATCTAAAGAGCTCACAGGAAAATTGGATTAAACCACCACTACTACAAAAATTATAAGCAAGATTAATTTTTCAGCAAAAAAACATTAAAGAATTTGTCTGAAAACACTCCTTGCCTACAAGTTTCATTCACATGTATCTGGATAGATCTCTCATGGTCATACATTCAAGGAATAAGTCAAAAAACTATTTTCTATCATCTTACGATGGCACCTTTTTTTCTTTTTTTTTTTTTGAAAAATTTTAGAAAACCTGACTCTCCATGGTGGATGTCTCACAGGAAAAAGGCAAGAAATCTACTGTATAGTGGCTCATAAATTGTGTCACAACTATGAAAAGATTGATGCAATTTGTAAAATAGGAGATATTTTCCTTAAAAAGAATTTAAATAGTGCATGTGGCTTGTTATATTTCAAGATGTTTTTATAGTCTATCATGATTGCTGCTTAGCTAGACATTGGATATTTGATTTCCCCAAGATATACAATTCTTTGTGGGATTTTACATCCATCACATATCACAAAAATACATCTGTGTTCCAGCAAAACTTACTGACACTGAAAATAACTATTTCCCTTTCAAAAATTAATTTTTCAAAGTGTTTAGTTGACAAATACAACTTTTCCTCTCGTTATTAAGGCCAAGAAATTAAACCAAATGCTTTTAACTGACCTAAACTGAAAATATTTTTCTCTGTTTTAAACCTGTGTGATAATTCATGTTTTGAAAACAAATTCACAAAGAGAACAGTCCCATAAAACAAAAATTACAATACAGAGTTTGAGATTCAGGGTCTGGTGGGTGTGCCCAGCCCTGGCACAGCTCCAGGCCAGGCTGGATGGAGCTCTGGGCAACCTGGGCCAGGCCAAGATCTCCCTGATCACGGCATGGGGCTGGAACCAGAGGAAATCTGAAGTCCTTTTAACCCAAACCATTTGAGATTCTATAATGCTTAGCATGAATACAATAAAATAAAATACAAAAGCAGCAGCCTTGGGGCAGGGGAGTGTCCCACCAGTGCAGGAACAGGGAGAGCCTTTCCCTGGGAATGGCACAGGGTACAAAGAGCTGCCACAACAGAGCTCAAGACAAGCTGGACAATAACAGACCTCAAAAGGGAAGAAAACCACAACTAAATATCAGCAGAGAATGAACCTGGAAATGGAAGAAGTGACAAATGTCTACATTTTTTCCATGGGGTGACAGATAACCAGAATCCCAGCACGAGAGAAGCTGAACTCAGGCACTGAAGCAAAGAGCAGGTCTGGTTTGCCATATGTAATGTGGGTTAAACTAATCCAGAGAGGGATCTGAAGAGCAATGCTGAGCCCCAGAGCTTGTCTAGGAAAACACAATTTGTAGAAAAACTCTGCAGACAAGACATGGTTGGTTTGACCTCCATTGCCTTCTGCTCTCACCAGATTTACACTTCACATCACAACTGCATAGAAAGCGCAGCTATGCAAGGATGTATGAACTCTATCCTTATCAAGTCATTTATAGATGTTATTTGATACTCATAGAAAGAACTGATTGCAAAATTCACCTTGATCCAGATTCCTCAGTCCTTAATTATCCCTCTACACACAATGAAATTGCACTGAACTACCACACATGTGTACGGTGGCAACATTGGAGTCACTCTGGTTTTGACATGCAGGCAGAATATTATATATAAAGTGAGCACTCACAGGGAGCTCAAAATAACAGGGAAAAACCTTTCTGGTTCTAAAACATCTCTGCCACTCCTCTGTTTTGTACTTTTACCTGGGACTTTCAATTACAATTGTAAATTGCTTATTTCTAAGAACCAGGGGAAGGTTCAACTAGATGTTTTAAACTCTTCCCATAAAATGTGTCTCCAGACTCATCAGAGACCTGGGGACAGAATGAAAGGGCAGTGACAGGTACAGCTGAGTATGTAACTGTAAATTCATTTCTTCATGTGAATTACAGTCATGTTTGCAGATGAATTCATTTGCAAAGTAGAAAAAAATCTGTTCTCATGAGAGGAAAATTCTGCTTCCATGAGATAATTATAGTTTTGGCCTTTCTCTTTTATGGAATTCCCTTTAAAAGCTGTTGATTATACCATGAGGAGAAGCAGCTGGCAAATACCTTGTTTGATTAACAAGTCAAGCAAAATTTACATAAAAATTTAGCACAAGACATCACAATTTCCAGAGGGTGGATGGAGCTCTGCCTGCAGTGCCTGAAGTGGGACTGATTTCAGCACAAATCCTTGCTCTGATGTGTCTCTATAATATACGGGGCCAAAATTCCCCAACTGCTTTAATGGACATTTTTCCTCAATTCCAACTGTCTGCAAACAAGGCAATTAGAGATTCATTTGCATATTTTAATTGCCTCAATGTTTTGGTTTGGGGCTGGTTTTTACAGATAAGTAGGTTTATGTTTCCTGTGCCTGGTTGAAATTTATCAATGATGTTTGCCAGAGAATAGAGAAGCAAAATGCAAACCCAAGATGTCAGTAAACATGGAGGTTTAATATTTCATGTGATTTTTCAGCACAAAGCAGCCAACTTGCAAGGAGTGTGAGAGGATTTTGATGTTCTCATTACAGCAATCTGAAGCTCTAATTTACATTCCAGGGGAGAGGCTTTGGAAGGCACCTACACAGAAATCCAAAGAACAGAAAAGCCACAGCCTTTGGTTTTCACATGTGAGTGAAGTCAGTAATGGGTTCCAGGTCCAAGTGTGAGTGGGGCAGATACACCCCCTCAGTTCTGTTGTTTCCCTGCCCAGCTCATCCCTCCAGAGAGCTGTGGGGGCCTCAGCAAAGTGCCAAAATCCACCTGGGGGCTCCATAGGCAGATCACAGTGCCAGCAATGCATTCAGTTCAGATCACTGGAGCTTTGGGTCAGGCCTTCAAGGTGCCTCAAAATGTCCAGTTGGTGTCTGAAACATCCTCTTGGATGCATTTATATTCCTTTTTATTTTTTACTGCACATCACAGGTCTCTGAGTCTTGCTGTGCTGTGTCCTTGGGTCTGTTACAGACCCTGTAACTCAACCAGCTCTGTCTTCCCTCTGTGCTTCCAACTGGACTCATTTGCTGGGGCCTGCTGGACACAAAGAGGCCCTTGAGAGGTTGTGTGTGAGGCCTGTTGTCCCTGAACCCCCAGCTCCAGGCTTGATCTTCCCCCTCTGAATTGCAAGGACAGCAGGGCTGGACCCAGATGAGATAGTGTCTCTGACTCCAGTCAGAAGCACTGCTACAATTCCCAGCACTAAAATGCAGCCTTTCTATTTCTCTGGACACAGCCCTCAGGACCTCTCAATAGCAGCAGGCAAGAAAATTCCAGTAATACCAGAGGGATCTTTACTTGCCTCAAGTAGAAGAGAATCCATGGGAATTCTCAGAAGCTTTTTATCTCTTGCTCCCTGCAATTACTCTCTATGCTAAGAACATAATTGAGGAGGGGAAAAAAGCAGATGACATCAGCTACCAAGTAGAAAAATATCAAGAAGAAATGACACACTGTGGAACAGAAAGATACTTCACTGCAGCAGGCACTGGGCTGGGACCAGAGAACAGCTCCCACTTCCAAGGCTGGACAAAGATTTCCCACACAACCTTAAGGGAATCATATCTCTCCTGTAGCTTTTCACCACTTTGTAGGAAGTCTCTAGGATAAAACTGAAGGCTCACTCAGAGGTGTTCACAGAGGCCAGCAAGGAAGGCTTTAGAAATACCTACATAGTCACAAAGCAAAAGAAAAGTCAGAGGAAGATGGGAGAAAAATGAACAGGCAAGAATAAGTACTCCTCTAGAAATAAAAAGTCCAGGGTGCTTTGCGTGGAGATGCAGAGCCCACCTGCACTCTACTCAAACAGCCCCTGCTGAAGGAGAATGCACTTCAGTCACTGAGTTGACACACGAAAACTCACTTCTCCTTTACTCTGAAGGGATGCATTAAAAACAAACACAACCTCCTTCAAGTGCACAAGGAAAGGCAGGTCAAGTGGGACCATGTGCACCTTCACTGGGGATTTCCCTGTCATCCTCAATTGAAGCAGAAAGCCACAAAGTGAATTATTTTCTTCCTTCCTTTCTCCCACCCCACCCTCCAAAAGCAGGATGAACAAAGTGCTTCCCATCACAGGCAGCTGACCTGCAAACCTGAAGTGGCAAAGAGCAGCCAAGCTGGTCACTGCCAAGGTCCTGCCATGGGGTCTGGGGACCCACCACACCCCCCAGAACCTTTTCCATGTGCACTGGGAATTCCCCACCACCCACCTGCAGGGCTGGTTTCAAGGAACCTTTTGTTGCTCTCTGGCTGTCTGGAGTTGAGTCCTGCCTTGAGGTTACACAGGGCAATTGCTGGCTGTGCTGGGCACCACACTGGGATGTTCTGTAGGATCCTCAGCACTGCTCTTGTGGGCAATGCTGGAAAATTAGTTTTGGTTCCTGAGCAACCCTAAAGACTCATGGAAATCCTGGTTCGTGACCCAGAATTTTCTGCTCTCAGTTTATAGGTGTTCTTCCTTTGTTTCTTACATGAGACTATAAGAAAGTTGGGCCCCCAGGAGTGCATTTTACATGACTTCCTTCAGCTCAGAGCAACTTCCCATAAAGTATTTTTGATTTAATAAACCATCTTGCTCTGTACATTAAAATTCCTCCACCTACGGCAAACGAGACTGTGACAATTAACCAAAACCACAGAGAGCCTAATAAACCATAATAGAAAGTATTGAGAATTTCTCATTTCAACAATTCAAAAAGCCAATGATACCTTTTCCAGTGGGCACCATAGGAGAACCTTTAAAAGGGCCACAAAATGCCCTTTAATTGGATATTAAGTTAGATTATTCAAAAATTCCCAGCACAGAACAAGGACCAACCTAAGAGTGCAGTACCCTGTGCTCTGATGGGAACCTCACTGCAAAGACGACCAAAATGTATGTAAGGCACCAAAATATGGAACTATAGAAAAACCGGGATGTTTATTGCTACCAGTGCCTTGGACACCACGCCTGTGACCCACAAGAGAGACAGAGCACTGGCTGTCCCAGGCATGAGAGAAAACTTTCAACAATATTCCAACATAAGGCACTGAAAAAATGAACATAGGACCAGGCACCCACAGACTAGTTAGTCTTCATATTTATTTTCTAGACAACTGCTCTGGGAGGTCAAGATTTTGTTCTTTGAATTCTATGCATTGTTAGGAAGTCATAATTTTAAAATTCCAAAGATAAAAGGTGGGATTTTGCTGAGGAGGAGGAGGGGAAGGTGGATATAAATACCATGGCTCCAAAATTCCCAGGCATAAATCGTGTAATTTAAATCTCCTAAATCTGCGAGTGAAGCCGCACTTTATGTTTACAGCTGTTGTTCAGAGCAGAGAAATCCTTTGGCCTCTGATAGAACAGCATTTTATTTCTTTAGTCTTGCCTAAAATTTATTATTCATGGACCACAGTTCTTTCCCTCAAGAGGACTTGGCCAGCAAGCCCTGCATTTCATGCATCAATCTCACCCAGATTAGCAAAGCAAACACTCAGCATTAAAACAAGGTCAATCTGCTAAGATACAGGAGCATGAAAAGAAACTCTCCAAATAAATGAATGAATGTGTCAGTTCAGTTGCTTGGGTTAATGTGATAGCTCTTCATCCTCCTTGCTTAAAAAATTAGAAGAAAATCTGATGTGATTCATGAAGAAAACCTGGAGGGAAACTGCAACACATCCTATGACTTTGTGTTTTCTTCCCCACCTTTTTTGGTCTGTGAGGAACAGCTGCTCATTGTCTAAAATAGCAACTCCCTTCCCAGCGTGTCCCACGTCAAAAGGAAGGCACCTTATCCGTCCAATTTTCTAACCCCAGAGAGGTGTAAACACTCATTTCCTACAGTCAGCCTTGCACATCTCAGCTCTTTGAACCCTGGCACCCAAAGGCCACAATAACATCTTGACATGATTTTTCTGTCCCACCTCTTTTATCAGGTACCATCCAGCCTGGAGCTCACCATCCCCTATCACATCTCTAGCCACGTTCTCTCAAGCCACTGAGCCAGAGCTGCTGATGCAAAGGATGGAGATAGCATTTATTTTGTCATACCTTATCAGTGGCTGACACCCATGGCTCAAAAAACCTTTCTAAATGGCAAAATAACTTAGCAACTTTCTCATTTCACATCTGCTTAGTCCAGTGTGGCACAAACACCTTCCAACCCCTCTTATTGCCATGTCACAGCAGAGCTCTTCCAGAATATTTTATGATTCCCATCCCTGAAGTTGAAGCACAGGCTGCTGCTCCAGCCCTCCCACCTCAGCTGGAGGAAAAATGCTATTCAGAATACAACACCATCTTTTATTTATGGGTGTATGTATTTCCAACTCAGATTTTCTGAAATCTGTCAAATTTTAAATCCAAATGGCCTCTTGATTTCAAGCCAAGACCTTTTCCTGATAAAGCAGAGCAAGGAAACCTCTGTAAAAGTGGAAATGTCTCAAAAGAATTTAGCAGCAGGTCTCTGTGATAACAAGAAGGTTGATGGGCAGTAACTGCACCAGCCTCCTAAAGGAAAACACTTGCAGGCTGAATTTTTACCACTGCAAAAACTTTTTTTTTTTTTGAGAAGGAGCTTTCTTGAAAAAAACAGTAAGTGGATGAGTGCATGTCAGACCTTTTGTCCCCTTTTAATTTAAACCCAATTTGAACCTCTGTTGAAATGAGCAGACATTCTGTATTTACTCCAGTGCTACTTGAAAGAGAAGAAAACGCTCCAGTATCCCTGGGATTTGAATGCACAGACGTGCTTGATAATCAAACTGTTGCAAAGCAAGTGCTAAAGTGGTCATTAATGTAAGTATGGACAACACCCTGGAGAAAGCTTTACTTGCCCCCATGGATTCTCCCACTGTGTGGGTATCAGTCACAGCAGCACGAGCTATTCTAAGGCAGGTTCCAGCATATCAGTGCATGAAGTAGCTTCTGAAGTCAAGGCGCAGGTCTTCAGCTCCGAGAGGTATCATGGCCATAGGCTTGTAGTGATATCAGCCCTTTTAGCCACCTCTTGAAGCCAAGATCAGCTCCTCCCACACCCTGCCCAGCACAGCTCCCAGGAAAGGGCCGCACTCGGAGCCAGGTGTCCATGAGAGAAGGCAGTTTATCAATGAGCGCAGGGCTTATATAGGGTCAGGGTAGAACTCTCTGGAAAAAGGAGAGGGGGGAAGCATCTGATTGGCTAAGGGGTATGCAAATGAGGAATCAAGAAAGGAACCAATGGGGGAACGCAGCATAAACAGAACCATATATGGAAAAGGGGTGCATTGCACCAAATCTGAACCAATGAGGGAAAGGTTGGTGGGAAAAAGCCCTGAGGGTCTGTGGGAAGAAGAACTTGGNTGAGGGTCTGTGGGGGGAAGAACTTGGATAGGATTGCTAAGGGGAAATATTATGGGTAGACATGATGACCAACGCCATTAACAGGTGAGGTGAACTGGGTAGAATCTTCATAAACTGCTCTCAGCCTGCTTGGGTCCTCAGTAACCTCTGCCCCCCCCGCCCTCTATGTCCTCGTCAATCCATCATTTATAGTATTTCTGCCACTTGATAAAATCCAGGTCTAACCCGACACCAGCATTTCCCACACTGATCATGCCAACACACGGGCAATCTGTTGACTTCCTCAGGAATCCTTGGAGAGCCTGGTGCTGCTCCATAGACCTGCCACCACAGTGGGGCATTTGGGAAGGTAAGAGCCCCCTGAGAATCCTTGGAGAGCCTGGTGCTGTTCCATAGACCTGCCACTATGGTGGGGCATTTGGGAAGGTAAAAGCCCCCTGGGAATCCTTGGAGAGCCTGGTGCTGCTCCATAGACCTGCCACCACAGTGGGGCATTTGGGAAGGGAAGAGCCCCCTGAGCTGCCACCCTGTGCCTGCTGGGCCAGACTCTGCCACCCTCAGTCCAGCATTCCAACAGCCCTTGTACTCCTCATAACACCAACAATTCCTGCAGCTACACCAACATTTCAAGGAGAAAGGTAGAGGCTCATCCTATGAATCTGAAGAACAATCTCAGGGCAATCCGAACTTCTGCACTGCCAGAGCTTGGAAAGCCACAGGTCCTGACCCAAACCCACCTTGTACAGCTGATCATGGCAGTGTTTGATCTCCTGACCCAAGTTCCAGCATAGACAAAATACAACGAAACACATTTCTGGGCTTACACTGAGGTACAGGCAGCTAAAGATAGTTAATTATTAAAGCAGATTAAAACTGTAAGGCTTTAATTATTCAGCACAGCCATCCCTGTGGCAACTTTCACAACAGATAATAGTGCACTTTTCACACAGTTCCCTCGAGTGAAATCTTGGTCTTTGCAGATGCAAAAGGTTTTTTTCATTTGTTTGCTTTTGATTTGGATCCTTTGCTTTTGCCATGGAATTCTGGATTTCTTCCATGTCATAGAAGAGAACAGAAGCTGATGTTCTCCTCACAGACCTGGACAGGCTGCAGGTCACAGCAAAGAGCACAAAGGAAGTTTGCACCACCCTTCACTACACTACAATGGACTCTGCAAGGTTTATTTTTTCTGTTCAGCTGCATCCTCTGGATCACATGCAAAAGGCCATTTATGTAACATTTCTAATCTAACGAGCTTCCCATCATGAGTTTTTCCATAAGATCTTTCTTCTTTTATAAAAATGAAGATTTTCCTTTCACTGGCTGCAAAGACTCCCGACTTTTCCTAATTCTAAATTTTGCTACAGCCAAATTTCTTCAAGGCCAATTTATGACAGTTAATTAACACCAAATTAATTTCAAAATCACTGAGGAGGTATTCCCCCCAATATTCCTTTTACTGAGTATGTACAGAACAATTTTCTCTCTGGATTTATTTTTTGTTTCTAGATATTCAGCAAGGTTTTGCAAGAAAGCACAAAGAACGGTTATTAATTATAAATTTATGTTTAATTCTAAAACCTTTAATATGGTGTGTCCCAGGACAGCATCCCACCACTGGCATCTTTCAGCTGCCCAGTGAACCCCTTACTCAGCAAGTCCCCACAGGTTTCACTGCCCTTGGGGATATTGTGAGGGTCATATTTTCCCATGGATGAATTGTTGGGAAACAGTTTCTCCAGTGTCAGGCCCACTGGCTGCTCTCTGGCATCAGGCATGCGTGTCCTCTGGGTTCCTTTCTTCTCTTAAACAAACACATTTATTGTGTCTGCCACTACAGAAATCCCCCTTCCCTGAAATTCAGCATTTTCACATTTCTGCCTTTGCCCCTTTCCTCATCCCCAATAAAAAGGTGTTAATTAACTACACCACTTCAGTGTTCTTGCAATAATTATGACAACTCTTTGCTAAAATAGATCCAGAAAGAGGAGTAAGAGGCCACATAAAGCTGCTACCTGGAGCTCTCAGTTACATAAATAACCTTTCCTATCAAATGAGTATTCAAACATCTGCCTGGGTAAAATAAGAATTTAAATCACCACATTGAAAATCAACCTAAAAATGGTGCAAATTTCTACCCCAATTTATAATCTCATTTGCCATTTTGGGAAATGAAGAGCATCAGCCCAGGTTTCCAAAGGAATTCCAGTGAGCATGTCCAGTGCCTACAGTTCTTTGTACACTTCATGAAAACACAAATATTTTCATTTTTAACACTGTTAGACATGATTTATCAAGTGTCATAGAATTTAATAGTTCAGATAAGTCCAGTTATCACCATTTTTCCTGCAGTCAGTGCTGCTTTCAAAGCACTCACAAAGAACTCCTGATGATGATCAAGAGCCCTCCCGCTATTTACATGAATTGTTTCAAAGCAGCAACAACCTCAGCAAAGAGCATTATGAGGGATTATTTACTCCCTTCAAGAAAATAACACACAGAGAGGTGTCAAGCACTGAAGCCTAGAAAGGGAATATGGACTTAATCCCCCACAACAAAGCTATTATTTTAGGAAATAAGTAAAGTAATAATAAAAAAATAAAATAGTAAAAAAATAAAAGACCAGGATTAATCAGTTGCCTTGGATACAAAAGAGTTGGCATCTAAATTCTATGGATAATTAACTAAAAATGAGTAGAGCAATGGATTCAATAGCTGAGCACTTCCTTGGATTTTGTACATGTTTTGATATTCCTCTGGATTAGGCAACTCAGCTAGAAAAAGATGACTTATTCTGGGCTTTTTAGGATTGGTCAAGGAATTTAGGGAATCCTGCCCAGCTGAGGGTTTTGCACAAGGTGTGAGAAGGGAGAAAAGAGGAAATTCCCATTCACCAAAAAAGAGCACAGATGAAACCCAAGTGAGTAAGAAACTTGCTGATTCACTAGCGAAGGACACTGTGCCATTAGTCATCCCTGCTCCTTCCACAGAGGCCAGAAAGAATTAGTTTGTTGTAATATTTCTGGAGTATTTGAAATGCCTAGAAACCAAATCAGCTGAAAAACACAGACCTTGACTGGGAAAGTTGTGAAACAGTTTCTACCAAGGATCAAAATAAGCTTTTCTGAACAGCTCTGAACTTCCTCCTGTGGTTTTTCTGCACAGCTGTCCTTTGGAAAAGTGGGAAGCACTGGATTTGCACAGGAGCTACAACACATCCCCATCACCACAGGCCTGGCTCCTGCTGACTGCACCTGGGCAGGGCTAAAAGGCTGAGCCCTCCCTCAACAGGGACCTGTTGGGCCAAAGAGCTTTCCAAAGCCAAACCCAACTCCAGTAGGGCAGAAAATGTAAGAGCACCTTGAGAAAGAAGGGCAAAAAGAATGGATGTTTTGCAACACTGGTCAGAGAAAAGTTGCTTCAAGCTCCAGATCTGCCTACTTGCCTCCAATCATGTTTCTAAGTGACCAGAACACAAGTGTGTGTGCAGCTTAACTGACTTCACATACTTAAGGCTCAGCTCAGATATATTGCTAGATCCATTCATATAATAAAATACCACATGTCATTTGATGCCCTTTGAAACATGCTTATGTATTTAAATGTGTGTCAGAATACAAGTCTGCAGCTTTACTCAAAGGTCACTGAGGGGGACAGTGAGCAGGGGGTGTTTGCTCAGAGATGGAAAAGCTCATTTCTTTCCCTTCTTACCAATACCTGTCACTGGTGAGCCCAGTTCTGGTAAAATATCAACTTCACAAGTAAGAACTGGTTCCATTTGATAAGAGTGTGGCAAAGAGCAATTGGACTTCGACATCAAGGGCTAAGTCCTCACCTGTCACAAAGCAGAAAATTATTCTGCCAGTGGATGTGAATTTATTTCTAACAAGGAATTTGAACCTATTTTCATCATCATTGGATTGAGCAATCCTAAAAGGAAACTGTGATAACAATAAAATCTCCCATGCAGGGTGTGGGAATGGATTCTGGTATTTGTATGTCAAATAATAGTAATGTTTAGTATTTAATGTTTTCCTTATTTTACAGTCTTTTCCATCTATCAGGGAGACATTTATGGGGCCAAATTAACACAAGTTGTGGACTTGGGATGGGATTGAGTTCCTAAAAGACACATTTCACTGATGGTGCTTCACCCACATACAAAGTACAAACAATACCCACGGAAACAAAGGAAAAACACTGAGAGGTTTGAACAATAGATATTCAAGTTCATAGCACATTGAGGTTCCTGTGACACATGAATGTGAAATGATTTGTCTTTAAATCATGATTCTCCCTTTGAAATGACTTTTATACACAACTCTGAAGTCTGGTCCAAGTCCCAGAGAACTCCATGGGAAGGTTCCCAGCACCTCACAGGGCTCTGCAGGAGCCACTCAAGTCCACCCACATTGTTTTCAAGACAGACACACACAATTTGATCAAGTGTGGAATGACAACACATTTGACAAGCCCAACCAGAATTAAATAGAGGTCTGATTGCATTCTTTAATCCCGGGCCTTCATTCCTCATTTTGAAAACCTGCCAAGCAGGCAAGAGCTTGAGAGGAGGGGATGAGGGTGAGCTCAGTACTACTAAGAATAAGAAAAACCAGGTGCTAATTTTAGCTGGGCCACTGATTCACTGCAGGACCCTGTGCAGGTCTTGATACTCCTGTGCCTTCATTTCTCCATCTCTAAAGTGGTCACACACACACACACCCAGAGCATCACTAAAACCAAATGCTGCATCTGACCAACACTTCTCAAGCAAATATTGTGCCAAACAAAATAAAACCTGTCATAAATAGGAAAACAAGGAAGGCAGCCTTGAATTTTCAAGTGGTTCTTTCCACCTCTTCCTTTGATTTGTACAAATGGGCATGCATAGACAGACACGTATAAAGTAAGTTTACTCAGGAAGTAAAGAGATCAAATCTCTCTTTCTCAGACACTTAGGATGTTCCTGCAGTATTTTCTGAGTCTGGTTCCTCACTCTCAGTGCTTTACTGAGATAAACCAAGTCATGATCCAGATTCTTTCCCCAGGCCTGACTAAAGCAGCAGGTGGAGAGAAGCACATGACCAGAACTGGAGAACTTCAAAATAAAGACAGGTATGTTTTGGGAAAAGGCAAAGTGATTTAGTGACAGTTCCCAGTATTTTCCTCAGGCTAAAGACTCCCTTTTCACTTCACAAAAGCTTCAGGCAGCCTTAAGTCTTACAAAAATAAATAAACCCAAACAATATCTAAGGTGGCTCTTTGCACCACTCAGACTAAGTGAGCTGAGCTTCCCTTCAGGCCAAGTGCAGTTACTGCTGGGGAACTGATTTATAAGAGACCCTCCCCAGGTATCTGACAGCTGTATAAACTGTGCAGATAAAGCAACAATGCACCAGCACAGACTGAAAATCATTTAAGCAGCAGAAGCTTTTAAAATAAATATCCAAAAGCTGAATTCACAATAGAGCCATTTAGTTATCTACAAAGCAGAAGTGGCCTTATTTGCTTTAGAATACCTTTACTGCAAGAAACTAAGTCTTGTTATTCCTTTATTCTTAGTTTTTCACAGAATTCCAGGTCCAAAAATAGTGTTATCAGACAGTCTGGCATTTGGCATAAATAAATCACTAAAATGACAAAATCCACTGAGTGTATGTCAGAGCAGAGTGCAATTTTTAACATAAGTCTTGTTCACACTGCATAAATTTGCATTAGTGAAGCTGCAGCGAGCCAGAAATCACTGAAATCAGTGGAGGGACTCCCACTAAATCTCTCATTAGGCTGTGGTACAGCACAGAGACATGAAAGGTTACACATCTTTGTCTGGCAGACCAAGGAAGAGAATTATTTCTAAGCTGACAGTATTCCTTCTCCCACTGCTGTGCAACTGTGGCATTTTTATCATCCTCACAAGCGAAACCCACACTGCAGGCATGTTACTCTTCTATGCCAACACAAGCCCAGCTCATTTCTCCTTTCACACACCATGACCCTTAAAAAGCACAACGCAGGTATTTGCTTCCAAAGAAAGTGTTCTCTGTCAACTTCAGATGAGAAAACATCACTGAGCAGCTCTTCAAAACAGTCCATGGAGATTCAAAGTGTGCAGCCTGGCCTCAGGAAGATCTCCATGCCCCACAAAAGGAGATATGTATGATTGAATCATCTTTTTTGAGTCACCTCCCTCTCCCCTCCCAGAGTGAAGTGTCTCAGCCCAGCTGGGCAGCAAGGACTGTACCTGCTTGTGTTTCACACACAATTAAGGAGCACACAGGTGGCTGTATCTCTGCAGGGACACTTCTCTGGGACAGAGCCTCAATCAATACCCAGTCAATCCCACTGATCCTTGGCCTCTCACTCCCCTCACAGCAGGATCCCTGTCAGTGATTCCTCCTGCTAGTTACCAAGGGGTAATATTTTCCAGTTGCCATGTCTGCAACCCTCTGGTATTTAGCTGTGAGCAAATAACATTTTAACTATATAAAAGAAGTTTGATGAGGTAATATACAACGTTATAGTGGCGCCCAATAGAGTCCCCCAGGTCAGTAATATGCAATTTAAAGCATTCCAAAATAACAAATAGACTCCAGGTACAATAGGTTCTAATGGCTCTTAAAAATGCCCTCAACACCAAGTTAATTTTAAAGAATCAAGTATTAATAGTAACTTCTTAGAGTTCTAGAAATACTTTTCTTAAATTAGCAGATTCACAGCCAAATGCAACAGTTGCTGTACTCGCTTCTTTAAGATTTTTTTTTCTCATAGTATTATTGCAGAGAATACAAGCCCAACAACTCCTCCTGCACTGCAGAGTGGAGAAGGCAGAGCCTGCCCAAAGAGGACCCACCTCCAGGCGTGGCAGTTGCAGCAATTCCACCCTCCAGGCATGCTGGGACACCTGAGCAGGAGCAGGAGCTCCCTCCCTGCCCTGCATGTCTCTGCCACCTCTGGCACGGAATCAACCTCCCAGCACATGGACACACATCCTGTTCTTGGGCTTCAGCATTCCACCAGTCTGCTGAAGAGTCTTCATTTACACCCCACACTCACGTTATCTGCCCAGTCTGAGAGAGGCAATAAGGCTATTCTGTACTCAGGGATGAAAAATTGCTATTTTCTTATATTAGATATGATATTTAATCCTGTTGTGGGTCTTTAGTGCTGGGACACTATTTACACTTTCTAACAAAAGACAATCCAACTGGAGATGTTGAAATCCAGCATTTGAACAGCATAGAATCACAGAACTCTTTGGGGTGGAAAAGACCTTTAAGACCATTAAGTCCAACCTTTAACCCAACACTGCATTGTGTCCCCAAGTGCCACACACATGTCTTTTAATTACCTGCAGGTCTCCCACACCCCTGGGCAGCCTTTTCCCATGTTTGACTTTTTCCTAATATCCAATCTACATGGATCAAGATTATACACCTCCTGCAATGGCTAAAATTAAGTGTCTGGATTCTCATCCCCCTTGCAGTTTCTTAGATACTTTAGATTCACCTGCATTATATTTCTCAATTTTCCCCAAACCCCAGCATTTTGTTTTGAGACTCTCAAAATTTTAGTATCTGGAATTTTGAATAAATCCAGGCTTCCCAGTAGCAGTAATAATAACCAAAGTTATGGAATGTTTGGGAGTGAGAGCACAAAGTCTGTACTATCACACTGACACAGCTGCTGCCTCATTTGAGGAAAAGCTGTAGGCAGCACACTGGAGAATTGGGGTCCAGGATAACACTGCTCTTCCTCATCCTCTAATGGAAAAGAGCACACTGGACAGAGCTTGTTCCCTTTGCTTACTATTCCCCAAATGCCTACAGAGGTATGCTCATAGTAATCTATTATATTATTAAACTTGGCAGCAGAGTAAGTGAAACATCCAGAACGAGAATGATTTTCCAACATGTTTTACCCTAAAGTGGATACCACAGTCACATCACCAGGTACTTTTATTATAATAATAAAAATAATGCAAGGTATTCTGAAATGGGCAAGTGCTAATTATTCCAACTTCCCTGCTACTCCACATCACAGAGCTGACATAACTGCATTCCAATGAACAGCCTCACTGCACCGCAGTGAAACTCCTTTCCTTTCTTCCCAAAGGATATCAAATGTTCCTGCAAGCTTCTTAATTCTTGGTTATCCAAACTATTCAGTCCCCCTCCCATTATTTCTGCAGTAAAACACCAACTATACATCCCATACCTGTAATTTCATTATGTGCCACATGTTCCATCACACCCTGGTTATCACTAAATGCAAATATACGTGTCCATACGGTGTCCCTGTTCCTCAAGTCAAGGATCCCCCAAGGCACTCTTGGAGCATAAAACAACAACAAAGTTGTCATTTTTAACAAGTGGAATATCCCTGATTTAGTAAGGGAAGAATGGGGTGTTAGTCCTCAAATTGCTGATGCCTTTTAACCATGAAAAACATGCCACAAACCGGCCCGGAATAAGAAAGAAGAATTCCCTTCATAAAATTCAATGAGTGTAATGTTTCTATGTTTTATGGGGCACAGGGTGTGAAAAACAGCTCACTTTTAGCCCTGATGACATATTCACGTAGGTGAAAGTGAAAATAGAGAGAGATTTGACATCTTGACTTAAAAGGAGCACGGTATTATGTTGCAAGGGTACTGTGGACAAGTTTGGAGCGAAAGCAAAACATCTGATTCCAGTTCTAGACACAGGATTAAACAAAGAGAAACTCAGGCATGTTTTTGCTTTGCAGCTCATAGAAAAGGCAGTGACTGGAGTATGATGAAGATGTAAGATTTTAGGGTGGAAAAGAATGGAAGTTATCTCAAAAATATTAAGATGAAAACACCTTTCTGCATTGTTCTGGAAAACACCAGCCCAGAGTCAATGATCCCAATGTGTTCTACCACCAGTCTAATGCCAGAATATTTTACTGAGAATCCCTAATATTCAGTTAGAGAAACAAGGGTATAGAATTGGTCAGGAAAATGGCAGGGTTACACAGTAACAATGTTGTAGCATCTGAAAATCTACAGGAGATTTGAAATGTAAATTAAATATGTAAAACAGAAGCAAAATTTACTTTTTACAAGCTGAGACAGAATTTAAAGACGTCAAAGTTAAATTCTTCTCAACTTAGTTTTATAATTGATTATATCACAAAAGGAAACAAGAATGTCAAACTATTTGCTTTGATAGTTCCTTGGGAAAGTATTTCTCAAAACCACCACATTGTCAGTGAAATTGTGATTTCAGGAAAGTTTCTCTTCCTTCCAGGACCTCTGGTGTAAACCTTTATAGTCAGCTGTGCATTTAGGTTAAAAAATTACCATGAATTCCACCCCTTCTTTGTGCTTCTGTGTATCCAGCCACACTCCTGACTCAGGAAGCATTTAAACATGAGCATGAACAATCTCAAACCCCTCCAGCAAACCCTTCAGCAAAGGCTAAAGGCAAACGTGGCTTAGGGCTAATCAAAGCACTGCATTTTCACTTCACGTTTTACAGGACCCCAAACCCACATTAAAAAAAGCTCTAAACAAAAAACCCACAACACCCTGCAAGGGTCAAAAGGACTAAAAGACAAAACCCTCCAATTTTTAGATATTAGCTGGAAGTTGAAGAGGAGTGAGACCTTGCCCACTGCCACAGGTCAGGTGAGACCATGTCCTGCTCAGCCACTCTGTGCTCTCCCAGCTTAGTGCCCCCAAATACAGCAGGAAAGGCAGAAGGACACAACTCCCAGCACAGACAACCAAGCTGAGCTGCTTTTATTTGCTTCCCTGTCCCAAGGAAGATTTCCACCATAGAGGACCACTGTATTTTCCCACTTAGGACACAATATATGGGTCTCTCTCCCCAGCCTTCAGAGGACACAGCTCCAGCCCAGCAGCTGCTCCCCCACTGGGCAGCACTGATGGTCCATTTTGGTGTTGTTTGTTTGGGGTTTTAACCCATTTTGCTTTGCCCGAGGGACTTACTTCTACAACCACTGTAAAAGCCTTATCATTCTCCAGAGAAAAATTAATTAATGAATAAAATGAAGCACATTAATCACAGAATGAGAAGACAATTTCTATTACATCCAAAACCTCCTATCAATTTTATTTTCTGGCACATGGAGGGTTCAGTCTTACACCCAGATGGCTTTAAGGACTGACCACATTGGGAGCTCAGGGACCACAACAACACTCTCGGCAGGGGCAGCAAAACCAGGCACACAGAAAGAACAGATGAAGCCCAAAGCTGGCTGGTCCAAGACTCCTGAAAGCAGACAGGAATGTTTCCATGGACTTTCAGACCTGCCCTGGGCAGTGTTGCTCAAGCAGATACTTAGGACAGATATACTGAGCCTGTTTATAAGGAATCACAGCACAGGAAAAGAACTGGGGTGTCTTGCAATCACACAACATTTGCTGTCATGCCCCTGACTTGGATCAGAAACCTTTTGTACCCCAGCATTATTTTCCACCAGACTGGAAGAATGTAGTGCAGGAGATGATAACATTCCCTGGATTTTGCCAGGTCTGTGTTTCCTCAAACATGGTTAAAAATTTACATGTCATTAGGAGCAGCAGAGCAAATGCAAGAGATGTTTTGGCCTTTAGACAGTACTTGGAAATAAGGAGGGGGCTTATTATTATTTATTTCTTGATTTAAAATAAGTTAACTATTTACTACATCACCATTTTAGAAAGACTCTTCCAGTGTATTTGGGATTTTACACTGCCATTGTCTTGGCTCTTTCTAAAATGCATGAAGTGACATTTCCTGACAAGAATATCTCAGATTCCATCTTCTGTCTGTTTTTTATTCATGGTGACAGTTGTGTGTCTGCTGCACTGCTCCATCACACTGCTCTCCATCCCAGTTCTATTTCAACTTGGAGGTCCTACACTACGATTTATATAAAGAACATGTATTATTTATGGGAACAGTTGTGGGCCTGATAAACTCCTCCAATCTGCTCCATCCCAGTTATTTAAATTTTGAGGGCATGCACTATGATGTACATGGATTAAAGAAATACTTTTTTTAGAAAAAAAGTTCTGTATTTGTACCAGAAAGAAATTTGCCATGGTCTTCAGTTATTTAAGGACTTCATTCCATTCCTGAAGTACACAGCCAGGTCAAAGATGATAATGCTCAGATTAAGAGAACTATTGCAGCATAGGTGTCATTTTTGCTTCGATGCCTTCTCTCCATTTCAATCACTGGCATTACTCTCTTGCTCAAAGTCTGTACACAAATTGTTTGGAAATTCAGTCCATGAAAATTATGATAAAGTTCACAGTACTGAAGGCTCAGCTTTGTCAGCTCACTGCTGTGACAGATGAACTTGAACCCTCATTCTTTTTGTGTTCCATTGGAAACATTCAGATTCAACATCCAAGACCAGAATTATAGGATGGGTCAAAATAAAACCTAAAAGTGTTCAAAATACCAACCCCAAACCCTAGAAATTTATCTAAACCCTCAGGATCTGGGCTCTTCCTCTTCCCTCCATCCATCTTGCTCCTTGGCACTTCTCCTCCCCAGCTGGTCCAACACATGAATTTTCCCCAGCAAGAGGAAGAGCTGCAAACACATTAGTGCTGTGGAGGGAGCAGAGCTGCAGAAAACTCTGCCTGGAAACATTGGGACCTTAAGGACAAACCCTTTTATCTACAGTAGCATCTCAATGTTGGCATTGAGTGAAATGACTGAAATATTCACAGGGATCAGAAAGGAATCTCAGAACACCAAAAGGAAGAGCAAGGCTCTTCTGAGAAAGACATGACATGTAGGTGCACAAGAGTGTCACAGGATACTGCAGAGGGATATTAGGATGTACCCTTTTGTTAATATAGTGCAAAACTTACTACACTTTTGTGGTGTTTTGAGAAAAAAACCCCTAACACTAGTAGCAAATTTAAATAGTTTAACTTCCAGTAGTAAAATAGTTGGTTTGTTTTGGTGGGGTTTTTTTGTTTGGTTTTTTGTGTGGTTTGTTTTTGGGTTTTTCTTCTTTTGTTTTGGTTTGGTTTTTTATTTTTATTTTTGTTTGTTTTGTTTTTTTTAACAAAGACAAACTTTGGATGAAACAAGAAAAATGAAAGTTCTCAACAAAACATCAACACTTTCATAAATAAGAGGAAAAATCCCACTCCAGTTCTTGTGCTTTATAAACCTGTCACAACAGGAAACAAACATAAGGGGCAATAGATCTGGTGTGAAGAGAGCAGAGATTTCAAACACTCAAGAGCTGACACTGCCCACTGATCCCAAGGTACAGAAACACCTTCTGGGCCCTTGAGCAATGGAAATGAGTTACCCCATCTCAGGGCAAGTGTTGATGCAAACTGTGCCTCCAACTGTGCAAGGTGAAAGGGAACAGGCACCAACCTGGGGGGCTTTGATTCTGCTCCTTTTTTGTGTCTCCAGTTTCTAACAGAGACTCAGACTGAGATACTGTTAATCAGTATTAGAAACAAAGAGAGCAGAGACAAAAAAAGAGCAAATCCAGTTCCCATTGCCCCATCACTGACCTAAGGTAATTCCTACAACTGCAGCTCTTTCCCATGTGACTGTAGTAACAACTTTTGGATTTATTGTTTATCCTAATTATATTTTATTTTGCCTTTGTGGCTGGGTGTCATTTTACAGCTGTACTTTAAAGCACCTGCAATGTGATCTATACATCAATTAGTAGCAGTTATTGTGGTAATAACGTCATTATTTTGATGTGGCTGCTGATTAATCTGTAAATAAAGAGCTGAATCTCTCTGATGTTTGTCTCTGGTAACTATATGGTTTCATACTCCTTAATGATAAATTCTTTTAGAGTGGTTAAATTTTTCTACGTGAGGGGTTGAATATCTGTGAGCATATTCATGACTAAGAATTTCCTGGAACCACAATACACTGAATTTGTTTGAAAACCATGTAACAAGAGCATTACAGAAAGAAAAAAAAATCATTCTATTGAAAGGAAAACCCTTGAAGGTGTCCACAAAGAAGCAGCAAGCAGTTATTCAAGATACTGGTCACTATTTCTCTTGCACTGTCATCATTTCCCCCCATGTTTTTAACACATTCCAGATTGTCTCAAGTGCTAAAATACTTTTCTTCTGCAAAGCCCCCTGAACACTGGGAAGATTACAGGGTGATTGATGAGGAATACAAGTTGTTTTGCTTCTCTGGAATATTCTTCCTTAAAGGATTCTCTTTTATTCCCAATGAGCAATTAAATGGTCTTTTAACATGTACTTTACACATCTCATTAGGAGGCAGTAAATAACTCAGTACTTTGATGCAATGCTGGATTTGAATTCCAGCGGAGCTGAGAAGGGATTGGAGCCACAGAACTTCACTATAAAGCTCTGCAAAGATCCTTCAATAAAATGTTACCTGTGTCTTCCACAGGCTCAATGAAAACCCACAAATGCAGCAAAGGGAGGGTTCCCTGAGCCCAAATTCAGTGCTCATTCCCCACAGCAAAACCCTCTCAGACAAAGCCCCACACACAGCAAAGCTCTGCCCTGGAGATAAAGGTGGGCATTCACTCCTGAGGAACTGCTGACGTCACGAGTGTGTGTGACATCACTGAGCCCTTTTGGTCAATGTGGCTTTGTGCTCTCTGTGCTCCCAAGCTTCTAATCAAAGTATAAACTCTGTACCTGAGGCTGCAATTAACCCTCACTCCTCTCAAATGCAGCTGGTCAGGAAACATCCAGGAGGGGAACACTAAAAAAGTAGCCAAGCCTGTAAGAGCAAATTGCTGCCCCAACAGTTCTTGCTTACAGGTCACAGCTGATACACAAACTGCTGCTGATTTCAGCATCTAAACCCCTCAATTTAAGGGCAACTTTAGAGGGGAAAGGCAAGCAGGATAGACTTTTTAGTCTTGATTTACAAGTTCTTCTCTCTTACTTTTATAATAAATATAAGTAAGGGAAAAAAATCCAAACCTCTAAGAAGAAATTTTGACAAAAATCAGGTCAATTAAGTATTCAGATTTTAAAGCTTTTTCTATGCAAGTGTGGTTTGAAGCAACTTCTTGCAAAAAAAAAAAGCTTTAAAAACATTTTCTCTTTTTTCCAGCAGAAAAAACCCAGAAGACAGATAAAAAGGGGACCACCTTGCTGCCTCCTCTGCAGAAATAAAATAAAAAAACCCAACAAACAAAGCAACAAAAAAAACAAACCAGCAAACTAGAAAACAAAAAAAAAAGAAATCATTTCTCTTGAAGACAGTTTTTGCTTCATTTTTTCATGCAATTGTCAAAACCATATTTTCTTTCAGCCTTTCTGTGACTCAGTGAGCTCTCCAGCAGGGCACTTGCACTGCAGTCAACACAGTTAAATCAGAACAGAGTCACACCAAGGTCTCACATCCACCTCTCCTGACCCTGGCACAGTTCTCCAAGTTTCCAGGGGTTCAGGTCCCACCAGCTGTCAGATGATCTGCACCTTTCACACACACATACAGATTACTCCTGCCATTAAACTATTCAGATTCAACTTCCCTTCCATGACACAGCCTATCATTGATACCTCAGAGCTACAAACACTGCTCAGAATCAGAATGAGCCTCCAGCAGCTCCTGCTCAGCTCCAACTCCAGCTGGCACAGGCAGGACCTGGCCGAGCCCCCGGGCACGGATGGGCAGAGCAGCCTCGGGCTGAGCACTCTGGTTTGGCTGCTCAGGGGTTTGGTTTTTAACAAGTCACACCAACACTGCTTTCCCCCTCAATGTCTCCCAGTGGTCCTGGCTGCTGCCCAGGCTCCAGCAGGATATGCCTCTGAGTGTGCTGAGTATCCTATTGCACAACTTTAAATGCCTACTAACTGCATGCAGTTGCCTTATTTGTAAAAGGTGGTGCCAGAAGTATTATTGCATTTCAGATTCTTTTCCGTGGGTAATGGTGGAAAATTCTGTTTTAAATCCATCCAATGCAGCAGTTCAACAGAGGAATGTCTGGGTTGTTGTTTGGGGCTGTTTTTTCATTCCAACTTCACATTCCTCTGCTTTCACCTTCCCCTATTTAAACCACGTATCAAAAAAAATTCACATGATTAGTAATAACACACCTAAACCCCCAGGTTTTATAACATACTGATAATAATGACTGTCAGATAACTAAATACAGACACAATTAGCACTTGTGTTATGAATGCTCAAAACAAACCCTGTCTAACAGGTATTTTGATTTATTAAAATAGCACCAAGAAGTGATAGAAATAATTTTCTGGTTGCAAAGCTTCTGGTCATTACTTTCCATATCAAAAATAAAAAACCGCAATGGGTAGAACCAGGAATAAAATTATCTCAAGGAAATGGAAAGCAAAACAACATAGAAATCATTTCTCCAAGGGGAAAAACAAAAGAATGAGGAGGACCAAATCAGCATTAATCCAGTGTATGTTACAGGTTAGTCTGAAAGGGGCTTTGCTCCGTTTGCCAAAGTTCAGGAACAGCACATGCTCCTGATTCCTCCCAGAAATGCCTCACTCTTTGGGATATTCACCTACTTTTTGGCTCCATGTGAAGCTGGTTAATCAAGTCATGTTTTCCCCAATATTGTTTGTGTTTTAAGTGCTCCCAATCTGAAAGGCAGCAGACGCCATCTGAGCCTTTTACACAGTAACTTCACTCAGTATGCTATTAATAATACCAAGAACTCTTAATACAGGTCCAAAATAATTTAGGCTTTCTTCCATTGGAAGCCACAAGACAATAAGAGGAGGCTCCAAGAGAGGTGTGGATCACCCACAAGAGGTCTGAAGAGCAACATGTATTTTTACTGGAAGTCTGCTGAGTAGCCAAAACCTTTGGAACGCCATGACACCAGTCTGGCAAAGTGATCTCTCTCTCTGCTTTATTGAAAACATCTTAGACAGCAAAATGAAAAAAATGCACTTAATTTCCATGATTTTGAGCTTGTCTTTCTGCTGGCCTGAAGTCTGTCAGAAGAGTGAAGATCAGGAAATTCAACAGAGCTTGACAGACTTCATTTGACCAAAACTCAAGGGAGTGAGAAAGATTTGTTTTCTTTCCCTCCTGAAATTTTCTTCTATCAAGAAGTCTGGGATGGGATTTTCCCCTCTAGTGATGTATTTATAGCCCCTAAATAGGGATCTAATCCAAAGTCAATTGAAATCAATGGGGAGACTTATTGACTTCAGTGATTATTGGATCAGACCCTACAAGTAGAGCTTCCAAAACTACAGAAAGTATTCTGGGACGTCTTGTACTAGAAATGATCACCAAGAATGTAAAATAACAACCCAGTCATATTCAGGGTAACCAGAGCAGATAAAACAGCTCTTGTAGCAAACACAGGTCACAGATGATGGGACAAAGCTTGGCACCTGTGTGAAGGTCCAGGCAGTTGGAGTTCCCACTTTGGTGGAGTAGAAGAGGAATGGAAAAGGTGTGGGGCAACTGCAACACATTTTCATTAAAAAAACTTAAAATCACAGTCATTGAAACAGGTTATTCTTCCAGAGCTCCCACAATCAAGAGTACCAAATACAGATTCTTTCTGCCCAAATCTCATAATATAGAGTATTTAGAAACTAATAAACAATCAATTACCAGGGGTTTCCCTGTCTGCAGGGGGAGCTGAGAACAGCACATGCTGCAAAGTCTGGCTGTGCTCTCCAGGATGGATGGCACTCCAGACTGTGACAACAAACACATGTGGATATCAGTGAGTTTCAGGAGTCCAATGTCACACAAAGCAGCAGCTCGATGTCACCACCCACACTAAATACTGGTGTTTCTTTCCTGGTAATCACTACCTTTTATTTAATTCATCAGTGAGACCTTTAGATCTGCCAGAGACGTGTTAACCTGGCAGCACTCGGGGCTGAAATGTGTTATCTGTTTGGCACTTCAAGCATCCACTACCCAAGAGTTTCAGGTGCTTTAGAAGAACTCGACACCCAAATGAAAACATGGAGAAATGCAAGGAGAGGAACTGAGCCAGGGATTAGCTCCCCTGATCAGCTATGGATCTGCTCTGCTGCATCCAAGCAGCTGGAAGCTGACTGGGATCAACCAGCCCATCACAGAGCTGATACAGAGACTGCCCCAGTGCATTTGTCCCCAGGGAGCTCTCTGGCCATGAAAGATGACTGTTGGTGCTGTGAGGAGATCCACACTGAAGCTCCCATCAGTTTGAGTGATGAGGATGTGAGCAGAGGAGTGGAGAAAGGGCAGAGGGAAAAGATGGATTTGCTGTGCTGCAGACTTGCAAGTCAGTTTGTGCTTATCTCATGCACCAAGAATCTCTGGTTTCTTTAAGCATTGAGACAAGGTTTAAACTAAGGTTCCTGTCAGCTGGATAACAACTAAGGTGAGAGCCTCCAGCAGGTATGACACACCAGACCACAGTAGAATCGCTTCAGAGATGTAAAAACTACAGACTTTTAAAATGTTTTCACACCTGTCATACTTCCTAAACACAATGTGGTTGCACAAACACCTTTCCAGGTACTCCTAGTTAGAGAACACTTATTTTCATCAGTGGCCTTCAGAGGCTATGGAGACAGCTGGGGCTGTTCAGCCTGGAGAAGAGAAGGCTCTGGGGAGACAGCTTAGAGCACCTTAAGGAGCTACAAGAGAACTGAAGAGGAACTTTTTTGGGAGGCATGGAGTGATCAGACAAGGGGGAATGGCTTCAAATTGGCAGAGGGTGAGAGTTCAGAGATTAGGAGGAAATCCATTCCTGTGTGTGGTGAAGCACTGGAACAGGTTGCCCAGAGAAGCTGTGGCTGCCTCAATCATAGAAATATTAAAGGCCAGGCTGGATGAAACTGAGAAACCTCACCTAGTTGAAGGCATCCCCTGCTCCTTGCATGAGTGTGAACTACATGACCATTACAACCCAGACTACTCTATGGTTTTGTGTTTCCAGCTGCTCACAAACCAAACTGCCCTACCATGCTGGATTTCTACATTCACCCTCTGCATGTTGGAGATCAGGCAGCAAACAGACTGAGGCTAATCCAGGCATTCAAATAAACGCCTTTACTCCTCATTTCATAAGCACCAAGCCCCAGATCTTGCAGGAGATGATGACTTTGAGAAGTATATAGCCTTTCTCCCTTTTCCAGACCTCAGTCACACCTTCCATTGGGTGCTCAGGACAACTCCCCAGCACTAGGAGGGTCACTTGTACCATGTTCAGGTGATTTTAGGAGACAGCAACTGAAATGGAAAGGAAAAGGCAATGAAGGGCTCAGCAGAGACACCCCAGCCAGCAGCACCCATGGCTGTCCCACTGGTTCAGGCAGCACAGAGCAGAAAACATGGACATTTTATCTTATGGACAAACCTGCAAACCTGCATTAAATTCTTAAGGCATTTTTCAACACACTGATTTCCAAAATCTGTTTGTCACGATGTCTAAGGCCACACAAGTGAACTCACAGCACATTAGAAGAGCTATTTCAAGAAACATTCAGACTCAGAATATTAAATACTGACTTTTGATTTATCTTTAGCATCTAGGAGACAAACTGCAGGCAGGGGAGGGCCAGAAGGAAAGAAATAGAGCCTTTTCAGAGGTGTTTCTGTTTTACAGCACTGCCATTTTTAAAACACTGCACTTCCCTAAGTTCCAAATGTCAGAAGATGGACAGCAGCAGGAGACAAGACTGAAAGAATTATGAATCCTCATTACTTTGGCCTCACCTGTTTGCTTTAAGCACACACTCTGCATTACATATCAGGCTCCAGAAAAAGTGGTGTCCAAAATTAAGGCAATATATGTAGAAAATACCAAAGACATATTCCTTACAGCACAATTAAATGCAGCATACACATTTCATTGTGATCAAAAAGATTAAATTTAATAAGCACATAGAGCACTGAAACAAAATTCCTTTAGGCATCTATTCCTTCATAAGGTGTATTCTAAAGAAACTCTCCTGAATTTGAAAAGACTTTTGACTCCAGCAAATCCTGGCACCTCCTCAGGTTCCTGGAGAGCCCTCAAACAGGAGGCTCTGCACGGGTCCTGCTCACCTGATGGTATTGGTAGGTCTGTTGTTTTGCAAAGTCAGGAAGTTCTGAGAGCCCAAGCAGTGCTACAAACCCTGGCAAAGACAGGACTGTGTTAGTAATTACCAGAATGGATTGCCAGAATGCAGCTGGAAGCAAAGGAGACTGGAAAGTCTACAGTCTTTGTGGTCAGATCACGAGGCATGAAAGCTTCTTGTATGGATTCTCTCAGTGAGGTTTGTGCCAAAGGGAACCTTCAGATCTCCAAATATTTTTGGAGGGTGGGAAGGAAGATAATGGGAATGTCATCCAAGTTCATGCAGAAATATCAGTGAGGACCAAGAGGGGGTTTTTTGACAACGTTTTAATATTTTGAAGTTACAAACTGTCTTTGCTATCAATTGAAATAAAGGCTCTGAAACAGGAACACCTCAAAAAAAAAGCAGGTGAGAATTACCAAAACCAATCTTGACAGAGCAACTACCAATAACATCCAGAAATAACTATTCAATGGGCAGGTGAAACATTTTACCACTGTTTTACCTATCCCAGCTGGGACAGAGAAGACATTCTTGCAGCAGCAGAGAACAACCAAGTCATTAATGTTGACAACCACATCAATTAATGTCTGAAAACAAATCTCTGGGATTTTTGATACCAGCACTAGAAATGAGTGTATGGCAGGTGTGAGAAAAATCTCGTTTTGAAGAATTTTTAGAGAGACGAGTTGAAGGAGCAAAGCAAAAATAGGGTTTTAATGGCCAATACTGTGTACACAGGGTGCCACCCCACAGCCAAATCGCCGAGGAGCACACGGAGGAGGGAGGGGTCACCCCAATTTATTCCCTTCACGCCACGCCCCTTCCCCCATCCAGGAGTCCAGCCCTCCGTAGTCCATGTTTGGCACTTCGAACGCTGGTTCGAAGTCCTCACTTCTTCACGGCCTTCTTTGGGCAATTTCTTGCTGCGCCATCAACGCTGATTGGCTCATCCAGTTGCCCTCTCAGGCCCTAACACCGGGCACAGGCCCTTGGCAGCAGCCCCTCTGCTGGGACTGCAGCCTCAGATTTCCTGCCAATTTTTGCCTGTCTAACCTGCATGTGGAGAAATTCCCCCCCCTTAAAGGGCCAGTCCCATTTTCTCAGAAAAAACCCAATTAACACAGAACCTTTTAATTAACCAAACCCCTTCTTTCCCACCTCCCACAATGAACCCTCCCTTTTTATTTCTCACAGCAGGCAGCTGCTGCCTCAAACTGTGTTTAACACACAAATTACTCAAAATCTCATAGCAAGGCACTGAAGATCAGAGGGTCATTCTGCATCTCAGCTGCAAGGACCTCAAGTGTTTCAATTCAGATGAATGTACTTGTAGCCTAGTTAAGTAGTCAAATCTGCAGGTATTTTCCAGCCACTGGGAAAACAAGTTAAGCAGAGCTTTCAGTGGAAGGTAAACATCACCCTCAGCATCACTGATGGCAAAAAAGCAGTACCTAATACACCAGCCAGCATTTATATAACACTTCTCTCTTATATTTTCTCCAGTCCCCAAAAGCTAAAGTAGTCCATGAACAAAAGGGGTGAATATCCCTCCTGGCAGTTGGGTTCCTGTTTCCTGCACTGAGGAGCATGAATGTTCCCTCACCCTCCTTCCAGACATCCCCCAGGCCCTGCCACAGAGGAGAGGCTGAAAAAATAAACCCAGTCTGGTTGGCTGATAAAGAACACAAATGCATTCAGGGCTAAATACAAAATGGCAATCAGGCCTGAAAAGTTGAAGTAGCATGGGACACAAATATTGCCCAGTTCATGGGAAAGGAGGAAAACAAAAGGTAGCCAGATGCTTCACAGGACCTGAAGAACAACTGTCCCAAGACACCGAGACAGATGGCACAAAAATCTTAAAGCAATAAGAAACAAAGAGGTCACTTCCAGCTTTCCAGACACATGCTCTGAATGAGCCTCCAGTCCCTCCAAAACTCAAAATTAATAGTGTCCAAAGCTAACTAAGAAGGACATGAGGTACAATTTTTGCATTTCTAGAATATCTTCAGGAAAATTCATATTCCACTGAGAATTCTTCCATAGAATAATCAGTTCAAAGCCATCTCTTTTAGAGAAAAATGAAGTGGCTTTCAAGAAATCTCAGACAATATTAGAAATGTAAACATATCAGACATTCCTTGAAGGATCAGCAAACCATCAAATAAATCCCAAGCAAAATTAATTGAAGAGCTAATGCTGCTGAAGGGTGGAAAGTTCCCTTGGGAAGGGAGACTGAGGAAAAAGACCATTGTAACTACTCAGATGTTGAGTTTGAGCTAACCAGAGCTTTTCCTAAGAATGGAGCTGTACAACATCTAAATTCCCAGCCATCACAAAATCTGCAAACCTTTTCTTTCTAATATATTAAAGATGGTTTTTAAATATAAAGTAAGTAAAAATATGGATGAACTTGGAATTATAGTTTATTTAGATTTCCCACACAAGTTTGATACAGTTTCTCATATAACCTACTAAGGAAAATAATAAAGGAAGCTGCTATTCTTTTCACAAAAACACAAACACTCACAATAAAAGTAACAGAACAGTTATGAAAGAAAACTGCTGCTCAGAATGTAAAAAACAAACAAAAAAGGTAGCTGCAGGATAATTATGGATCACTAGAAAATAGTGAGTTGAAATACTCTTTATTCCACTAATTTTGAACTGTATCTCATGGTCTAAGCCATAGATAAATTAATTAAAAATACAATTAAGTAGGAAGAGGCAAGAAAGTGTGAGCATAGAGGGTGGGCACAGAAAGACAGGTAAATTCTGTGAAAAGTGGACATGTCTCTATGGGCACATGCTCAGCTTACCTTGGTGGAGACCTTTCAGCCCCAGCTCAATACACACAGGAAAGCTACACTGTTTTCAAGTTGAGCCACTTTTAGGAGCAGGGAAAAGCAAATTAAGCTAAGCATGGGTTTGAATCATAGGAAATAAGGTCTCTGAGCTCAAACTGGTCTTTGCTGCTCTGATAAACAATTCAAGTCCTGAAGTAGAAAGCTCAGGACCCACAGGGTTTGTTCAGCAGAGTCCCAGGACATTCAGCAGCAGCTCCCTCAGTGCCACATCACCTCTGGGGGTGAGATGGTCCCAGAACCTTTGAGTCTCAGTATCCCTGGAGCAGGTCACAGACCAGCTGCATTCCAGGTGCATCAGAAGCTGCTTCACAGCCAGCTTGACACCTGCAGCCCCCTCTTTTGGGTCAGCACTGCCTGCCCTTGTCCATCACACCATGGAACACAGGAAGGGACAGGAGCAGGCACTGCCAGGGCTTGGATGTGCTTCAGGGTCAGACTCAGCTGCTCAGATCCCAGCACACCTACAGGTCTGCCCCTAATCTCTGTCTCTGTTCTGACCACCCAAAGAGTGCCAAAAGCTTTTGGGAAACAATCACCACCTGGTTAAACATGGTGACACTGCATCTAAAAAAAACAGAGTCCAATCCAAAAAGAGGATTTTCTGGAGAGAAAATATGAGTGTTAGAATATCTGAATGCCTTTTTCAAGGTCTTACCATCATGACATTATAACTTCCTAGCCCTGGGCACTCAGAAGACCCCTCAGAAAGGCTCACTCTGTGCAGCCATCAGTGCACAGATGGCAGTCAGGGCACTGAGTTCTATCACCCACTGCAGCCTGACCCCCAGATAAAAGACTTCCTGTTCTACATTTTGACAAAGCCTTCAAAATTTGACCTGGCAAGTTGTGTTAAAATGAACCAGCCAGAAACTCTCATGGCTCCAAGTGCACATTTGAACAGCTTTGGTAACATCAAAGGGATCATTTTAATCCTACATTGCTGTGTACCAGCACAGCTTTGCTGCCCTTGGCCAGTTAAATCACCAAGTCAGGTGCCCAGGGGCAGGAGCCACCAACATGCAGGAGTGACACCCATTGCAGATGCACCTGCTTTGCAGGGAATGCTCTCAGGGCACAGCAGCACTCGGCTCTTTCCCTCCACAGGCTTAACAGAACTTGTGCATGTTCAACAAAACCTCCTCAAGTTCTTCCCTCTCAATTCTTCCAGCTGATTCTGCTCCCTCCCCTTGACAACTTGGTCACTTGATCATGTCTGTGCCCAGACATACAGGTACAGAGAATGCTTTTTGGTTTGAGGAGGTTGAAAAGAAGAACTTCTTATTTGAAGTGTTTCTATTCACATAAAAACTTTGCCTGCTGTTGAGGTAGATTCCTAGGGCCCAGCTATTTCTAATTCCTCCTGAATATTTGGCTTTATGTGAATTATTGACTGTATCTTCAGACTGCTTGCTCAGGTTCAGAGAAAGACACTCTGTTTATGACTATTTGTGCTTTCCTCTCAGGGACAAAGGGGTTGGTGTGCTCATTACACACTTGATTGGAACAGCAGCTGGTGCATAATCTCATCACATGAACCAAAAAAGTTTGCTTACTAGGAGATCACTGACATGAGAAAGGGACACTTGTACAATACAACTTCAGGTGAACTCAGTGGAGGAGCATCACAAAGGGGAGGCACATGGACTGCAGGGAGCTGCTCTCCTGGGCCCTTTGAAGGATAACAGAGCAGAGTGAAGGTAGGATTCAGCTCTGTAAGGAAAGGTGGCCCCATGAAATGCTTCTTCCATACAGGGGTTGTAGAGCTGGGAGAGCCTTGAGAAAGATCTTCCAGAGAGAAATTTGAATAAGCTCCCTGTTAACACAGTCAGTGTTTCATGAGCCCAGTGAAGGCTGAACTCTGTTACCTCACCCAGCATTGTCTTCTGTCATACCTTCAGATCCCCAACACAACAAAGACTTTACAATGGAGAGAAATTTCTGCTACTCTCATGGAGGGATATTCCGACAGGTTAAACAGTGCAGGAAAAACATTCAATGAATGGAAAATAAAATCTGTGAGCTACTTCTAACTCCTCAGATTCTGCTGGTGAAGCAATAGAAGAGGGGATGAAAGACAAAACAGGAAACATGTCACCCCACATTCTGCTCTACTCCCTCCCACACAGGCCCAGAGCACCAATGCTTCCAACCATCAGACTCCAGCCTGTACAAAGCTGCTTTAAATCTGTTCAGCATCTTGAGTGATGGTGCGGGGAGACACAACTGACCCAGTTGCTACACTCCAAACTTTTCCTCAGATTGTAATTTTTCCTTAATCCTTTCTGCCTCTGGCACATAAATTGATCTGCTGAAGAGCCTGGGGTATGATGAAGAGTCATTCACACAATCCCCTGGACAGTATCATTAATGGAGGTGTTTGCTTTCCAGAAGTTCATCACCCTGGGGAAAAGCAGTCCCAGAGGAAGCTTTGTCTCACTGCACAGTAAGTTGGTGATGGGTGATGCTAAAAGGAAAACATTCAGCCCTGATTTTGACACCCTCTCTTCCCTGTGTAGAGAGAGACACCACTGGTTTTAAAGTCAGCAAGTGAAAGGAGGAAAGAAAAAAAAATGGCAAAAGAACAATCTTTTTCTTGGATGAGAAAAGCCAACTCATCCCCACATTGACCCATTCATAGGCAAAACGACGGTAACACCAGATTTTAGTTTGGGATATAAACAGGGTTGTTACAAAAGGTCTATAAAAAAAAGTGGTCTTGCAAAACATGATGACTAAGAATCACATTGCTGACGTGCTATTTTGTCCAGTTCAGAGTGAAATAAATAATTGCTGTTTCCCTATAAAAATGATCCCTGCCAGCTTTGGAGTCCTTGCAGCTCAGCCAGACAAAGCTTTCAGAAGGGAACCTCCAGCTACTTGCCCTTCTTCCTCACCCAGTCCCTCTGCACTAACAAAGTGGTGCATGAGAAAACCATCAGATCCACAGGGAGAAAACTTTGCACCAACATACATTCAAAAATCAGCTCAGAGGAGCAAAGGAGTAATGATGGCCTCACTTCCAGATAATAACATAAGGACAGATTTAACATGGCTCTGAACTGGACACTTTTCCCAGTAACTCAGGGGACTAAATAGATTTCCCACAAATACTGGGAAAAGGTTTTTAGTGTGCATGTTTAGAGTAAACCTTTGATCATGTCTACACCCGTTTTGGCTTCTCTTTACTTCGAATCCTCACCATCACACTGACCACACACTCCTCTGGCTTGTTTGCTCTTGGTAAACACAAAACACTTGCAGGAGATCTTTCTATAGGAGGGTTCTCCAGTTACAGCAGAAAAACCCTCCACTGACTCAGTTCATTACATAAAGCCTGGGATATCCTGGGCATTCCCAGAATGGCAGGATTTGGTCTGAGGAGAAAACCAGCAGGAAACGTTTGCTGTGCTCCAGTTCGTCATGTCAGCAGACACAACACCGCTACACCTCACAGCTGAGCCCCACCCTCCGTGTCCAGCAAACCCAGTCTGGGAGAGTAAGACCTCTGTCTCCTTATTCCTTTGTTCAGACACACATTCCAAAGCTACATTAACCCCCTAAATAAGCAAGGAAGCACATTTCCCATAGCAGTGGATCATTGCTAACTCTCTTGTCTATATTTTTCCCCCCAGAGCACAGAGGCAGCACGATGCACTTGCCTCGGCCATGCAAAGACCACAGTGAAGCAGAAACCATTTTCAGTATTCCTGACAATGCACATCCAGGGGAGGGAGTTATGGAGGTTTTTTAGTTTGAGGGAGGGAGTTGCATTGGGAAGCAGGGTAGGTATTTTCTTGCTTAAGATATATGTACAAGAAATCCCTCAAGAGCATTTAAAGCCAAGTGATAGCAACAGCCTTTTCTTCCTGGAAGAGTTTTCATTAAATCCCACTGCAATTAAAGGTTCATTTCTAAACAAGGACTAAAGGTTTAGGTTATGGAATGAAATGCTATAGAGGAATAGCTTGTTCCTCATCTCAGAAATGCTTCTACACATCCCAGCCTCCCTTTACTGCTGTTTGTTCCCACTTTTGCCTTGGATTCCTGTAGCTCTGGGGACACAGGACATACATTTAGCTCATGCAAAGCCCACAGAGAAAGCAAGACCCTTCCAGTGCAGCAGGATCACACACAATGGCAAGATGCTTGTGAACTGGGGAGGGAGGATGAAAGTCAATGCTTACACTTACAGAACAAATTCTGCTACACTGGCTTGTTGCCAGAAAAAATAACCCATTACAATCAAAACCCAGTTAAGTCAAACAGTCCATGCTTAATTAAGCCCACTCAGAGTTTTCTGTTCAAAGCAGCTGATACTTTCAGCAGGTGAGACTGAAGCTTGCCAGCTCAGAGGATCAAACCCAAGCCCTTAGATGTGGGTGTCCACACTGCGTATTGCTGACACAGAAAAGGGGATGGAGAGCCCCAAACTGGAACATTCACAACACAAAGCTTCAACTGGAAACATCAACAGCTACATCTACACTTCCAAACACACTGGGGCTGGGCCTATGGGCCCTCAGGCCTGATGAATACACAGTCCACATCCTCTTAAGCTGGATACTTTCCCCAAACAGTGTCCTCACTCATATTACCCACTGGGACCAGTCCCTGGCCACTCTGTTCCCAGAAGATGGCCAGCAGTCACTTGGGTGACTGGCACTTGCTGCATGTTCAAACTGTGCCTGGAATTCTCAATTATCAAACAATTAAATAATATGAGCAACAACCACAAGCCTGGACTGAGACACACATCCCAGCCTTCTCCAGTTTATTGGGATGGTTTGTGCCCCATCCATCCTGGGAACATTAACCAAAACAATTTATTTTGAGCTGAAATAGTGGGTCGGGTCTTAGAGATCATTACAGCAAGAATCCTCCCAGTAACTCCAACAACCTTCACACCCAACTCCCAGCAGCAGTTCTGCACTCTGGCTGATACACTAACTCAGAGCAGACTCTGTATCCCCAACACAATCCCAGCTCACCAATATATCCTGATTTTCCTGGGGTAGAAGCTCAGAGAGCTTAACTCTGACCCCTGTTTGAAGCATGTGGAGAAGGAGGCTGACAGCAAACAATGGATATCAGCTCATTTTAGCCATCAAACCCACAAAAAAAGTCTGCAGTGCAGATCAGTCATAAGGAACAGATAGGGCAGATAAGGAGGGCAGGAAACCACACACCTAAACACACATAGACAGAAGCAGCTACAGACACACCAGTTTGTAAGTGCTGTGTGTCTGGAAAAGGAAGAGGCATGCAAATAGACAGCAATGCTGTTGAAAAGGTCTCTCCTCCCCTTTTCAGACAGAGGTGTGCACGCCAAGCCTTGACTCGTTTGGGGAGAGGGTGTTTCATTGTGGTTTGGAGATGCATCCAACATTTTTTATTACTCAGAAACTTTGGTTCTGAGTGTATTTTTATAAGGAGTCTGAGAATGAAATATGATTCATATTTACATCTGTTAACATGTTGGGAACAGAAAAAAAGATGAGTAAATTGCTGCTGAAAGAAAAAAAAAAGAAAGAAGAGTTGGTTCAATTTCCCACAAGACTTTCTAGGTTTGGGCTGCAAATGTTTATGTTACCAGAAACACTGAGGTGAAGGCAAAAGACAGTGGCAAAGTCAGCAATGATCTGAGCTGTGCATCTGGTCTTTTGGTAATGCTGATTTGGAAAGCACATAAGAAGTGAGGCAAATTAGTTCTGTCAATTCAGGATTTTGATACAAACTGTTTAGTCCCATGATGTAATTTGGGCTGGTTAGCCAGAGCAATCCCCCTGGAGAAAGAATACATTGTAATAGTTTTGTCTGTGTGAATGATGAGTGTACACATTCTTATAAATAAGATGCTATGTGTGATCTTTTCACATAAATCTGGGACAGCCAAAGTATAATGGGAGGAAAATGTCGTGTATCACAAAGAATTTTTTCCCCAAATTAACCTCCATAAATGTCTTCAGAACAGAGAGAGCATCTAATGAAAGAACCACTATGCACATCATGACATTCCATTCATAAAATCAGAGGCAACATGATGGAGCTGCAAGACTGGGGGGGAGAGAGCAAAAAAATGGAATTCCAGTGTATGACAAAAGCTCAGACATCTTAGCTAAGACCATAAAGATTTTTATCACCAGGGCTCCCCAAGGTATAATTCTGAAAGCCTAAACTTTTTACAGGGCTGTGACTTCTCATATCAAGAAGCATTCTCCATAAAACACTACTTATATCAGAGCAATTAACCAGATTACACGCAGTGACAGACAGACAGTGATCGGCATCACACAGGTAAACAAGCAACAAGTCAAGGCAGACAGGGGCAACCACAGAGGGGAGAGAAGAAAAACTATTTTTCTTCTCTTAAAGAGGAGCAGTGAGAGCAGAGATTGCCCAACAGGACCAAGGAAGCCCATGGAGAGTCAGGAACTGAGAGCAGAAGTTCTGCAAAGCAGTGACTTTCTCTGGGGGTCTGCCATCCTCAGCAAGGGCCAGTGCCAGGATTAAAGCTGAAGTAATAACACTTATTGGACATACAATAGGATGAGAAGATGTCTCCTAATGAATGAATATTCAATCAGTATTTTGTTCATTTTGGGTTGGGCATGGTTTTACTCTATCTACACCCCAAAGGGAAAGTGGTAGAGACAAAGGGATGGTGATTGTCTCAAGTTATCTACAGGGCAAAACCTTTCCCCAGTGACCCACATCACCTCAAAAGAAAACAAAAAAATAATAATCCAAAAAATAAGAGAGGAGGAGACTGAACACCACAGACACGAAGGGGATGTCAGAAGAGCCCCTGCTACAGGCCTGGCAGTGCAGGGAGACACTCAGGAGAATGCAGGCCGACATGTGGATATTGTTTGATAAGATGCTGCCAATTAAAACTGCTCAGCAGCCCCAGCCAAGAGAACAAAACGCCTCATGCTCCTTTAGTGAAGGTCTGTCCGCAGGGCTGCTCAGGCAGAGGGAGGGCTCCAAAGCCCAGGTACCTGCAGGAAGCTGCACTCTTCCCAAGCTGTCCCAGGGAGCTCCCGTGGCACTGTGAGAAGACTTGGAGCATTCCCGAGATGGAAACCACATGCTGACAACCCCCCCTGGAAAGGGCCCAATGTGCAAGGCAGCGGGCAGACCACCAACTAACTCCATGTGCAAAGTGCTCACTGGGTGTCTGCCTTGCTGGAGAACCAGCAAGGAGGGGGGCAGGAAGGTTCCCACCCTCTGGAAAGAGCCTGACTCACAACATGTACGGGATCCCACTCCAGCAAATGTGTTGGAGAAGTTGCTTGACAGGACCAAGTGGCTTGTGCTGCTTGCTTTGTCCTGGGCCTCATCTTGTCTGACAGTGAGGTAAACCCAGCCTGGGCTGGTGGGGATGGGAAAACTGCCAATGGATCACATTTTTGCACACTGCCTTGCCTGAACTGATCACTAAGGTATTCCTAAGGTAAAGAAATATCACACTAATGCTGCCATTGTCCTGTGCCAGCAACCAATCATCACCAAGTGAAGGATGCAGAGCACTGCTGCTGAGAGAGGGTCACCCATCACGTTCACAGCAGAGCAAGGCTCAAGGTCCTCTGTGCTGCCCTGGTTCTCATTTTCCTTGGATGCTCTGTCCTTGAAACACAGCCACATCATCCCTTTTGCAGGTACCACCCCCTCCATTCCATGACTGCCTCTCTTCACCCTGCCAGTCACGCTCATGCACCAATTATACATCACACCACCTTGGGACAGAGTGTTCCTCAGCTGTCACCCCTCCAGGACAGGGACAGGTGGCATTAGGGTTGCTCAGCTCCCTCATCATTGGGCTCCCCGCTCTGAGGTTACTCGGCAAGCTCAGAAACTTAAAAAGGAAAAATATGCTTCCTTACAGCACATACTTTTACGCAGAGAAATCCCAAAGCTCTGGAGAGAAATTCAGAATCCAAAAAGCCAACACACCTTATCCATATTCATACAGACATTTTTGCCCCCTCAAAATCCTGCAGTCATCTCAGAAGAACATCACAATATAATTATATACTGTGGATTTAGACTATTACTCTAGGGCTATTCCAACAACAAAAAAAAATCCTGGGTTTTTTTGCTTTTCTGCTTGTTTTGAGTCTGGCAAAGCAAAAAAAATAGATTTTTTTTTGTGGATATTGTTTGAAAAATGTATAGGCAATTCTCACACTGTGCCACCGTGTACATTATACGAAGTTGCTTATTATTGCAGGCAATAGGAAAATAGGGATCTAAATTTTGACTTATGTGGAATACAGACAAATAAATATACCAATAAACACAGCCTACTCAAACACACAGCTTATCACACAGCTAAAAGAAAAAAGCTGCAAATCCTGAAGAACTGTAACATCTCATGAATTCCATTCTCCATTTCCCTCAACCAAAAATTTGCTGACATCTCAACACCCAATTCTTGATTCTCACATTCAGAAGTGACATTGCATTCAACCCCAAGCTGTCCCATAAAGTGAAATATAAATTAGCAAATCAGTTTTAAGAAAATCTCCCAGAAACATTAGGACAGTCCATTTGACCTTCCCAAAAAGTCATTTCACCTCTCAAACAGCAAATCTTGCTTTCCATCTCTGTTTTATGCTACCACAAAGAAGTTTCCATGAACTGACAACTAGAAAGTACTGGATGAAGGCTCATAAGGCCTAGCTTATAAAAGCAGTGACATCTTTCCACTGCTTGCTGAAGATCTCAACTAAAAAACTAATGTACAAAGTGCTTTTTCTTCAAACTGTTACAATTCCATGTTTTCCCCTCAGGACTCTGTTAACACCACAGTCATGTACAGCCACTGAATTCACCCCAAACTTCATCAGCCTTTGCCTCTCTATGGAAGAGCCACCAAAAGTCTGTTTTATTCTTTCAGCAAGCAAAGGATTAGTATTAACTGAGTGTTGGTGCCCAGCAATACAAGAAACTTCTGAACAGAAGAGGGGTGTTGGGAATGGCTTGTATTTTAGGAAGACATTAGATATCAAATCCCAATTTATTAATGCATTGATGCATTTTTACAGAAGCCCATGAGAAGAAGCCTGACTGCCAGCCATGGTTTAATTCACTCTGATAACACAGAGACTATAAATCTTCACTAACAGCTCACCATGCAAGGCATTTGATGTGTCTGGGAACCTGCTGTATGAAAGAAATTAGCTGTAGAAAAAGAAGCAAAATGCCCATTCCCATGGGAAGAGTCTGCAAGACTGGTAATAGATCATTTGTTCATTGGGAAGACACTTGTTCCTCTAGTAAAACAGCAACTAATATTTTCTCTTTGCACTGCTCAGACAGGAAATACGGTGCTAAGGGCCAATAGGCAGAGCGAGTCATCTGCTAATTACACGGTCAGTAAACGTTTGCTCTCCCATGTTTCCTACAGGCCTCAATAATTCCTGCTTGGAATGTAGCAGTGGAACCAGCCACCTTCTTCCTCTCCAACACAAATGCTGCGGAGATGCATCCCATTGGAGAGGATATCCAGGTTAAACACCTCTGTTTTAACAGCATGATCATGGCACCTGGAAAAGGCTGAGCACTATCACATTTAGAGGGGAAATGAGAAGATTTTTGAAGCAGCAGAAGAGCAGGTTCTTCAACCGCCCCTCAAGAGATGGCAAATTCCAAATTTAAACAGCCTGATAAATTCACAAATGGGATCATAGAGCAGGTCACTTACTGAGAACCTTTTTTTGGTAGACAGATCCCTTCTACTCCTGTATTCAGCTTTGCTACATAAGTCCTATTTCTCACATGCAAAATCATTCAAGATGAACCACCTGATTACACAAGAGGGCACAATATGGAAAAGCCTCTACCTACAAAAATACAGCAAGAAAAGCAGATTTTCTTTTAAGGCACAAAGGTCTACTTGCTTGCTATAAGCTTTGGGCTTGGCTATAACTTGGTCAGAGTCTGAAATTCTGACAAACCCAATATTTGCTATTGGGCTACATCAGCTCTGCTGACTTTCTACCCAGCAAAGACTGGATATCCCAGGTGTCTGACCTCCCCCCAGAGTGGGCTTGTAGGGTAAATAGAGACCCATCTACAGAGTCTCAGTAAACTTCCTTTACATCCTCTCCACTAAAGAAATCCACCACCCTTCCACACAGTACTCAGATTCTTGGCTGCCACTCGCTGGATTAGGATGAGCAAGTCATGAGATACAGTTGTGTCAACATCAAAGGAAAAACAAACATTCAAGTGTTTAAAAATGCTTCAGAGTGAAATGCTGTTTCTCCTATGCCCTGAGTGCAGCTTCACCTCCATAAATTATAAATAAAACAGGTCCCTAATAGTATTCTGAGCAGTGTAATTGCAGGCAAAATGCTTGACTTCCACCCCCTGCTTCCCGTGCTCTCAACACGTGCCACCAGTCATTTCCATTTTGATGTATAGTTGCTTTTAATTCTAAATGAGGAAGGGGCTTTTTGTTATTTAATTTAAGGAAAAAACAACTGTAGACTCAAAGGATGGAGGAGGTGGGTTAGATCCTGCCTGGTACAGACTGTCAAACCCTCCTGGAACAGAGCACTGTGGTTGATACCACAATTACCCAACTCTCTGGATTTCTTCTTTCACATCTCTACTCAGCTGTATTTCAGAACCAACATTCCCAAAGAGGACTCTGCTGTAGCAGTGCCTTAAGTGCTGTAAGTCAGACACTTACAGGTCTAATTAACAGCAGTGCTGAGCGCGGGATTCTCAAACACACAAGTAGAGTTTGGGGTTCCACGTACATCACCAAATCCAAACATATCCTAGCAATGCCCAAAAATCAGCAGGGAGAAGGAGTGAGCAGCACATTCCTGAACCAGAGGCTGCTTCTGAAACCAACTCCACACAGTTCCAAGGCATTGAACCTGATGGCATCATCCCCATCAGGCTTGAACAGGGGGTGCTGGGCCCATCACAGTGTTCAACAGCTCCTGTCTCTTGCTGTTGGAAACACTGTTTAGTCCAGGTGAACTCTCAGTGTTATGAGACTAGGACATACTTTAAGAATTCAGCTGGATAGAGCAGTAAGTATACAAGTGATGTTTCCAGCCACGTTTGTGACCCTTGGGATTCGATAAACTTTTCCCACTGCAGCAGGTTGTTGCACTGGTGTTTCAAGCACCATCCTCGAATGATTTCATTTTCACCACCATTACCACTGCAATGCCTCTGTGAGGCATTAGAGCCAGTTACTCTGGGCAGAAACTGAAGAACACCACAAATGACTGTGCATTAATAAAGAGGCAGAAAGCACCCCAGCTCTCCCCATTACTCTGTCATCAGAGATATCTGCTCGAGGTTGTGCTCGGAGCATTAGCCCATGCAGCCTGATATGAGTTCACGAGGCTGGAATTCCAAACACTAACCAGCTGTGGGAACCCGGGAAGGAGGCTGTCACACTAAATGGTCTCCAGATTAGAGCTGTGAGAATTTGGGAAAGCCCGTCTAGCAGGCAGGATCTCTGGGGGGGAAGGGAGGGAGGGAAAAAAGGGAAACAGTTCCCAAGTTGTTACACTCACAAGCCTGAAGGAAACTGGGGCTCTGTTAGATACTGACACCACAGGGCTCGGCTGGAACTAAGTCTGGATCAGGGGATACTTTCCCAAGGGAAGAAATTATTTTGCTGGATTAAAATACAGATAACCACCTGGAAGATGGTTCTCTCTCCACAGTGCAGTCTAGGGCTGGAGGCACATGAATCCCTAAAGGATCTGGCTGTGATAAAAGTGATGGGAATCACAGTCCAAAAGATGGAACTTCTGCATTACCTGGCACAGGAAGGAGCCTGTGCCTGATATGCAGGTGCTTGATTTAAAATCCCCACCAAACGGACAGCCAGATTCAAGTGAGAGGGATGACTACACAGTCAGATATGCAAGGAAGAGGGAAAATGCAAATAATAAATTACTTATCTAACCTACAACTGATATTCCACATAGGGGGTGATAAAGTGGAGGGGAGGCAGGAAATACTTGTCTGGTTTGGCTCCAGTACCACAGGTGATGTAACACAGAAATATCCTTAAAACCAAGCATTGCAATACCCTTTTTTAAAGGGATTTATTTTGAGTCTTGGTAAGGCATGGCAGACTTGAGGACCAAGCTCCAAACTTGTATTTGCTGCCCCTTTACAACCATCTTTAAAAAGTCCTTAAGAAAGTAGGAAAAATGAGAAGTCTTTACAACCATTGGCAGCCTGTTTGGTTTCCCTGGATGCAGCCACACCAACTCACCACTGCCCAGTGCCCACACCTGGATGGGCAGCCAGGGCTTCAGGACAGGAGGAATTGCTAAGTGAGCTGTGGGCACATCCATCAGTGTCAGTGCCAGAAAAGTGATGCCCTTCAGGTGCTGGCTGCTGGAGGAATCCATCCCGGGCTGGAAGTGGCCTGTTCAAAGGCAGGGATGCCTCAGGAAGTGATCCTGTTCTGCACACCCAGTGACCCTGAACACAGGAGCCACACAGATGGTGTCAGACCCCTCAGACTCCAGGAACATGGCCCACAGCCTGATTAATGTCACACCTGCAAGCCTTGTGGGAGTAACTAATGACACGTGTCCAGTGAAATTCCCCTCTGCAATTGCCCTCCTTCCACTAAAGGCAAATCTATTTATCTGCTAAATTTTGCTTCAGACTCGGAGGGAATAGAAGATATCCACAAGTGGTTCCCTTCTGTTGACATGTTAATTGGTCTGATTATGAAAGAAAACAATCACAGGGACAACAGAAAAAAAGCAAACCAAAGGACAAGATTCTTACAGACTCTCTCCCATGTATAGCCCTGAGACAACAAACCAAGCAAAGACAAGGGCACAACTTTCTTCCTCTTTGTTAATTAGTGACTGACAGTAGCCAGGAAAACTTTGATGTTCTTTTGTCTTCCAATATATTTTGCTTCTTCAGCAGCAGCAACATTAATGAAATCAGCCATATGACATGACATTTTTCCTGTTGCAAAAGTTTGGCTTGTAATAGAAAGAGATACTATTGTCAAGTTTTATTTTGCATCAAACCAACCCATAAATTCTCATTACTAAATGTTTTTTTCTCCCTTTTCCATAATAAAACACTGGACAAGAAGAAATCAGGAAGAATAGCTCCTAAGTCTTTTGAAAAATGACTTCTGAGCAAAACTTTCACAGCTCAGGAGAGCCTCTCCACAGCAGTGACAGAAACCAAAGCAATAGAACTCACACATTCCCACCTCCATCTTCCTACATAAGGAAGTCCACACTCACTTGCAGGGATCAGCAAGTTGTGGTTGTCATTCCTGTTTTGAACTCAAGCCCTGTTGAAATCCCTGCTTGGGATACCAGCCTGCAATGTGTTTTTGGCTGGCCTGCTATGACATCACATCCTGACAGCTTCCATACCTTGCATGTCCGTACAACAGACCCCTCTCCCTGGGAATCCCTGGACTATCCCAGGGAACCCCTCAGTCCCCAAGAGGCAAAGACTACAAGATGCTGTTTCTTCCTGAAATTCCTTTCCCTTGTAGGAAAAAAACAACTCAAGTCTGTGCAGAAGCCCATCTGGCAGGTCTCAACTCATGCCAAACCTTCCCCACCTCCCAGCACAGACATGGACTGCGAAGGATGCTCAGGATTAGGCTGGAAGAGATTTAACCTGAGGCTGGTTAATGTGACTCAGGAAACTAAACATCAATTACTGAGCATGGGAGACAGACCAAGGCAGAAGTGGAAACTGTTTCTTTTCATTAGCTCCTTTAGGCTGTGTTTGATTTAAGTGGTCTCTGACAAGAAATGCACTTAAGGGTTTTAATGCTTCAGCCGTTCCAAGCTGCAAGTGAACAAACCCAAAGGCCAAAGCACCTTGACCCCTGAACACCAATCAGCCAAAAACCAGTCAAGATAACATGTCCAGCCCAACATCCTTTCCCAGATTTCAGCTGTAGCACTACACAAAAGTTCAGGCTGCCAGAGGGTAAAGCAGCTCTTCTGGCTCACCCTGCTGCAATGATCAGCAGCAAAAGTGATCTTGCAAGTGATACAGTCAAGACAATTTCACATTTCCAGTTGAAATCCTGGTTGTAGACAGGTTTCAGCTGCCCAGTATTTATTACAGCAGCCCGCAGAAGCTTCAGACATGCATGAGGACTCCCTTAAGTTCAATATTGAACATAGGCAAGTTGTAAGAATCTGTACAGAACACACAGATTTTCTGCCAGACCTACAAGTCAGGAACAGTCACAAACTAAAGAGATACGAGGACTGGAACCACTGACATTTGCAAGGCTCTGTCCTGCCCCTACCCCTCAGCTCCAACACATCTAGAGAGATTCACTGGTCCTAAAATTTCCCCAGAATGCTTCAAGTCAGGATTGAAAGAAAAAGAAAAGAGCAGCTATGCTCTAACAGTACAAGGATGTCTCTGCCTGAAAATATTCACATACATCAAAGAAGGGCCTGCCCAGGGTTTAAATAAGTCACTTGAATTTTTAGACACTATTACACAAGGGGGTTTTATTTGCACTGCTGCTTTTGATAGTTATTCACTTATTAGCAAATAATTTTCATCTGTTAAACATTTGCATCTTATATGAGAAACATCAAAAGCTTCAGACCTTTGATGACACTTATCCCCATCAGTGCACAGCCAAGGACAGCAACAAGAAAGAAAAACCTAAACAGAAGGCATTCAAAGGGAACCAGCATGGAAGGCAGAAACACATCAAGCTCCAAGCAATTAAATCTTAATGAATAAACATTGTTCTCCACTGCTCCCTCATGCTAAGAGATACCCACAACGCAGTCAGCACAAACTTAATTCTTCCCATTCCTCCTTCTTCCTTACGGCAGTTTTGTCACTTTTGTTTCAGCCTGAGCTCTGCAACTCTGGTATCAGCTGGGTGTTCCCAGCACTGATGAGACCAGGGAAGAGTTTCACCCCCAGAAGCAAAATTCTACAAGGCAAAGGAAGGAAAAAAATCTCACATGTAAGATGCGTGCGTTTTAGACACTGCCCAGTTTGTGGCATCCACCATGCCAGGCTTTGCTGGAAGGTCCTACCATGTGAAGAGGTTCATTTTACAACTGTTGAGATGTTATGGAAGGTGGGGATGGGAAGAGGGAGGCAAAATTTGCTACTTAAAAATCCTTCATTGCCTTTTTTTTTAATAGATATTTCCGTTAAATAAAAAAGTGCAAGATTTTGTACTTGAACTAGCTCTAGAAGTTATGTTAATGAAAAAAACCAGTGTGACATTCAGCTCCAACGTGATGTCAGAAATTGGGAATGCTCAATTAACAAACAGATCTAAAAATCAATCAATAAATAAAATCACTCATCCTGCCTTGCACACAACTTGGCAGTTCATGAATTCAGTAGATGTGTTACTAGAAGTCTTTCAGGTGCAGCTTGGAGCTTGTCTCTGGAGTTCCCCCTGTGACTGTGGCAGGTGGAATGCATTGGCTCAGTCTGCACCTCTGAGAGACAGGGAAGTGGCTACCTTTGTTTACTTGGAATAATTCCTTTCTCCTGGAAGAGCATCATAAGCTCCAGAGCTCCCTGCACAGCTTTTTATTGTGCTAAGCCAAGCTTATATTTTATCAGTTACACACTGGAAGCCACTGCATGAGTAGGAAATATTCTTTTCTTTTCCAATTTAGGATTGATAAGCAACACTTTGATGCAGCCCCCCAGCAAAATAGGTATAACATAATTAGGTATAGACACAGCATTCAGTATCACAACTGTCTTATTTACAGCTTTGAGGCTTTACAGCATAGACAGGTCACACAGATCCATCACTTGATTCCCATTTGGAATGCTAGGAGAAGTTTTGACAGGAATCCACTGAAATTTCAGGAAGAAAATATATAAAGATGGCTTTCAAGGAGCTCACAGGATCTCAGGTGCCTCATCCCTGCTGTCTAATACCAACAGCAGGCCCCCTGTGTTATTCAGGAATAAAGAGGAGACTTCCAAAGGGCAGGGGGTCCTCACTCTTGGGATAAGGCCTCTTTCAGCTTGCTAATGTTGATTAAAAATAAGAGCCAATAAAAATGATTAAGGTTTTAATGAATTGTAAGAGGTTGGCTTTAGCACTGATCTAAGAATTCTAACTTTAGTTTTAGCAGAATCCCCTCTTTTGCACAGGTTGATGTTAAACCCACAGTAAGATGAAGGCTCAAGAGCAGGATCCCTAAACCCCCTCATGCTGAAGAAATTAACCTTAATTGGGAGATTAATTGAATGTCTTTCAGTTGACAATGCAATCATGGAAAGAAAAGGCAGAAACACAAGTGCCAAGGGATGGGAAATGGGAGGCCTGATTTCTCCTTGGGGCTGAAAGAAAATTCAACCTGTTGGCTAAAACTGGGCTTTCTTCAAGGTATTTTAATCAGTTCAACGTGTCAGATGTCTCAAACCAGACCTTGCACCTCTGGGGGAAGCACCACTGCTGATTCCTTGTTCTGCAGGGTACTACCCAGGATATTTCACATACTCAGGTCTTCTGTTTTCAGTCCAGGCATGCCATCAGTACACAGAAACAATGCTAACAGATAGTGCCAAGTCCTAATAAACAACATCTAAAATACTTTTCTAATTAGCAAGCAGTGAGGTGCCCCAAACTGAAGCTGGCAAACAGCCCCTTTAGCAGAGGACAGAGGTGGTAGCAGTGATGTGCTCAGCTGGAACGTGGAGCAGACACAGATGCAGGGGAGTGTAACCTCAGAGCAACATTTTTCTCTGGTGAAGCATTAGAGCACTTATTTTTAAGCCCACATTTAAATCCAATCAACACTTAAAAGAATTGAGAAGTGTGTTGAAACACTTCACCAAGGTAAGCTGAAGAAACAACTCCCTTTTGTAAGTTACTCTATAATTGGGTATGACATGAACTGGAGTTGCCCACACATCCCTGATTCCTGAACGTGAGGAGCCAGGACTATGGGGAAAGGCTGAGAGACTTGGGATTGTTCAGCCTGGAGAAGAGAAAGCTTCTGAGTGACCTCTAATTGTGGCCTTCCAGTACCTGATGGGAGCCCAGAGGAAAGATGGAGGGAAACTATTTACAGAGGCCTGGAGTGACAAGACAAGAGGGAATGGGTTCAAACTGACAGAGTAGGTTTGGATTAGATACTAGGAAAAAGAGTCTCCCCTGTGAGGGTGGTGAGGCCCCAGCACAGGTTGCCCAGAGAAGCTGTGGCTGCCCCATCCCTGGAAGTGCTCTTGGTCAGGCTGGATGGAGCTCTGAGCAACCTGGGATAGTAGAAGGTGTCCCTGCCCATGGCAGGGAGTTGGAAGGAGATGATCTTCAAGGTCTCTTCTAGCCCAACTCATACATGATTGAATAACTCCAAGCATCCTTCCTTCCTCCAATCTCAAGTACTAACCAAGACAGCTGTGCCACTGCAGGCACTTTATCATGGGGGAAAAAAAAAGAAATCAAACAACCAGCAGCCTCTTTCTTTGCCAGCCTGAGGAGTCAGGGGAGAGCAGAAGCAGGGAGGGCTCTGTCTCAGCAGCCTGGCTGAGTCACGCTGCCTCCCAGGGCTGCTCCTTGGGTGGTACAGTTTGCACACCAGCCCCTGCTCAGAGGATGAGCCCAAAGTCACCACTGAGCTCCTCAGGAAGGAAACAAACACAAATTTTACATATGCTTGGTCATATGGCCTATGTGATGTTATCCAACATTTAAATATCAAGAGCAAATTTTCTAAAGCTCAGGCTGTTCTGCTTCCAAAGAGATCCCAGTGGAAAGCATTTCTACTTCCACATTTCCCTATTTTCAGTATCTTTTGATTTTTTGCTTTGGTTTTCCAGGTCCTCCTATAATTTATACCACCTACTCAGCAAGTTCCAAGGCAGTCAATACTGACTGACCACAGCCATAGAGCAACCCAAAGCTCATGCCAATTATTTTCAACAATATATGGATCAGATTACACACACACTGCCAGAAAAAACGATCTACCTCAGATTTAAATCATTAAGAATGACCCTCTGGAGACAATAATCTCTCCTAAATGTGAAAGCTACAGACAAATGTCAGAGTGTTGTCTGGCCCAGGAATGTTTCCTCATAACAAGGCTGGTTTGTGCAATCAATGAGCCTGACAATGTCTGATACGCTCTCAGGGCCTGATCCAAGGCACAGGGAAGTTTATGGTAACACTCCCATTGACTGCAGCTCTGTGGGAAGCTTTTTTTATTCCCTGACCCATGAGAATCTTTGAGATTTTTTCAAAGCTTTTTCCCATCCTGAACAGGACAGAAAAATTGAAATCTCAAATTTTTGAAACCTGGGTATCTCCTTGCATCACTCTCATAAAAGAGAAAAGATTTTAAAAGATCCACCTGATTAAAATATTTTGTTCCAAAGTGGAGGGAAAAGAGTAAGTTTTGAATTAAAGCTCATTTTCAAAATCAAAGTCTTTGTATAAAGAAATTGGCATTTTTTTCAACAAAAATGTCACATCAAAAACTTCTTGAACAATTCCAACATTCTCTCCTGAACTGCAGAGCAGGTCTTTCCTGCATCAGTGAGTTCACCTGGGCTATTTTGCTCTTTAAAAAAAGAAATCCCTTGTACACAGGCACTCTATTCATCTTCATAACAAGCAGAATTTGTGTTCCAGCCACTGAAGAGGGACAGTCTTTTAGTGCACACCAAGAGGTGGAAGCCAGCTGATGCAAGGAGAAGAAAAAAAGAGTAGAGCAATTTCAAAGTGTAAACACCACATCTTTCCTTTTAAATCAATCACCCTTCCTTCTGCAAGGTGATCACTGTCAAATCACAAGTCTCTAAGTACTGTTTTCCAGCCCCAAAGGTCTTGAACCCCTGTGAGCCAACCCCCACGTTCTTGTTTCAGCAGAAGCCACTGGATGGAGCTGTTAGAAACATCTCACAATCTCTGAGAGTCACGTTCAGTCTCTGAGAAATCTGCACTGGGATTACTTTTAGGCCATTTCCAATGGGAAAGCTCTTGGGAGCAGCAAGGAAGGTTTCTCTCTGTTTACAATATTTAGAGTTTTCAGCAGGGAACAGAAGCAGGGACACCCTATGGAGGCCCTGAGTGATGTATTTTGTGTAACAGGAGGAGATACTGAGAACACACACCCACATCCCCACACCAGTTTCATTTCCTGGGAAGAGAAACTGCCTTGGAAGACCCTCAGCATGGACTAGCACTCAAAAAGATAAGCAGAGCAAAATAAGCTCCACTCCATGTGGAGTGGAGAGGGGAAATGGACTTATTGTAGTCATAAAAGGAAACATGTAGAAAAGCTGGAATTGGAACTAAAAAATCCTGATAGTGAATGCTAAAGTTTTCTCCTATGCATTAAGCAGTTCTTGCCAAGACTTGAGTCATTGCAATCCGTAATTCTGAAGAACAGCAGTTTCCCAGACAAAACATGCCTGGTTACAGCAATACAGAGCTGGAGCTCATCATTCTTTCTATATATGCCTATGTATAACTAGAGAACAACACTGAAAACCCAAGAGCTAATGATAAACCAGGTGACAGCACCTGCAAATAAAAGGCTTCTCCATGGGAACTTCTGAGCTGACACATTCCAGTCCCTGACTCCAAGGGCCACATGAACTGTCTCACCAAAGAACCTCGAGCAGAGTTTTCCATATGGCACCCAAGACTCCAAGCTGAGTGTTCCAAGAGGAGCAGGCCACATTCAGCAGCACCCTCAGCAGTGCACAGTGAGGTTGGTGACCCCAGCATTCCCTGTGGAATGTGTCACTCCACATGGCACCACACAGTAAATCCCAGCACTCCTCCTGTGCCAGTGACTTTGACAACCAGCACAGTAAGTTTGGCTTCATGTTTTTCATAGTAACTTAAAAAGAAGTGCACGTGTCAGCTCAGTGAGCAATCTGCCCAGAGATCTCCCCCTCCTATCTCTGGCTTTCCCTGAGCTGTCAGAAGTTCAGGAGAGCAGTGAGTGCCCTCATTTCTGGGCCAGTTTCACCGACACTCATTTAACCTCCCACTTTAAACCCTTTGCTGAGTGTGCCATGTTTTGTATCAGCAGCCACCTTTCCTCAGCTATCACCTCACCTCCCACAGCAAGCACATCCAGCAGCTTTCCCAGCACAGGGATCTTCCAGCTCTTCCTGGACAAAGTAGCCCTTGAGGCCCCTGAGTCCCAGCCCTCTTATTCTCGCATCCTTGCACCTATTCACACTTTGATATGCACCAGACCAATTCACTCCCTACTTTCCCAATCACCATCCAAATGCAAAGTCTCATCTGTTGCCTGAGAGGTTTTTAGATGGTGCAGCAGATGGAAAAAAAAGCTTAATTTGTCTCCAGTTTGTTGTATCAATGCTATGCATTGCTTGAGCTGTTAAAGAAAGTAACTGGGGAGTCCCAACACGTGCACATCGTGCTCTTTCCTGGGCTGTGGGGTCCTGCAGGGCAAAGGAAACATTGCATCCCTCCTGAGAATAATGCACAAAACAAGCTCAGAGATTCCAGAGGGCAAGATGGGCCCAGCTACACTTGCTGGACAGCAAGTAAAGAGCACAAAGGGGAGCTGGCAGATTCCTGAAAGGAGCAGGACCTTGCCTGCAGGAAAGGCACTTTAAAACTGCTTCATTTATGGGAAGATTCAGAACACTCAAAGACTTCGCAGGCACTGCACAGAATTAGCTGCAACTTCAACAGTCCCCAAGATCTGCTAGACACAGAGCAAGGCTGAAGGGCATGAAGCAAACCCCAAGGCTGCAGTCAGAGAAGGAGCTGAACTGGATATCCCTTGCAAGCTGAGAGCTTTCCACACCAGTTTTTTCTTGCCATTTTTAACAGAAGCACAGCCTAAGAAACTGAGCTTGTTGGCATCTTCTGGTACATGGGCAATAAATAAGTGGCATTGCTCTGCCTCAAGAGTAACATACCATCCCATTACAGATGGGCTCAATAGATTACAGATCTATGAAGACTATGATAAAAGTGTCAAAAAGCCATCAAAAGGTCTGTCCTGCAAGGGACAGACAGATAAACTTAATACACGTACATTACTCAGCAGGTGAACTGATGTTCAAAATATTCCTGCAAGATACACTTCCATTAATTGCCAATATCTTAACTTTGTTCTCCACCTATGTATTGAAAGGGTTTCTATTAAAAAAATGAGGTTTTATTCTAACCAGCATATTCACATGCACAAAAGACTGAATTGAAAAGCCAGTAGATAATTCCATCTGTCTCCAGAATTACCTTTTACTTGAACTTGGAAATTACATGTCTGTTTGATCTTTGGTATTCCTCATTTTCTGTTGGTTTTTTGTTTGCTTGTTTTGGTTTTTTAAGGAAAGCAAAATGAAATAACTCTGTTCTTCTGCTGTGGAGAGCATTTCCACACTGCCACCAGAGTTTCATGAATATGTATATACATACAGCTGTTCATGCCAGCAAGAGCATGGAAAAATTTTGCATCCAACTTTAGCAAAGCTTTATTTTCCCCCACAAAAGTGGAAAATTCAATCTTTGAAAGGCCCTTTTATTCTTTCTTTCTGTCTCCATGTTGTGAATAAGTAAAAAAGGATTAAGAGTGACAGGAATAAAAGGAGGAAAAAAAAATCAGGAAGAAATCAAAGCTTGCAAACTTGAAAACAGAACTTGAGTTCTACCAGTAATTTTTCTGGGTATAACAATTCCTTCTCTGAACTCTTCTAACAAGGAAAGGTAGTTTGTTATCTCTTAATTTTGATTTTTTTTATGTCTGAATCTGCACTATCAGTACTACTGTGCTGTTTACAATGCCATCCATCACCAAGGACTCACCTACTAAGTGTGATATAAGGGTGTTATAAGTGTGATATAAGTGCTTATATAAAAATATGTGCTATACTGAAACCCATCTGTTTTAGGATTAGATGATCATCTGATCTGTTAGTACTATATAATTTATACCTAGTTAATATGTGTTCTCATCTTTTACCAATCTTGAAAACACAAGAGGACAGGAAGATTCTACATAAAACTCAGCAATTCTCTGAAAAATAACAAGTGTCAGTCAGAGCATTCTTACCCCTGAGATAAAAGGGCAATTTGCTCCCTCAGCTCTTTCCTTGGACAGTCCATCTGCACTCCAGAGGGCTCAACAATGCAATGAATTTGGAAATCAGAGGCACCAGAAATTCTAATAGTTTTTAAATTAATATCACTTCTTTATGCCAGAAATCTAAGATAGCCCATTTCCTGATGATTAATGATCAAAAGACAGTTGGGGAAAAAAAACAAACCGAAAAAACATTCAAGTGCAAAGTCCAAACTTCATGGAATTACAGAGTAACTTTTCCTGGCATTCTGGAGGAGAAAGGAAGCAAACCCAGGCCAGGGAACTCTCTGGATTGCACAGGCCTGCAGGGATGACCAGAATCTCCTCTCCTGCTGCAAATGGACACCAGAGTCACGAGGAAATAACTTATTCAACACTGACATTTTTGAAAAGGCACTTCTCAGGTTAAAGCCAAAATTCCCAGGTAGTGCAGGTAAACAGTATTAAGAGGAAAAGAAATGCTCTGTTTTGTCTGTAGGACTGTTCCTTGAACATCCAAGCAGCAGGACAGGCAGACACACAGGCACTTGCTACATTCAGGCTGTTGGGAGTTTTGCCAGCATGTAAGATTAAACCACCACATTTCTATATCATTCCCTGATGAGCAATCAGAAGACCATCCCAGAGCATCACCTCCACAGTTTGCCCTTGGAATCAAAGCCCTTCCTTATCCCACCCACCATTAACATCTCCTCATAATTCATCAACCAGCAACCAACTGAAATACAGCACAAACTCAGCCCTGATTTATTCCACTCAATGGGTGTTGTGACTACAAGACCTGCCTCTAATTTACCATATTGTAAACTAACTGCTCAGAAGCAGCACGTGTTTTCCCAGGCTTCAGCTGCACTGTCTGGGGGGGTCCCTTCCCTGTGGCAATTCCCACTGGGAAAAGGAAGGCAAAGCACTGCAGCTGTGAGGTGTCTGCCCATGGCTGACCCTGGGGCAGCAGCCACAGCCCAGGAGGCGCTGGAATCCCTCGGAACCTTCTGCAAGATTTCCACAGCTCTGCATTTTTGCAGTGGGACTGTTCCTCCCATCCCTGAGAGCATCCCTGGCACAGCCTGGGAACAATACACTGATGCGATTTCAATCAGGTCAGTAACAAATTCATGAAGGTTCAGCCCTCACCATCTGTCCAAAGGGAGGAAGGCTCTGTCTGGTTTGGGGCTTGGGCTTCTTCCTCCCTTCCCATCCTCCTTTCTTATCAACACCATTTGACAAAGCCATCTACATAACAGAGATTTAATGGGGCTTATGGCAAAAAAACAAAAGAGCAAATTAAGGCAGTTCCACTATTAATTCCCACCACATTGGAGCATTACATAATTTATCACTTAACATGTACATAATTTAGCATAATTTGACATTCAAACACATTAAACAAAGACAGAAAGACAAGAGTGAAAGCTTATTAATAATAATGATACTTCCTTTATAGAAGAGTAAAGGTCTCCTTAACATTGCAGTCCCACTAAAACTTCAGTTTCAAAAATTCAGGTGCACTCGGCATTGGAAGGAAAAAGAAAAATGGATCAATGTCTCTGAAATCAGGATAGCTAAACAGGGGACATTTTATAGTTTGTTACATGACTGCCTCAGAGTCTTTTTCCTGTATACATACATACAGATTTCAGAGCAATTTAAATCTTGACATAACCTGTCAGACACCTTGTGCTGCCAAGAGCTTCCCAGGGCAAAAGGTGTACACAGACCATCAGTGTCTCACCCTGGGGATGGTTCCCATGTGGTAACTTCCACTACACTCCCCTTCTGAATTAACCTGGGTGTTTGTGGCCCTGGGCCCTCACCCAGAGGGCTGAATGTTCAGACCTCATTTCTGACCCATGAAGGCAGAACTAAAGTGCCATAGCCAAGGGTGCAGTGAGGAGTGTCAGGGCACACCTCCAGAGAGGGACATAGGAAGGGGCTGCGATAGGAATGGACATGGAAGGTGCATTCCCCAGGGGTGTTTTAGGATGCTTTCCAGAGCCTGGGCCATTACAGCAACTGCAGGAAAAACATGGGGGCAAGGAGGGGGAAAAGAAAGGAGGAGGAAGGTCTTTCTTCCAAGATAGGAAAACAATTAACTAGAGTAGATTCAATCATTGCACTCCTGTTGAAGGGAGTAAATTCATGCTAAACTTGCCACACTGAAGATAATGGAACAAGTCATGGGAAGGAAGGCATGGCTGAGCTAAGAGCAACCAGGGAGAAAGCAGCAAAATTCTTTGTTTTGAGATACTCTGAGGTTATGTCATCACACTGAGATGAGTAATTTATTCAGATTGTGGGTTTTCCACCCAGGACTTTTCTAGCTTTGTTTCAGTCAACATAAACACATTTAACAGCTTCACATCACAGTTCACACAAATATGATCAATTTCTATGTCAAGAAACAGCTTTTGTACTCTAAAAGCAAATGCTTTTCTACATCAGTAAAAACAAATTCTTTATTTCCCTTGATTGCTCCACATTTGAAGACTGAAAGGCACCTCTTCACAGTGCCATGGCTGTCTAGAAAGTGGGAGTACAGCAGAGAGTACAGTTCTTATAAATGATGTGCCATCTGGGGAAAAGTAAATGGACATCACCTTTGCCCTTTCATCCCCCAAAACAAAAGCTGCACAGAAACACAAATGGAGACAGATTAGGAGATGAGGAAGCAGAGGGAAGGAGAAATCAATTCTTCCACTTAGAAGTAATTAAGGCAAAGGAGGATTAACCCCAAGTTGTAGTTGTACCATCCACTGCAAACATGAGTAAAACAATTAATGAGAAGATTGAATATCCAAGTACCCACTGAAATGGGCATGAGGGAGCTTTAGTATGGGCTTCAAGTGAGTCACGACTGGGTGCAAACTGGTTTGGGAAACCTGTTCCCAGACCTGTATTTCAGCAATTTGGTAAGTCAGGGACATCCCTTCAAACTCTGCTCCAAACCCCATCTCCCTGACAACCCAGCACGGGTGACTCAGCCTGCTCTGAGTGACTGTGGGACTGAGCACCAGAGGAGCTGCCACTCTGCTCTGAGAACACATTCTTGTCTTGATCATTGCTGGGCACTGAGGAAGCAGCAGAGGGAAAGGTGAAATTACACCTTGTCCAACCACATTTGTCCACACAAATCACTGAAGTCTTACCCAGACCTACCCAAGAAGAGGCACACAGGACCTCAAGCTTAACTTAATCCTTCCTTTGTGAGAATGGCAAGCTCTCACCTCAAGTATCTTTCACCAGTGCACTTATTCCACTCTTCCTCTGCTTGATGACTCTGAAGATAACTTTGAACTTTAGCAAGAGCCTGCAGCCAGAGCAATGGAGAGAGATGTTCCTAGAAACCAAATTCAGTGTTTTACCTTTAAGCTTTTCTAACTGAGTATTTCTCTCCCTTACTCTTTCTATACTGACTATTAACTAGGAAGGATTGATTTAAAAGGAAGAGAAAAATGATTTTTTTAATAACTCTATGTGCTGAATGGAAGTTTTATTTCCAGTTTAGAGAAAGCAGAACTTCATGCTTAGATTATATCTAAAGATATAGCTCAGAATTCCATGACATTTAATTTTCTGGCTACTGACACTCTTTATCAGACATTTCCTGCAATTCATTTCTTCTACAATTCACAGATACCTCTTGCAATGAAGAAAACTGTTTATATAAAGTTGAAGATGCTTCAGCCCACAGCACCACTTCAGCAGGAGTTATTTATGACAGCCTAAGGAAGAATCTGTTTCATTACATTTCTGGTGAAATAATGAGATCCTTATGCACAAACCCACCCCCAAATTTAAGTTGGCATCATGTTTGTTGAAAGATGCAGAAATCTGAACATCATCTGAAGTGCTCTTAGAGCAAGGCCAAGAGGAAAGGTCAGGTCTGATACTTACAATTCATTTTGTCTCACAATATCTTTCCAAAACATTATTTGAGTATCTTATGGACAAAGTCAGCAGGGCTAAAACAGGACATCTGTGGGATCAATGTCCAATTCTACTAAAGGAGTTTTGGAAGCTTCACAAAGTTCTATTTGAAAAATTTAAGCCTTCTGGCCTTAAATGTAGTGGTATTTGGATTGGTCTAACAAGATGCACGATACATCTTCCTTCTGACAAGGCCAAAATGTTAAAGTTCTTCAGGAAGTCTTTTTTACACCATTTTTAACAAAACAGAGCACACAGATAAATATATATATATGAAAGCATGAAACAGAGCTGCTTTCTTCTCTGATCATCTTCAGAAGACTCAGAGTTCAGCTCAGTTCATTGCAAGAAATGAGTGAGGTTTTGGTATAATTCCTCTTTAAGACTATTCACACCACTGCCATCCTCAATAACAATACTGCTTTTTTCTAACAAAGATTGTCTGCAAATGTATAGAATTTGCTTATGTGGGAACACATTGCCAGTGACATGCAAAGACTGGCTTTTAAGTGTGCCTGGCACTCAGAAGCTTCTGGCATAAAACTGAACATCAGTGTTTCAAAGGAAGATGAGCACTCAATATTCAGCAGTTCATGAAAAACAAGTCATATTTGAGCCTTTCTCAAAGTCTGTCCTTGATTATGGAAACTCAGTAAGATGAGTTCTGAGAAGGGAGACTCATCAGCACTCCCAAACAGTGCTGCTGGACCACATCAGGGTCTGGCAGGGACAGCCTGCATTCTTCACTGTCAGCTTCAACCAGGGCTAAATGAAGACAAGGCTCTCAGTTAAGGTAAATGCTGAACTCTTAATATGTAATAAAAACACCCCATTCCTATGAACCCATTATCTAATAAAAACCAGCTCTGCCTTCAGAGCAAAAAGATAAAGAAGAGGAGTTTAAACTTTAAGGGGAACAACACAGTCAATTATTACATTCAGGAATGATATCCCTAACTGGTGTAAACTTGGCCCAGCTTCAACAGAGACCTGTTGATTAACATCAGCACAAGATCTTGTCCAACCTGTTCAGCACCGACAAACTCGTGCACTCGTGTGGTACTAACCTCAGAATATCTAATATTTGTTCTCTGCTGTCAGCAGGTACTAGTCAAAGAGAGATAATTCATAAATTATAAAGAAGTTTTTCTTCCCCATCTTGTATCAATTCCAAAAATCTATTTTCTTTCCTCCTACTCTGGTTATTTTTGCTCATGGAGGCTTTGGGACAGCAGCAGTGGAAACTGAAGCTGTCTGGTTAATCTGAGGTCAAATTCTGTGTAGGCAGCTGCAATCCAAGCCTCCCCACCCTGCCCCACCACCAGACTCAACTCTGACCTGCTGGGACCACCCCCTCACTCCTGCAACAGCTCAGGCCACATTTCTACTGAGTGAGCACAGACAGCTAAAAGGCCAGAATATCTGTGTGTGAAAATACACACACACACTGTCAGGTCCCTGACTTTTTTGGTTGGAAGACAACCAAGACCACCAAATGCATTTGGCAGTCTGGAATCTACTGATGAACCAAGTCACTTAGCACATGTACTCTGTCCCTGTGAACAGGCTACAGTGGTTTAAGAGGAAAGAAAACACACAGAGCCACTGCCACCCCACAACCTCACACACCCACAGCAAGGCTCTGAAGTCCTAAATCTGTGATAACAGCAAATATTCAGCACCCCAAACTCATGTCTCTGCCATGTTCACAGCAAACTGCTGGGTCCTGAGCACTTCTGAAGTCAAACCAACTTCTTCAGGGGCCTGAACTTGAAGTCTGAATTTCCTAGTGTATCTAAGTGACCAGTCTGATAACTTCCTGATACATGGAGATGGTCTTCAGGAAAATCCCATCCTAGAAACCTACAGTAAGTTCTTGCTTCTGAACACTTCTGTTACATCTGTTACTTTAGCTGCTGACCAAAGTCACCCCCTTTGATTTGGGTGCTGTAGCTCTGTGCAGAGACCATCAGCTGTGGAGAGCTCATCCCCTGAACGGCTAAGCCAGAGGAAGGGCAAGGGGAAGTTTAACCATCCCCAGTTTACAGGTGGGAGACTGAAGCACAAGGAAGCAAAGGAGGGGCAGGAAAACAAGGGCAAGATGTAAGTGATATGTTCAAGGCCACCCAGGAAGACTGTTGCAGTGTGAGCACATGAATCCACATTTCTCACTCCACCCCACTTCCCTCCCCTCTGCATACAAAGCCTCCACTCAGAGCTGTGGGAGAGTTTCTGTGGGTCAATGCTACTGAGTGTGGTGGTTACCCAGAGGAGCCCACGTCCTCACAGGTGCAGAAGGAGAGAGATCCATTTGCAGCTCTCCAATCAGTCCAGCAGAGAAAGGACCAGTGTGTGAATGCTCACATCCTGCTCCCTGGGCTCCAGGAAGGACACAGAGCTGGCAATAGAACCCTCAGGAAGGACCACACTGAAAAAATCACAGGCAAGTCCAGTAGATGAACATTTCCTGATCAACATCAGATGCTGATCAAGGGGGAGAACAGGAAGCAGCCTAAATAAGTGCATTTTAGAGAAAGAACAGCATAGGTCAACATGAAGACAGCAGAGCTGAGATAGACTCAAGATCCTGCATTTTTCTAACTGGGCAGATGACTCCCTGTGTTACTTTTGGGCAAGTCACCCCAACTCTCCTCTTTCACTGGTTTCAAACTACAGATGTCTTGAGGCAAGGACTGTGGTCAGACCTGTCTTCACTTCCCACTGACCTGTGGACAGTTGGGTGGGTTTCCTGGACAGGGAACACACCTTGTGTGTCTGCACAAGGAAGTCCTTGCAACTGCACCATTTAGGAATTACTATTACAGGGGTTTAAAAAGCACAAGAAAAGGACCGGATTGTCTCCCAGTTAACTGGAAACATGGCCCTGGATGCCAAATCAAAGACATCTAGTCGAGCTTTAGGGAACATCTACAGTGCCACTGATCTCTGACAGTTCCCATTCTCCAACAAGCAACGAGGGGTTTCTTTTTAGAGCATAAAGACCAGTAAAATCAACATTACAAGTCAGCTATACTCTGGTTCTCAGAAAATACAGAACATCATCTCCACCACTAGGCTTTAGTCTACACATCATTGACTGCATTTGTGAGAAGCAAACATTGCATCCATTCCAGCATCTGAGTTCAGAGCAGCAGCACAATTTTGAAACAAACCCACCAACTGTCCCCACAGCTCACACCCAGGCTTGCCTCGGTGTGGTTTGGTGTGGCACATCAGCTTGGCACCTCCTCTCCAAGGTGTTGGAGCTCAGGCACTGGAATACACTCAGTCCAAAGGACATGTCCCCACAGCAGTGATGCTCACACAGCAGAGCCTCAAGGGGCTCAGCACCGACTGCTTTGATCTCCTGATGCTGCACCAGATTAACCACCAACAAAGTCAAAGCCAACGCAGCTTGGAAATTACTGAGAATTAATTGCTCTGTTGATGTGAGCATTTTAATAAGAAATAATCACCATGAGCAAAGAGATAAAAGTGAAAAGCAAACTAGAGAAAAATTCCTGTGGTCAGAGCAGCTTGGCAATGTGTGTAAGCCAAAAGTGTAAAACCCAAGTCCCAGCACACAAGTCTGGTCTGAACTACCACGAGAATGACTTTCACCAAAGGTGGTCTTTTGGGAACAGCAGAGTTCTGTTCATAGGACAGAACACAGTTCTCTCAAAAAAAACAGGTTGTGAGTTGCCTCTAGAAATACAAATTTCAATTCTTTTTGTACTTCTTCAAAAATAGAAGAATCACTGAAGTCATGAAGTGTTTCAAGTCAGAAGATGAACAATGAAACACATGAAGTGTTCATTTTATCAAGATCAAATGTCACACTTCTTGAATTTCTGCTTTACTGACATTTCAGACTTTTGTTCTGACTTACAAGCAAGTTAATCTTTGAGATAATAAACCCCTTACAAAAGGAAAAATTATCACATTCTTACAGGAGAAACAAAGTAGTACTACCTTACAGAAGTGTCAGCTGGTTCAAAACCAGGAAATAAATACAAGATCCCCCACAAAGACCTCTCCCCTGTATAATTAGCACAAAATCTGAAGAAAGAAAACAAACAAAAAACCTTCAAAACTAAAACCAAATAAATGTACACCTCAATAATTTCATCATCATTTTCCCCACCACTACTTTGTCAGTGTTAGCCCCACAAAAATCAAGACAATGAGAAATTGTGACTTTCTAGTGATGTCACAGCGATGAAGGTGGTAAGTACAATTTAGGAAAACAAAAACTAAAAAGGCTCAGCATCAAACTACATGCATGCACTTCAGCCTGTAAGAAGGGAAGATTTAGCATTCTGTTGCCCACTCAGCCCTGATTTAATTGAATACTGTAAACAGTCATGAAAACCTCTGTTTCAAAAATCACAAGAAAGCACATGCATATGGTAGGACATGAGGGCTCTCTTGAGGCTTTCTGTCCAAACTGTTACAGAGTATAATGAAACCCCAAAGTTTCCTACATTGCCCAAACCAATATACATTGCTTTAACCCACTGACTGAGCAAAGATTCACAGTGATTAATCCATTTTTTTCCCCTGATAGTTTAATGGGACTGCAGGAGTGCCACGTTAGCCAGCACAACACCAACATGGCTGCTCTTTGTCCCTTCCCACCAGTGAGAAGTTTGCAGGGATTTGAGGTTAAAACAAGCCATTCTGACACTACTGAACAACCAGCCCAGAAAAGAAACACTGAACATTATAATGCCACCAACTTGTTCTGAGTGATCACAACAGGCACGACACTGTACTGTTTTCTCAGAAGTTCTCTCCCAGGTTCCATTAATCTTCATGGAAAGCCCAGTCTGGAGGTGACGGAGCAGAGAGTCACCCTCAGCTCTATGAAGCAGAGCATGCAGCCCAAATCTGCTTGCCTAGAGACAGATGGCACATACAGGCAGTGTCTGACACTGCAGCTGCATTTCTGAGCTCCCTCAGATCTATGTGTGTGATCACTGCAGATTTTCAAGTTATCTAATAGAGCAGAGTCTCCTGGAGATTTGGGTTTCCAGACTTGTTTACTTTAGAGAGGGCCACATGAAACTTACCCAGAATGAAGTCAAAGGAAAACACTTCCCAAGCTTTTCCATTTAGAAGTGTTATGCACACACAAACACATGGAATGGGCTTAATTTTGTCCTGTGAGTGCAATTGGCTCACACTCTGCATCAGCACTTGGGAACAAATTACAGCAGGAACGCTGAAGAGCTCTCACTGCACCTTTCCAGGCTGGACACCTGCCAGGTGGGCATCCCCCTCTGCCTTTGCTCTGAGGGCAGCTATGGCTTTCCCGGGTTCCCAGGGGCTCAGCACAGGAACATCCACCTGCCTGCATCTTTGGAGAGCTCCACACAGAGCCCGTGACCTTGTTCCAGGTCTGTTGCACACACACATTGTTGGCCAGGTTTTATTTAGCCCAATGCACACACCAGCATATTGTGGGCCAGTGTGGAACTGGCAGCATTCACAGGTAACAGTAATGGCACTGAGACAGTGCATTTATCTTGTGCTTCTTCAGCACTAGAGGGATCTCTTTCATGGCCCTCCATAAACATCATTTATTTACCTCTCAACACCTTTTTTCTTTCATACCTGCCCCTCTCCCAGTACTGGTGACTTACTGCAGGTCCCATCAGCAGCACTGCACGTGTTCAGGCTGGAGTGAAGGAAGAACTCACCCTGTGACACACACCAAGTGCCTTCCATCATTGCTGCTTCCCAAGATCCTCAGTCCTCAAAATCTGGCCTGCATCCAGTGCCCAAGGCTGGGCAATCCCAGCACAGCTCACCATTGGAACCAGGCTGGCAAGAACCTGACAACACACCAGGCTAGAGGTGAGCATTTGCTATTAAATCTCATCATGCATCTTAAAAAGAAATAGTTCTTTGTGGATGGGAGGTACCCATCTTAACAATATTGAACACTAAAAAGTCCAATTGTCTTATTTCAGTAGTACCCTCCTGACTTCTCACAACAAGATATTTTTGCAATAAATTAAAGCCAACTCACACTCTGGCTGTTTGCTGCACTGAGCAAAGCAAAATTACTTTATGCAAATAAAAAGCTTCAGCACTTCCAAATCAATATTTTTACTGAGATACGTTTGACAAGTTAAAAATTATTAACTTGGAGGAAGAAATTTTTTATTTTCAACAAGTCCATATTACTCATAGTATGAAAACCACATTTCTTGTATAGATACGGGTACTTCCATTTCTTCCTATTACTGGTTACATCTATGAGGGGTTTTTGTTTGCCTTCAGGTGCATAAAATCCTCCTGAAGGCTGCTGAAGGTGTTTTTAAGATGGCCTGAGACCCAACACCCAAAAGATCACCATCAAAAGCTGCCTCAAAACATGTTCCATACAAAATACTACAATTAAATGCAAATATGGGGGTAGGTTTTTTTGTTACCTGTACTGTGATCATGATTGATTTGGCCAAGTCATTGGTATTCAGATCATAACCCAAATTCTCCAGGCAGGAGCAAATGTGAAAACAAGCAGTACAGAAAGCAGTGCAGTTTGATATCTGGACAATCAGTTTGTCAGCATGAGAAATCAAATGGTCATTAATTTTCAAAGAACAATGACATTTAGCTGTGTGAAGTCCATTATAACCCTGCCATCTTCCAGCCTGACAACCAAACAAACTCAGAGATATGTGTATATACACATGACCACAAACTAAGAAGGTCAGTGAGCACCACACAGTGCAAGTCTTGGGCAAGGAGTCCCAAGGAAGAGGAGTGGTTACTTCACAAAAACAGAACAAGTAGGTTGAATTGCAAAGCAACTTCTCTTTCTGGCTATGACTGATAAAAACTCATATGCATGCAAATGGAGGGAAGAAGACAACAACAACAAACCCCAGCCTTTGCCAAGCTGCATTAACCTGTTTATTCAGAAAGTTTGTCTCCACACTCAGAGCAGCTCTCCATCAGATAGCTTTGTCCTACAGGATCTGAGCCATGTAAGCTACAGACACCCTATCACAGTGGCTGGCAAAGTAAATCACTTGTATGTAAAGTTTATGCAAACAAGAAAGCCAAAACAATCCATCTCATTATTTTCTTCAACCATTTATGTCAAATACAAACAAACAAAAGATATCACTTATGTGCAGAGAACACAGACCAGTGCTGGTTTCACAGAGGAGTGACCGACTCCAGTAAATTAAATGCCCAGGGCCTCAGAGACCTCATCTGGTCCTAATTATCAATTGGTAGTAAAATGATATGTTTTTTTCACTCTCATTGTAGCTTGTTTTCATCTAGTTTGAGTTCCAAGACATCCTGTTTTGCAAGCTCTGATCTGCCACATTAAAAAAAGCCGGACTTGAGAAAGGCGCAGCAGCCGCCGCGGTGGCTCCGCTCGGGCAGCGGGGCCGGGGAATCCTCCTCCTGCAGCCGCAACAAACGGGGAGAACAGAGCCATAGGTGGGGCAGGGGGTTGGCTTTGGAGAAAGCACTTCACTGCTCCATCGTCCCAAAGGATAGTGAAAGCACCTCTTCCGATTCTCTGCAGGACTGGACTCTCCTGTGCTGCATTTTGGCTGTGCTGGGGTTTGGGTAACATTTCCTACTGCCGAAAGCCTTCCGAGCTCTCCCGACACGCTGTGCTCTACCTATGGAGCGGGAGAGGATGGGAAGGGAGGAGAATGAAATTGTCCTCACCACCAAACCTTCCTTCTCAGCCACAGCGCATCATTCCCTGCCTTTCCCTGCAGGAATCAGCTCACTGAGAGCCTGTAGAGCCGAGTCCTTACAGCAGTGAACACCAGCCGGCTGCAGTGCCACCTACAACACACAGCACTGCCATTTGCATGGGGACAGTTAGTCCTGTTCCAGCACCAAGGACAAGCCTCGGCCACCCTCCCAAACTGAGCACTGAGGGATGAGATGGCTGGTCAGAACACGACTGTAGCACACGCTGAAGATCAGCTGCGAAACGGAGTTTGGTGGCAACTGCAAACCCTTCCCAAGGGGAGGGATAAATGTGGGGCTCAGGCTCTCTGCTGGTCCAGAATTGTCACCCATGGCAGAGAGAGGAATAGCTCCACTCTCACAGTGGCACATTTGATTGTGGCAGAGAAGTATTATGAGTATCCATTTGTTACCCATAAAAACAAATCAGTTCCACTGGTCCTGTGCAGATTAAATTGGAACATTTTTAATTTAAAAGTTAATTTTGCAGATGTTTCCTTAGCACTCTACCTTTGTGCAACTGGTCAGGCACAAGGACACTTCTTGGAAAGACAATATATCAACATTTCCTGAGTGACCTAAACAATCTCTTTTGAACACCCAGTTAATTGAATGGTCTTCATTGAAATAGATGTACAGAAACCACATGCACATACATTTCATATAGAAGATTCCACTAAATCAAATAAACACTATTTATCTTCAGCTTTCTCACCTCCCTCCTGAAATAAGGCAGTCTGATTTCACATGCTCTGGTCTGAAAGCATAATTAAGCAAGCAGCCCCTCAGTCAGACAAATTCCCAGGCTTGCTCAGCCTCAGTGCTCCCATCACAGCTTCGCCTCCCACCCTGTTTCTGACTTTAAATCCTGCAGCCAAACATCTCTCACTGCCCTTCCACATATCCCTTGTTTTCTTTCTCCACTTGCAGGATCACAAATCTGCAGTTCTCTCAAGACCCTGCAGGACCTTTCTTGGCTGGTCTAAATCAGAGGGAACTTTCCTTATCCAAGTAACAGCAATTCCAGCCCACAACAGTAGAGGATTTGGCCTCTCCCAGAGCCCCTCTACCCCCATGTTTCGTTTCAAGAGCCCACATATGTCCCTTTCCCTCTAGGAATTTGGTATCAGGATTCAGGTTTTCCTTATCCACCATAGATTTGATCTTGAACACACTGAAATTAATTGCAAAGTCTGCATCAAACAAGTCCCAAGGACCACATTTTGATTTTTTCTTTTAAACTCTGACTACCTTTACACTCCTCACCACCAGCCTATGATGGACAAGAAAAGCTCCACAGGAGCTCCTACAACTGTTCTTTTTCATAATTATCTCTTAGCAGCCACAATGAGAATGAAAAGCCATAACATCTGTCATTAAGAGTCTTCCTACTGCCTCTAAAAAGGATCTATATGTTTTCAGAAGGTTCTCTGTCTCATCTACAGATAAATCCTTTTATTTATCTACCTCCACAGGGATACCTTAATTTTTGAGGGACTTGGGCATTTACTGAGGTCTCTTCAAATACCAATGGTTGTTGCAAATTTACTCAATTCTGTTTTGTCTCAGCTGTCCCTGCTAAGACTTTGCTGTTCTTTTATAAGATAAAAAAGGGCAAATCTAAAAAGCTTTAACATCCCTGTTTCTGAATATTGCACATAGAAAGGAGGAGAAAAAAATAGAATAACATTAGCTGAATTTCCCTAATTATTCACAAAACAGAACTGTAAGAAAGCTGCCTCATTTGTAGCAGTGCTATGCTTTAGTAATTTAGAAATACTTGCCTCAATTATTTCTTTCCGAGGACTCCTCTGTGCATTGGCAGGTACACCTACTTAGAGGTGTTAAGTTCTGTGTTTTAAAAAAGGAACATAAGCACAGCTGCTCCATTTGTACCAAATTCTCCCTCTTTTGCATACAATCACACGGGGGAAGGACAAGGGCTGGGGGAGAATTCCACAACATAATCATTTGGCAACTTATATTATTTTCTTTCAAAGGGCATTACAATACACTTCTCTCACTTGGGGAACTTCAAGAGAAGATAATTATTCTTGTCTGCCTTGTAATATATATTAAAAATGTTCAAATGTGGCTTTCCAGGGAATTCTGCCAAATATTTTTAGGCACCAGACCCAGCTTTACTTAATTTTATGTTGCCTTCTCAGTCTATTATAAAATACCCTTCCATGCAGTTTGAATTTGGTAAAAAGGCTGAAGCATACTCATTTATATTAGAAACATAAAAATCCCTCTTTCCTTGAAATAGAGATCTTTAACTCCTAATGTGACAGATGTACAGTAATTAAAGTGTCTCTACAGAGCTTAACACACATCAGTGAGCTTTTATAGCCACAAAAAAAGCCCAAACAGAAACAGAGAGGATTTCTGGGGTTTTTTAGGAGATAACATACCAAGAACAGAAAGTAGCTTTAAATGATGTTGTTTTATAAGCACTTTATCAGTAGTATAACAGTAGCACCTTGAGACTCTGCTGCATGAGGCATTATAAAAGCTTCAAGATGCAAATCCTAAACCTTTAGCACTGCCATCAGCTGCAGTGAAGTATAGGATTGAACTGTAGTTGGGTTTAAGGGGGAAAAAAAAGCTATTTGGGGTAACAATAATCTTTTATTATTAGCAATAATGTTTATTGCAAGGGATAAAACAATGGCAGTGGGCAAGCCAATCTGCTCCAAGTAGTTTATAGCCTAAGCAAACAAGAATGCCAAGCACAGACACCCAGGCACAGCTCACTGGACAAGAGTAGGATACACAGGGGTGGGAAAAGATAATCTGAGTAACAGAGAGGAATTAAACAGATAAATAGTACTGAGCTGGCAGCCTCAGGACAGAGAGCAAGTGGGAAATGGGGAGACTTGTTCTGAATCGCACACAGAGTGACTCGCATTGAGAAGCCTCACACCAGATCCTCCTCTCAGCATCCACCTGGTGAATTCTGGCCTTGCAGTTGTTAAAAATTCAAGTCTAGCCTAATAGAGCCCAGGGAGAAAGGCCAGGCAACCCTCATCCAGAGCCTCTAAGGAGTGAGACATGACTTACACAGCTAGCTCGGGGTGAGCCCACAGCGTTTCTGGATATGTCACCGTCTTACCCCCACCCTTTTAAAAGCCAGCATCAGAAACTGTAGGTGATTAGTACAAAAGTCCACCCGAAATGTTGCATTTGTTAAAGTGTTTATTTTGGCTTCCTAAAACAGGCTGGAAGCCAGCTCCTGTGCTCAGCCCCACCTTAGTTATATTTGTCCTGTTATGCACAACAAACTTGGAGCCACTTTAAATATGAAACACTTTGAAACTGCATTAATGCAATCTCTTTATCATTAACAGACACATCACCTCCCTCCACAACTGTCCACAGGCTGACTGGTTTCCCTAACTTGTTTCAAAGAGTTTGTTTCACAGAGTGGCAACACTGTTTTACTTTTCTTAGCTTTTCCTGATAACCCAAAGGAAGGCAGCCCAGACTGCCTGTTGAAAACTGAAACAGCTGACTGACTCCTCCTACCTCCCCCCTCTTGTGTTTTCATCTTTTATGGTGGCAGACTAGTCTGTGCCAAACTAAGATTTCTTGTATTCTTCAGTCACTTGGCTGTTCTTTCCCATAGATATTCCAACAGCAGAATAATGTCAAGCCATGCTGAGCCAAGCACACAAAATCTCTGAAGGTTTCAGGCAAGCAGGAATGCTGCTGGATAGTTTTTATCCTGTTAAATGAAGAGATTGCAACCGAGCCTGGTCTCACATGTGTGGCTAAGGAGCAACTCTCACCAGTGTCAACTAACACAGGTGTTTGGGAGGATCAAACTCAGGTCCCTTAAACAGTGTCTGGAGAAATACAGTGGCATGGGGAAGTGAGGGGTTCCCTCTTTATCCTGCTGCTGCATATGCTGTTCTCACAATTTCAAAGCACTGGACTTCACAGATAGAAGGGAAACATTCCACTCCCAGCAAAGCCAAGAGCCACAGGTGCTGCCTCTCGGTGCCCCAAGGACCTCAGGTCTGCCAGACCTCTGTTTGCAGACCCAAGAATATCAGAAAGGATTGAGAGCTTCAGGAAAACCCTCACCCTCTCACCAGCTCAGTGGGATCTGCTGCATAGTGTTACCTCTAGAAGGGGTGGAAGCTCCCCCTGTTTCTACCCTTATGCTTAGTCTGTAATGCAGAAAGGAAAACTCTTTGCTGAGACCCCCCCTCAGCCCCTCAAGGCTATAATAATTCCCCTGTTCAAATCCCTCTAAATCCGTCACAGATGAGAAAACAGAGGGGCATCTCTTGTCCTTACTCCAGCTACAGGGGGATAATACAAAGGGAGAATAACCAAAAAGGAGCCAATATGGGCTAGTTAGACAAACACAGCAGGGCAGCAGGCTTCTCTTACAGCAGCTTCCTTCCTAGAGCATGTGGCAATTAAACACTCATTAGGCACCTGTTGCCTTCTTTTGCAACACCACCCCAATATCTTCTTTAAAGCAAGCAAACCCCTTAACTTTTAAGCATTTTTATCATGGCTCTTTACCTGGAGTCATCCTGTACACTGCACTAGCACAACCACACAGCAATACTTTGGCCTCACCAGCCTGTATGGAAAGTCTTTGCAGAACCTTTCATGATGTTCACACTCTCAAGAGAGCACAGATCCCACTAACAAGTCCGAGATCCTCCTCAGAGGGTTGGTCTAAGGCCAGCACGTTTCCTGCAAGCATCCCAAGCTTTGGAGAAGGCCCAGAAGACCAAGCCCTTGCAGTTCAAGGCCCAGCTGACCTCAGGCTGCCAACAGCCACTTCTCCAGGTCTGCCCTAATCTGCCTCTTTGCAGCTCAGCTCTGCAGCCAGCACAGAACCCACAGCCCCACAGCGTCTGAGGAGCAACTTCAGTGCAAACCACACAAGGAAAAACAAACAAACAAACAACACACAAAAGCACAAAATAATTAATACCCAGCAATTCCAGACACAACACAGACACGTTTCAGTTTCTGTCCCCTGCAGGTCAGTGAAACTACAAGGCGCGTTCCGTCCATGAAAATTCCAGCCTCACACAGATTCATCTCAAAACAACTTAGTTGTGCAAGAAAATACCAAGCAGAAGACCACTTACCTAGAACAGGCCTTTTTCCTGCACAAATTTTGTTCCCAAAACACGAGCCAACCTGCTCCTTGAGGAGAAACTCAGAGGCCATGCCTCCAGGAGAAAAGCAGCAGCTCCCCTTCCAGCTGTGCCTATTTAAGCCATTAGACACTCCAGGTGATGCCACTCTCCACTGATTGAGCCCTTTGCCCCTCCCCAGTGGCCCCTGACAACCCTTTGTTTGCCATTTCAGGGTTTAATTCAGTTTAGTGCATCTCTTGAAGATGGGAAACCACAATTTCATGTCTATCCGAGCTAGGCCTGTGGGCAAAATTCCATTGCCCCTGGAATTCTACTCAGCTGGCAGTCCTTGTCACCTCTCCTGCTGTGGTGACAAAAACTGGCACATTTCTACAGGTGCCAGCACCTCCCAAACCATCACTGCAGGATGATGGAGTTAACATTTTGATCATTACTTGAACAGACAGGCTTTAGTCTTCCCCGGCATACATCTGCCTCCCATGATATTCCAAGAAAAAAGAATCACCCTTTGAGAGGAAATGATGTGTTCAATCACGGGACACAAATCTAAAAGCCTAAATGAGAATAAAATCTAGTTTTCTTCAGGAAAAAAGGTCACTGAAGGAAATGAACACTGATAGGCAACTAATGGAAAAGATAACACGGGGTTTTTGACTAGGAGACACTAGAACCCACCAGCAGCTAAACATGATTGTTGGCATGATTGACAAGGAGATATGAACTATTTGTGTGAGCAGGAAGGGGGAAAAGAACCTCCAACAAACTGAGGAATGTGAGTGCTTGAGTAGGTCCATAATCCGCCCACAAAAATGCACAAAAGAACAAAATCTATAAATTCATTTCTGTGCAGTTGTGCAGGGGGTCTGCAAGATGGATCAAAGGTTGACAGTGGTTTGGTCTCCAAAACATTTGGAGTTCAGGGCTCCAAAGAGTACAGCTTATGTTCTTCATCTATCAGCAGCTTATGTTTCTAAAAACAAAATAGCCAAAAATTTAAATGCCAAATTACAAACTTCTCAGAAGACATTCTTGAAGAGCTAAAGGAGAATTGGATACCAATGTTTTGCAGTTAAAAGTGCTGGCACTTTATAAAGAGAAGTCTTTTGTTAGAGACAGGAAGTTTAGTTTATTGCCTGGTGTATACAGTTCACCCACCACATTATTTTGGGCTATTTTCATTCCTCACACAGTAAAGAGGAAATTCTAGGAACGTTTCATTGCTTTTCTTTGTTTGATGAACAGCAAAGGTTTGCAGTTTGCTGACCACTGTATTGCTTTGCTGCTTTTGACACACAATTTCACTTCACATAGATCCTCAGGAGGATAAAACATTTGTTCCTTATAAAAATCAATTGTTTCTGCCCCATTCACTTTAAGTCCATCTCTCACCCTCATCTTTCATTACTTCACAGACAGAATTCCTAAATACAAAACTAGGGGGGGGAAAACTAAGTTGACACCTTTTTTTTTTTTAATAAGCAAAACTTCAGGCTTAGAAACTCCCAAGAGAAAAACTATGAACATTTTTCACCTTCTTGCAGTTTCCACAGATATTTTTCAGTAGGACACAATCTGAAGCAGAGGAAGAACCCCACAGCTATACTACAGCACTGCTATTTAATAGTTACATTGCTCTTCTGAAGAGCATTCATTTTCACCCAAACAGATAGTGCATCTTATCTACGGACTGTTATGATTGTTGACTGCACAATATGGTTCTGTACAGCTGAAATTGTAAAGCAAAGAGCTATAAAATATGCTTGTCCATTTGCTCTCTCCCTTTTCATCAATTCACAAGGTTATCCCAAATGTTTTTATACCATTCTTGCCTAACAGGAAAAAAAAAGGATTCCTCATAAAAGGCTTGGTTTCTAAAAAATGCGAAGCATTTAAACATTTATTAGAAACAGTTTTAGTTCCTCATTAATCTGAAGATGAAGTATTATTGATTTACAATGAGCAATTCATCCAATATCCAGCAGCAGCATATAAAAACAGAGCCTGAGAATTAAAAAATGGGAGATGCCTGTTTGGCAGCAGTCTGCTGTGTCCTGCCAATGGCACAACCTGTCCAACTGGCTGGAAAACAGCCCTGCTCTTGCTGTGTGTGTTCTGCAGCTTCAGTGTATATGGCCCACTGATCACAGGCTAACCTACATTTATTTTCACACTACAGGATCATCAAGTATATATTAGATCAAGGCTTTGGGGACTTTCCATATTGCCCAGCCTCAGTCCCCCAGGCTCTCAGTCACTGCAAAAAGAGATGCAGTGCCCAGATAGGCTGACACAGAGGCACACACACATCTGTGCACACAGACATCCATACCCCCAGGGCCTGATGGAACAGCTCCAGTGCTGTACACTGAGCTTTGGATCGGGCCCAGCACTAGTATATGATACAGACGAACTGCCTCTGATCTTTGAAACCAGTTTTAAAAGGCTTACACAGGGGGTGAGCCTCCATTCTGAGACCCTGGTTTTCCACCAGTGGAACTCCATTGGCTTTAGTGGTGTGTAAAACCAATGTAATGAAGTGGAGAATTATGCTCACATTATGTTTTTTAAGTAGCTTATTAGCCTGCATATTACACCCTGTTTAGTGAGTTGGCAGCTGTGCAAAGGACTCTAAGGACCTAATTCACTGAAGCTGATATGACTCTTCCCACTGGCTTTGGGTCAGGGCCCTAAATCATTCTGAAAATTCTGGGGAGAGATATTATAAAGTGGTACAGTAAAGGTAAAAGGGTGTTAATGAAGGTCCCTTGAGGAGGTCATGGCTTTTATTAGTTTGGAAAAGCTTTCCACAAGTAAAAGAAGGTTTTTTAAAAGAAATCCCAAACATTGCATAGTGTGCCAAATGTTCCTGTACGTGACTCCTTCTTCCTTGTTACCATGAAAAAAAATGAATCAAACCCAACCAAATTTCAGGATGGAAAAAACAATCTGTTTTTCAGTCTAAATACATTTGTTTATAGCTTGTAACACGCGGTGAGTGTATGGGGTGGGGGTGGAAGGTAGAAAAAGAAACATGTCTGTGCCACCCCCATCTCCTTTGCTGCATGTTTGGCCCTTGGGGTGAATTTCCTGCCAGTGTTGCTTGATCTTAACTCTTCCCTCTCACTCCTTTCAAGGTTGCCTCCTCTCAGATGTGCCAGAGTCACATCTCTCAGCCTTTAGGGCTGCACCTGCTTTCCCCTCTGCTGCCATTGGCCTTGGATGTCTCCTCTGGGAGCCTTCTGTCACACCCAGCCCTGCTGCCTGGCCCAGCTTCCCACACAGGCACTTAATGAGCAGGTAGAGTAATTGCTTTCATAACATTTTTCCCACAATGACATTTCTTAGTTTGCTCAGGCAAGATTTAGTGTTATTGTGCCAGTTCCTCGAGTCCTGTCTCAGCCCAAGTTCCCTCAACACTATTAATAACTCCTATGGAAACAGGCTGAGAGAGCTGGGGTTGTTCAGCCTGGAGAAGAGAAGGCTCTGCAGAGACCTTAGAGCACTTTCTGGTACTTAAAGGGGGCTTATGAAGAAGAGGGAGAGAAACTTTTTACATTTGCAGGTAGTGATAAAACAAGGGTGGATAGTATTAAAGTAAAAGAGGAGAGATTTGGATTATATTTTAGAAAAAAGTGCTTTACTGTGAGAGTGGTGAGACACTGACACAAATTGCCCAGAGAAGCTGTGAATGCTCCATCCTTGGAAGTGTTCAAGGCCAGGTTGGATGGGGCTCTGAGCAACCTGGTCCAGTGGGGATTCTCCCTGCCCATGGCAGGTGGATTGGAACAAGATGATCTTTAGGGTTCCTTCCAACCCAATCCATTCTGTGATTCTTTGATTATTAACACATACAGGTGCTTTGTCCAAGGAACAGCTCCTGGACACTCAGCTACGAGGGCCTGGGAACCACAGAGCTATCAAAGATGGGGTGCAAACCACCAGCTCCTCCACAATCTCTCATCACCTCTGTTCCTCAGCTTCTGCAGGATGGAAATCAACAACAGAACAAGTATGGGAGCAAATGCATCGAACATTCTGCAATGCAGAAGAGAGTAACTAACAACTTCATGCAATGGTGCCAGTCCTAGGCCAGGACTGGGGATTAAGCCCTTCCAAAGAAGATGGGCCAAGTTGCATTCATGTGACATGTTAGAATAAATGTGGGGGCCAAGAGGAAACCGTGGATTTCAAACAGGATCTACTCAGAGCCATAAGATGCCATTGTTGTTGTCCAGATGACTTTGCAATGGGCTTGAAGACTCAGTGAGGTTGAACTGACTCTTCCCTTCTGGCACTGGGCGAGGGCCCAAAGTTACCAGGAGGTGACAGGACACATCCAGAGGCACTCCTTGCCTGGATATTCCATGACCTAACAGCAGCTCAGCAGCACAAGCAGCTCTCAGTAATATTTGGAATAATGTAACCTAAAGAAGCAGGCAAGCAAATGCCCACCTGGGCCTCTGCCCCTCACTGCTCTTCACATCTGAAATTAAAGCTACCTCCAATGATTCCATTTGCTGCAATTTTCCTCCTGAAGGCTGGATAAATTTTCAGTGAAAATCTCATCTTTTCTCAGACACTTTTAATTTTCCATTTGTCCTATTACATATTTTTTATGACCTTAACTCTTGCATTAAAAAGTTATATGCCAACAGACACACATTATTTTCCTTTCAAAGGATTATGAGTATTAATCTACTACTCCATTATCACAGCTCAGTGACTCAGAATAATTTGCAAATGTTTAAAATTTTGACTGCATGATTTTGAATGGCAATTAATGGAAGGAATATAACTATCCAAAATGTTTTTCCAGAATATCTATCACATTCACAGGATGAAAATATTTTCAAAATCAGAAGATCCAGTCCAGAAATGCCAAAATATTTCATTTAGCCATACTCATGAAAAACAAAGCAATGAAATTTCAATGTATTCTCATTTCAAAACACTACCTTTTGTTTTAAAATATTCTTAGAACAAAAAGAAACTACAGGGTAAAGTCATACTGCAATCCAAAATATATATTTCACTTCATGCCAAAATATGGATGTAATTTGGGAGGTTCGTGTGTTCTTGAAAGACACAGAAAATGTCTGCTTCGGTTCCTGCTCCATCAGATTGTTTGGTTTGGTTAACAAAATACAAAGCAGAAAGGCATCCACTTCTTCACCTCTAAAAGAGAGATTTCTTGCAGCACATCAGACTATAAGATGTTACATCCCCAGACAGTGATGATAGGAAAGAAGCAGCCTTATGATTTCAAGAGCAATGAGAGAATTGCAGAGAATAGACATGTTCTGACAGCACACACTGAAAGGCTTTTCTTTCTTGTGTGAGCTGATAAATTAGTAGTTGTTTCTATCTATAAGACTCAACGCTTGTTTCTTGTCACCAATGCCATCTAAATCATTGACCATGTTAAGTGAAGGAACACTGAGGGCTGGAGAATTTTCTCTCCGCTGGACTGAAAAAATTATTAAACCCACATATTAAAATATATAACCCCCGTGTATTAATATCAAAACACTCAACAGAACCCTCCACACTTCTCAAATTGATGTGCTAAAAATGTGAAAAAATTTTTCCCTCAGAACACCAAAACCTCAGCTTTCAGGAGTGCAAAACTCCTGAGGGTTTTCATTGGGAAAAGAGAAAGAAAATGACCAAGAAGTATTCCTTGAGAGCCACTCAAGTGTATAATTTCAGAATTCTCTGCAATAGTTTGAGGTGAAAATTATCTCAATTAAATTTATCTTAATGCAGTTTATAGTAATGAAGTTTATCTTAGTGAAGAAGTTCCTACACAAGCTTTTACACATCAGCATTTGAGTCCTTCTCCTTCCAGGCCCATGTCACTCTTCACATGATAAAAGCAAGGGATAACTGTGCTTAGCTGTACCAATAATGGGTGAAGCAAGTGGTGAATGAAGCCCTCGTGCTCCTGCTTTGGCATTACTTGTAATCCACTGCTGTATTACTCACTGCCCCAACAATAACACTGCAGCAGAGGCTTAGTGAAGACAAGAGGAAGGAATCCAGCATTGAAAAGGTGAGTCTGAAACACTGCCAGTCCTCGCTGAATTTTCTGGAGTTGATGATATCCAACATACCACAACATGTCCCGACCGCGGCAGGACAACGTTCCCCGTGGCACAAACATCCCGGCGGCGTCACCGCATCCTGGGACTTGCGTCAGTGGGAACGCACATGACTCACATCCAGAAGGGACTGAGGCTCCAGTCAGGGCCTGGAGACCCTGTCCATGCAACCCATGGAAGGGAAGCCATTAAAATGCCAGCAGTGGGCACGATGAGTGCACTGGCATTTGAGGTGTTATTGGGACGCAAGGGCAGAATTTTCCAGCCAGGATGGGAAGGAAACACATTGTCCTAATACAGTTGTGTTTCAGCCATGAGGTTTCTTGGGGTGACATTCAAGGCAACACAGAATTTTAACTGGAGTGATAATTACCAAGCAGGCCCAGAGGCCAGTTAGGCTTTTTTCACAAAGAAAGGATTATGCATTTTTTTACTGGACCCAAAGTTTGGCATCCAATCATTACTATTGAAATCATTATTCCAAACCCAAAACTCACTGTGGGAATCCCTACCATTTCTACCAGACTTTCCAAACCAAATCAAAATGAAAAACTGGCTGAAAGCAATCTGTGGCAGAGCTGTATACTGCACCCATCAGTTCAGGTCTGATGTTTCATTTTCACCTATTGAATCAGCCCAGACTTTTGTTTCAAGATGCATTTCTCAGTGGTACTGCATTGCTTCAAAGGTAACTGACTTAGGAAGCCTCTTGGCTTCTGAATGATGCACTGTCTTATCCTTAGCCCTCCTAAGAACTCCTTGCCCATTAGGCAGTGAACTTTAGAGGGAAAACTTTCTCTGTTCCTACTAATTCCATCTTCCATCACAGTAAGTAAAAAGAGATTCTGTACCAAACTTATCCTAAGACAAACAGAAAACGGGCTTGAGTTATCATAAAATTAAATCCTTAAGTTCTGCTTAATCCTTGACCACAGAAATATAATCAGAATTTGAAATTGAAATTATTTACATATTGATGAGTGTTGAAGCAAATAACATCCTCTGATATTTTGTTTTTATTTTGAATGGAGTAACCTGGAGATACGTTAGTTCTTTTGCAATGTCCCAGCAGTGTGTTGGGCACCGTGTGACACAAGAATAGGCTTTTCCCACTGCCAGTCTTATCTGGCACCCACTTTGTTTCTGTTAGTTCCTTCCTCTCTGCCAGGCATCACCAAAGAAGTGGTACTTGAGCAGGAATCAGCACTGGGCTGAATCCAGAACTGGGCACATGTTCACATTCACTACACTTTAAATTGAGATCCTGAGTGACCCAGTTTCCCTTTGGTGTTCTCAGTGGATCTGCCTGAATATTTCCACTCTCCCACATTTGTCTGAAGTTCCAGGATGGCTCTCAAAGTTGGAGGCACTGGCAGCAGTGGATGCCTGACTGCCCATGGGGAGGGACAGGGCAGGCAGTGGCAGTACAAGCCCCTTTCCCTGCTTAATTCTTTCCCCTCTGCTCATTGAGGGGCTCCAGCTCTCCCAGTCAACATCGTGTGCATCCCAGTGGGCTGGAACACTCTGAGTTGTCCTCCCTGAGGACCAAGGGTCTGATCCTCCCAGAATATTTCTAATTTTTTTTTGTTATTAAAAATGAACAGTTCCAGGCCTGAAAGCCAAGCAGAATATTCACTGTTCTGTGTGATTCTCTTATTGCCTAACTAATATAATCCATAAGGGCCACAATATGTTAATTTGCACTCAGTCAGCCTTTTTTCCTTGTTTAGACTTACATTGCAGACATCATAAATTTGACACAGCAAACAGTGACAGGACCTTTGCTTTGCTTCAAATATTCTGGATAAAAGTGTGTTCCAGCAAGGCAACTTCCTCTTAACAGGAACAACTTGGAAAACCTTTCTTTTTATCTTTAGCAACATTAAACTTTAAAAATGGAACAGACTAAGCAGCTTCCTCTTTGGTGGTGACTATCCTTACCATGATCTGTGGTGTTTTACACCACCTATTCCTCCTTGCTTGGAATACCTCATACATGGTGCTTTTTCCATCTTAAATGAGCTGCTTGCCCATTAGACAATTAGGGCAAACAGTAAATATTTGCAGCTCCCAACAAGCATCTGGGGAGCGGTCACTACAACTGTCTGAATTAGCTCAAATTGATTGGCAATCAATTAACCTGAGGGAAAATTATCTAGTAGCTGAAGAGGGGAAGAGTTGAACTCCTCAAAGGCCCCAAGTGGTTCAGTGGTCAACAATCACAGCCACTCAGGAAAAGAGTGGGAATTATTGCTGCTCGGACAAAGCCCACCTCGTACAGAACTGGGCCTTCAATGTCTTTAAAACTCCTGTGACAATTTCAGATATTCTGGTACAGGCATTTTTGAAAAGATGAGTCAGTGGCTGTGTTGAGAGAGTTGCTAATAACACCCAGATCACAGGTTTCTGAGTCAGGCATATGCATATGCAGTAATGTTCTTTACCGGAAACACGGCACTGATGTGGCAGATAAAGCCAGAGAGAGATGCAGACAAAAGATGGCATGGGATGGTGTAAAAGCTTCACTGGCAAAGGTTTGGGAAAGCTGAATTGCTCACAATTAGTGAATGATGCAAAATGTCCTCAAGGAATGATGATGTATTGCAGAAAAATTGTTATATGCTTACTCCAGACCTCTGCTCTTCACCTGAACTCTGCCTTTTAAGCCAAAGTTATACTTGACAAATAAGTAATGAAGTTCAAACTCTTCCTACCATGATTTCGAGGCTTGCAACTCCAGAAAACTCCTCAACCAACATCAGCAGATGGTTTATTTTTTTAATTAAAAGTGAATTTTGGAATGAATGGTATGATTTTGTGGCTGAAGTAGGAAGAGATCATTCGAGGAAAAGGAATTGAAAGCATGAAATTCTCTCTTAAGTCAGTTGCTGGAAAATCTAACGTGCTACTGAAAATCTCATAATTTCCAGCAGTGAAAAATCAAACATTTGCCATAAATCATTTTATAGACTTGCAGGGGATTAAGAATAATTACAGCTGTGTTGTTAAGGGGGCCCTAGTTAAATGCAATCAGTTTGATTAGTTTATGTCTTAACCTCCCCATCATTTTGCCATCAGGTTTTGTGTCCTGCAGATTCTGGATGCTGATAGATCACCTCAGTTCCCCACTTTTTCCATTACCAAGGTTTCATTATGCACGTTAAGCATGTTTCCATTTGCCTGAGGTACACCAGGGGCAGGGAAGCATTTTTCAAAGATAACTCATTTAATATTAAATGTCAAAATATTACTCACTTCTTTAGCAAGATCATGCAGCTGCAACCTGGAGAATTAATTTGGGATGGTGTCTCTGTGGAGTTCAGGGCGTTGGTCTAAGCATACCTTTAGCTAAACAAAAAATCATTGACTTACCCAGAATTTAAAACATTGTATGGAACTAACTAAAGGGCAATAATGAACAGCTAAACATATGAAGGAAGTGGGTTTTAAGCCAGAAACGCTGTGATTAATTATGGATAAAACAGCCAGGGGAACTTCTCATTACTTAAGTAATGAAATAAGTCTATTAGCATGATAACAAAGAAAGTGGAAATGACTGCAGGCTTTGTTTTGAAGATTATCACCATAGCATTTCTCTTCTGCACAAGCAATCAAGAACCCATTGAAGAAAAGAATCATGGATACCCCCTATTTTACAGACAGAAAATCGATGTAGGAGAAAAGGGCAGGCTGTTTATACAACACTTGCTTCCTGTGTTTCATTGGAGGCAATTCCTGATTTACATTGATGTAAATCAGGTTCCAGACAGCCCTTAAATGACATGTCCAAGGATCTGTGTCAACAGAGGGAACTGTCACCTGATCCTCTCCATCTCAGCCTGAGAATATGCAACAGAGGCTTTCTCTTCATGGGAAGACTGTAATGATAATCTGACTTCCAAGAAGGCAGCTTTCCCATGCCTGCCCAGGTAACTGCTTCAGGAGCAACAGACATCCATCCCTGAACTGTCCATTTGCCAAAAGAATAAAAAAGAGATGATAACTAATCAGCCCTTGAGAAGACTTCACTGTTTATGTTGCTATTTGGGGGATAAGGCTTGAGTGTTGTGGGGTTTATTTCCAAGTTTCCCATTACGTTAAATACCTAATTCCTTTCTTTTATACAGGAACAAACTCAGAAACAAATCTTTTGTTTTGGACTCACACACTTTCAGGGACCTTCTACACATAAAATCTATTTCACAGAAGAGGCAGAGTGAATTTAAGATAGAACAGCCATATTGGTGAACAAACCATAAGCAAATACCTTGATTTCATATTAAGAATGTCCAAAGTGGTTCTCAGTCAAGCACTGGTTCTTCTTTCTTACCTTGGAAACTTCCAGGAGTCTTTAAACCCAAAGTGACCAAGTTCTCCACAGTGCAGTGTGTCAGTACACAGTTTGCAGCAGCCAAAACACAGTCCCCTTTACTGACTCTCTCCATATGAAACTTGTTCTGCTAAAAAAGCAAGTGGAAAGAAATTGAGTTATCTCATGTTTCATAAAAATGGCATTTCAATGTGATAACAGCCACCCTTTTTCTTACAAAACAAGACAAGGCCAAACTAGTCTTTATATGCCAATCCAAAAGCCTGAGAACAATTTTAGGCCCTCCATTTAGTTCTATAATTTAGCAAAACAATCAAAGCTATCTGGGCTTATTCACAGGACCTAAAGTTTCTTCCTGAAATCCAAGACTTACAGTATGGCTTTTTAAAATGCTCTTCTGTTCAGTGTTCCCTCTCTGTTCCCTTCTAACAGTTCACTTTTCTCCATGGAACTAAAACTCCACGATTTCCTCTCAGGATCTGTACTTTGAAAATCACTGCCTTTGAGCCATCAGGAAATTTTTGGTGCCCCAAACCAGCCTTCTTTTGGGTTCCTGTGTGTTTATTTCTTTGCCCCTCTGCCTGCAAAGCAAAATAAACACCCCAAGAAGGCTCTTGAGGTTTGCTCCACAGCTCCCCTCCAGCACTGGCTGCAGGCCAGGCTTTTAGGTGGGGCCTTATAACCCCAGGATGAACCAAGATAAAACTGTGGCACCAGCAAGAAGTTGGGAATGCAATTCCTGCTTCCACTTCAGAAAATGGCAAACAAAAATAAAAATGGCTTTCTTGTGGCTACATGCAAATGCAGGATCTGAAGCTGTACAAGGTAAGGGCCTCCTCCCAGCTGCTGTAGCTGCACAGCCCTCCATGTTAAGGTACATAGTCAGCACAATAATGGCTACAATGGAAATACGTGGCTTTTCCTACAAAAATCATGACCTTTGGGGTGGACATCACAGACATCACATAGGATGGCACAGTCAGTAGCATAGAAGAAATGAGTTTCCTGCTTTTGACAGGTTTTGTCCTTCACTGTGATTTGGTTCTCATAAATATTGGCATAAGATGGTCCAAGCCATGAAAGATTTTTAGTAAAAGTGTTCAATTTCCAGAGAATCCTTTTCCCTAGTACACACTAATGATGAAATACGAGAGACTACTCTAGTTCCTCTGTAAAAACTAGGAAAGAAAACTGAGCAAAAAAGAACTGCTCTTAACCCAGCAGAAATGTTTCCACACTCTCCTTTCCTCTGTCCAACTGGCAGTGTTCTCATTTATGTCCAATCCACACCAATGCTTCCATAGGAACTGATTGCAAAATCCCATAAATTGAGACTTATCTGTTTAACTTCAGTAATAAAATTAACACAGTTTGGGGGCTCTCAAAGACAGGCACACAGAGAAAATGTTTGGTCTGAAGGGCTGGCTACAGAGCTGTGGGTGTATAATCCATCCAGCTTTCCAGGAAAAAAAGCTACATTTCCCAAAAGCCAACACAATCAAAACAGATTTTCACTTTGAACTGGTTAAGTACTTCTTTATGCTGATCTTTCACACAGTTTTGCAGGTCATATAAGGAGTGGGGAAAATACAACGCTTTGCTGGTTCCAACACTGTTAGGTGGCTGCTCATGCTGGCACGGCTCTTCTGGCTGACAAGGAATATCACCACGCCCTAGAAAGTGCATTACACACTACAATGATTATGCATGTTAAAGAAAGAATCATTGCTGCAGGAAAAAGTAACTCTTAATTATAGATGAGCAAATAAATTCATAATAGCGTCTCTGCCTTTAAACTTTCACTTAGCATTTATTTCAAATATTTAATGCATCATTCTCATTAGGATCTGGAAAATTCCAAGTTTCTCTGACAAACACATCTTTACAGTATGTCATTTTACTTCACCAATAGCTGGTATTGACCAGCATTACCTGGGACAGTGTTTGTTTTCAGACTGAATAGTTTAAGAGCAGTTTGGCTGCCCCATAGGATTTGACCCAATCTGCTTGGCATCATGTGTTGTCTCCCAGAGGGGTCAGCAGCAGATCTTCCTGAGGAACTGATAACCTCTCAGTTGGTGTAACATGCAGCAATTTAATTCCCACAGAGGACCCATCCTTGTCTTTACAGTCAGGTAGAGCCTTAAGCCTGGAAGCTCAGTATTCCCTCTCTAATGTTGTCAGCATCAATTCTAGTTCTAGAGATGCCTTTCTGTCCCTATAGACAAGCAATATCTAAATGTGGAATATTCAAATCAAATGGGGTTTGGTTCACATTTTTTAGTTTAACATTTGCTCTTGATGAATATGTTTCCTGGTAAACCCTGAGTGCTAAATATTGTCATAAAGCAAATACAAATGAATCGTGGATACCACTCAACTCAAACTCAGTTTTGCACACCTAAATTAGTTTTTAAAGAAATGCTTTTCTTTTCTACAGATTGTCTGATAACAACATTGTATTTGTTTGGCTTTGTGATTGGTATATTTCACTGGCAAATCAGACTATTATATATTGACAAGGTGGCTCCACTGAGAATTTAGACTTTAAACAATAGGCTTTTATTCCAGCCACCATTTTATTTAATCAAGAATTAACATGACTCTCCAGCTTTCACCAATTCAATGCTGTACACACCTTCATAAAGACTTCTGCTGGATTAATGAATATGTGGTTTGGCCTGAAGTGCCGTGATACTGTGATTGTGTTTTTTTGACATGCCTTTATTTTTCTGTCATGTGTTGCACAAGCCTCTTCTAATCCAAGGGCAGTCACAGAGATTGATAACTTAAGATGATAAAACAATTACTGGGATAAAAGTACCTTAATAAAATCTCCACTTTCAAAGTAGAAAATTACACTGCAGAAGCTAAACTTTCCTTGAGATTCTATCACAAATCACAGTTGCTTATTACCCACAAAAGTGTAGTGAAGGGGCAAGTCTTTTTTTGTAAAAGTTTTAAGAAAACTCTGACACTTCCAATCCTTTTAATTAAAACTGGGCTCCCATGACTCATTTAAGTACTTTAAAATGTAGACATATATCAAATTGGGCTGTGGGTGTACAATGATACTGTGATTTACTCTCAGTTGCTGGCCAGACTTATCAGTTAAAACAATTTAAAACACATGGGATCTTTTTCTTCCTCAACCACAGACTAAGAGGCAAAAGCAAAATGGATTTAACCCCTCCAGTTTGAGAGTTGTGTGGGATTCAGCCACACATTGAAGTCACCAGGAGTTCACTTCCATGGGTGTGGTGTGGCACCTTTCCAACCAACTCCTGCAGGATGGAGCCTTTGTGTGTCTGTGGGAGTCAGAGGGTGGGCAAAAATATGCTGTCTAGTGAGGTCACTGCCCTTACACTGACTTAGTGGAGCATCTGACCTGATACCTCGGTGCACAAGGCTGGTGAGTCAGTGTCCAAATGGTGAGTTGCCCCAAAAGTATGGAAAGCATGGAGCAAGCAGAGCTGCTGCCACTCAGAGTAGTCCACTGCTCGTACCTGTTCTCAGAAACAGGCCACCTGTGCCACCCCTAACTCGTGAGTGATCAATGTCACCCCTCAACAACAGCAGCAATCAAAGAGTCAGATGAACTTCTTAAGGCCATGAACATAATGCAAGCAGAACGTAGGAATTGCTGAGACCATCTAATTAGTCGGGTTGGCCATAAGAGCTGTTATGTTTATGGTCTATAAAAGACCTGCTCCTTCTTTACACTTTAAAGCAGCTCAAGGTGTTGGATGATGCTCTTTGAAAGCCACGGATGGAACCCTGAGCCCATGGAAGAACATGGGAACACTGCCATGGAAGATTGCACCCCACATGTGGTGGTGAAGATGCCTAAATTGAACATTCTTAGAAGGCAAAGACATTTTATACTGTTTAAAAGGCTTGCGGCAACGTTCCAACTTGTCCCAAGCTCTACTGCTTTTTGCATATTTTTTCAGTTTTGAAGAGAGCTTGGGAAAGACTTCCCGGAACTGATATGTAAAACCAGGCTCTGACTCCTGCATTTCGGCATCTCCCACAGCTCCTGCTGAGTTATCTGAGCACAGTTCTGGGCTCTGCCTCAAACCCTCTCTGTGACCTGGGGTAAAGTTGCTTAGTCTCCCTCTTCCTTAGTTTTCCAATCTTGAAGCCCAGCTGATAATGCTCCCTTTCTTCTGTGTCATGTCCTGTCTCCAGAGACCATCAGCTCCAAGAGGAGGTCTTGGCTACAAGGCCGTGTTTGTTCTGTGCCTCCGGCGCAGGGCTGGGGTCCCACTGAAGGCTCGTGGGGTACCAGGCTCCAGGCCAGGACTTGGATAAGCTTGGCTTCTGGTTCAAACAAAGGTTCTCTCTCCTCAAAGCCCATCACATCCATTTATTTTGCCCTGTGGTGGAGTTAATGCTGCATCTGTGATGTCACAGTGGTTCCCATGACAACGGGTTTATGACTTCAGTGTAAAGTCAAATGGAAGGAGAAGCTCAGGGAGATGAAGGAAAGCTTTTATTCAAATCAGAAACATCTGACACAGCAACAGAGAAGTGAAATGGCCAAGAAGGTACATTTCTTTTATTGTTATACATGTCTGTGGTTTCTTCTTAAGTTTTCAACACCGTGTCCTTCTCCCATCAAGTTTTAATAGCTACTCTTCCACTTACATTTCTTCAGTTAAAACTGTTCTCTTTCTTCTTTGAAATAAAAAAGTAAATTTAATACTGTTTGTTTAACTAGCTAATGAATGTCTTTGCCTTTTTTCAATTAGGTTTAATTTAATAGGAGTAAATTTGGACCTCAGTATAGTCTTCCTTCTGATGCCAAATATGAATGATACTATTTCTGAACAAACAGGGGAACTGTTAAAACTGTGGCTTTCCATACTTAGCCGAATAGGCTTTCAAAGATGAAAATAAAAAAAAAAACCACATCAAAGATTTTTGGAACACAGATTCAAAAAAAACAACAAAAAGAAGGCAAAGCTATTATGGAATAGAAATAAATACTGGGCAGGGTAATGTAAAGACTCAGAAGATTTTTATTCCATGTTTCTTCTTTGCTGTTTGATTTTTCCCTGAACATGAATCTCTCCTCAAACACAGATGGATTAAGGTGCCTCCAAGGTATGGACCAAAGTGACACTGGCATGGCTGAGTGTTTGTCCAGCGTGGGAACCTTCACAGGAGCTCTCCCTGCTGCAGCCTCAGTAAGGCATTCCCAGGAGCATCTAAAGTTGGAGAAGATGCCTAAGGAAAGCCTGTGAGGCATCCACCCTTGTTAGCAAGTCTAAACACATAAACTAGTCAACTGCACGACCTGGAGAGCCACACTAAAAATGGGGCTGGGTAGCAATGCTTGGGTTACACCTTGCAGTCTGATCCACTGGAATTACTGGATAATGTCAGCCAATAATGAAGCCTTCAAAGTTTCAGTTGAAAAGTTTTCAGGTAGCTCCTGTGCAACCAAAACTGACTGGATTTAGCATGTTATGTCTCCGTTTGGTTCACAGATAGTTGATTGAGTTAGTTAATTAAGGCTGGAATTTTCAAAGAAGCCACAGGAATTAGGTAACCAAATTCAATGAGATTTGGGTACTTAACTCCCTTAGACTCCTTTGAAAAGGCCAGCTATAAATGTTCACCTCTTTAGTTGCAATTATTTGTACTCCCAGGATTATGAGTGCAGCTGTTTATAAATGCAGAAGCAGGCTGCAAAAGCAGGCATGGCATGAGAACAGAGCTCTGGCCATGCATAGCACAGCACAGAAATGGATACAAGCAGGGGCCATACATTCAAACCATCCTTAAAGTGAAAATACCTGTAGAGTTGGTAATACCTCTGAAGCCAGTGAGAGCTTCTTAAGTTCACCAAATTAAAATCAACTAGATAAACACACTCAAATATACATGTGCACAAACTTATAATATATATTTACACATTTATAATATATACATATGCATATCTAAAAGTATATGCATGTCTATAAAGAGCCAGATGTGAACATGGGTGCAGACAGTTGTTTGTTTCTGTGTGCATCTTTTTCTTTGCAAAACAGTAAACTGTAACAGTATTTGCTCCTGGGGAAAGGGGCAGCTAATCTGCTGTGGCCATATCCATGATCTTATCCACATATATGGGAAACGCCTTTCTTAACAGGTATATAACACAGGCACTGTGGAGGCAGCTCTTATTTAGGCAGTACAGAAGGAAGCAGAAGTATCATCTAGAACAGTAACCATCTGATTAAGAAGTAAAATAACAACCCACAAATACTATAACAAAACAACCCTCTAATCAACCCAACCTGGCACCTCTCTTTGTACCTGACTGCAAGGCAAAAGGATAAAACCAACAGAGGGCTGTTTGATAAAGGCTCAGGGTGATAATAACCAAGGCTTTGGGCTTAGACATTTGGTAATGAAGGGCTTCTGGAAAAGGATATATTCTGAGACCAAAGGAGTGGGAATGAAGAGTATCCAGCCAGATCTTGTTCATTAGTGGACGACATTTTCTTTCTATTAAAAATTGCCAGGACTTTAATTCCATGTGTTCACAGCAAGAGCGATGGCCTGTAAACAAATCCAAAATATACAGAAGATCAATTTCTTCATATGAGGAGGGTCGGCGACTTTCCATTACAATGAGTCACCCAGTTCTCCAAACCCTTAAGGTGTAGTACAGCAAATAAAACTGAGGTTAGCTAAGGAATGCAAACAGATATACAGCACACAGAGAGCTTTAGCTTCACTCCAAACATCCATATGTGGCCATAAAATACAACCTCTTAAATGTAAAATGTATGGATTTCCCTCTGCAACAAAGGCATAAAATATTTCACTCCCAAACAAGTATTTGAGCATACGAACATGATCTTTCACTTCATCTAGGACTACCCACCCAGCAAACCAAGCTGTATTCTTTCTGGGTGGCTCAGAGAATAGCATATTACAGTGGAAACACCCATTTATTTCATTTACTGCCATTTATAATATTTTCCACTATTTGCAGATAATGAATTCATCCACTTTTTGCCAAGATTATGCAGCCTGTTTTATAGCCAAAATTATCCAGAATCCTTCTAAAAATGTGTTACCCTTCATTTTCCATGATTGCTTAGTGGTTCTCTTGGAGCAGGACCAAGATCAACCATATTAACAATGCACAGCAATAACTGGACTGTCATCCTCCTGCTCTCCCAGCAGCAGGAAGGGTGCCATCGAGCTGCTCCCTGAGGTGTGCACAGCTCCAGAGCCTAAACTGTTCAGGTTAATTAAAGCCATTAGATGAGAAACGAGGAATTATTTTGGAGTTCTTTACGTATTCTACAGTGGTCTGCTCATAAAGGTAGATACATTTCAGATTATCTGATGTCTTCTTGGCGCTGCCAACCCTTCAGTTCTCCAGGATAAGTTGTGCTTGTGGAATATAACACAGCAGAGCCCTATGGTGTGTGACACTCCTGCGCAGCCCCAGCCACCGACCCTGTGAGGACTGACACACATCTTTAACATCACACACCACAGGGAGCCCTCCCTGATCCAATGGGAACACTGACAGAGGGTGGAACAGGCACTCCATGACCAAGCCCATGAGTAGGGCGCTGTGTAGCTGCAAGGCACAAGCAAGGAAAAGATGGAAAGGGCCAAGTTGTTCTGTGAGATGATGCCTGCAAAGAAATCTGCACTAACACAACACACAACTTCCCACTCCCCTCACTGACTGGGCTGTGCTGGCTATGGAGGGTGGAGCTGCTGCACCATCCGCTCCCTGCTCCGAGAGAGGGAAGAGCAGAAACAGCCCAGCCACATCTGCGCTTCCCTTGTGCAGTGTCTGGCAGCCTGAAAACCCCATGCAGGGGAGAAAGAGGGCTCCTTGCCATCCCCAGGCTCAACAGCTGGGCCCAGCATGTAAGATGAGGCACATGCAAATCTTTGCAGGAATTCCTTAGTGCTCAGCCTGGAGGTTTGATCTTGGAGTCAAGGAAATCTAGCTCAGGACCCAATGTGAAAGAAGCAGTGCCTGCCCACAGGGTCCAGTGGTCAGTGTTAGCAGTGATAACAGAAGGAATCACACTAAAATCATAAGCAAAGGCTAAACAAAACAAACTCCTGTTCATTTTTATAGTTCTACACAAAAAGAACATGAGTGCAATAAATACCCAACAGCCAAACAGTCCCTGTTTCTTAACATTATCACTATTTTCTTTGGCACTTCTGGGAATCTCTTAGCAGGAACTATGAGGAAGGAGAAACTCTGGCTCAGCAAGAGGCTCTGTAGCAGCCAAAATCTGTTCTTCCCCAAATCAGCTGTGAGCCTGAAGCTGAGCAGCAGGCAGTGAACAAGTTAAGCAGGCACCGTGTGTGAGTGCAGAACCAGGGGAGGCAGGGGAACCACACAGCAGGTTGAGTTACGGCCACTGGAACTGAGACAGGTTGTCATAACTGAAGATTTCTCAGCACTGACAACTGACATCCCTGCAATAAACATTAATACTTCAAACTCCTACTTGGATTCTCATAAATACTCCAAGACTTTGCCAGGAACTCCTTTGCCTTTGGCCACTCCATTATTCAGTTTTACCACAGCTGGTTGGGGCCCTTATAATTTCTCCCTTCCTCTACATGCAGCAACACTTTACCTCTTCATATAGAACAGGCTCTGCTACATCACCCAGTCTGGCCTGACTGGGACTTCTCCTGCCAACCCAAAACATACAGATTTTCTCCCTTTGGCTCTCTCCCAGTCATATTTTGAGGCCCTAATACTCATCCAGTTGATCTCAGTGGAGTAGGATCTTAGTTGATTAGCTTTATTCAGACCGGGTTGTCTAATCTTAATCTTTCCCTCTCTTGCCTCCTTTTTTTTTTTTCTTTTTTTGCCAGACTCTTTGATTCCCTTTCTGGTTCTTCTCAGGGTCTCCAAGCTTCAGGCACTTCTCTAAACACCCTCTAATGTTTTGATTTCTGATGGTTAAATTTAAACAAAACTTAAAAGCCCTTTCCAACTATTTTACTCATTCTCAGAGTCATTTATCAATCCCATAGAGAGCTTAGATTCCCCCTATAACAATGGATCATCACCCTGTTCATGTGTAGCTAATGTGCAACCTCCTTTATCCCACAAAGACAAGAGTCTGACCCCTTCCTTCTGGGCAAAGCAACCAGAAGCCACTGAATCTTTCCTGCTCTCCAAGCATGACCACTTTTAGAACACGTCCTGTCAGACTGAGGCTACAACCATCCCAGCTCCCGGCTTTTGAGGCACTTGGGGTGCCCTCAAGGATGCTACAACAGATTCTGCGTGCAAAGGTAATCTTTTTATTTGCCCTGGCCCAAAAGGTCTTGTGTGGTTGACACTCCAGTCTGGACAGCTGCATTCCAACTTTTCCCATGTCCAAGCTGTATTTCCTTTCAAAGCCCAGCCCCAAGCTATATCCATGCTGCTCCTCTGGTTGGTCCAGTTCCCCTGGCAAGGATTCTGACTTGCATTTCTTGCACTTACTGGAATTGCAGAGGCACATGAGAAGGAAATGTGTGGCCTCTCAAATCCCCTAAACATTGTCCAGCTGCCACTAAAAAAGGTACTCTGACTTGAATTAATTTTTTTATTTCATTTTTTAATAGACAACTACTCCGTGCTTTTGTACAAAGCCATAGGAATTTTATTCTTGGACTAGTAGATAACCACAGCACATCTCTCCCAAGTTTCCAATGCCACAACCATTTTTCTTAATTTTGAAACTTTAAAGGAAGAATGCTGCTTTGGCATCACAATTTTGCACAACTTGTTAGAACCACGGCAGAATGTTACAATACCAAGCCACATGAAATGGAAACATTTGACCAGACCTTTGGGCTGGATCCCTTGCTTCCACCAAGCTGCACTCAGCCCATGACTGAGGAGTGTCTGGCTTGGGTAAAAGACAGTTTTTTGCAGCCTCAAGTCCTGGTGGCCAACAGGAATGGTTTGACCTCCCACTGCAGTTAAGAAGGGCCTCAAATCTACTTAGAACTGTGTCCCTGACTCAAGACATGCTGGGGACCTTCTGACAGCTGGAGATAACTGAAGCCCTACATGCTGTGCTGCTGCCATGAGCAGCTCTTTCCTAACACCTTTGGCAGGAGGCTCCCAACGCTGGCTCCGAGGGCTTTGCTGCCAGCACAGCAGTGCAAGGAGACCAGAACAGTTCCAAGGAACCATTTCCCCCAAGAGGAAATGAAAAGAGAGACTGAAGGCACTGGCAAGCCATACATGAGACATTTTGGTTAAAGCAGCTAGACTGCACTTGGAACAACTTCTTGCAGAAGGTTTTGTTCTTCTTCTGCATGGATCATACCCCTGCAGTTCATTGCTCCAGCTATACACAGTGCTTTTAGTTTAATCCTCCTAATTGTACTTTTCTATCACAAATTGGCACACCACAACAGGGCTTACAATAGAGGTATTTAAGTGATGTTCTGCTCCTGCAGACCAGCTATCTCAGTCATGACATTTCAGAAGGAAACAGCTCAGTTATGAGAACAATACAGGAATGGGCATGGAGAAAATCTTGGTTACTAGAATCAAAAACAGAGATCCAAGAGAGATGGACTTCCATATGACAGAGCTGTACTGGCATCTGCCCAGCTCAGGTACTCTCAGAGTGGAGTCTCTTTTTGTGGCCACCTGAAGTATCCCACCTCAGGCTGATCATTCCTTAGGCTGGGCTGCTCTGCTTCCCAGAGCAGACTCAGCCATTCCCTGGTCCCTCTTCCCTTCAGACGATTAGGCAGCCCCAACCCAGTATTAGTTAGGTCAGGAGCCATGACATTGTTCTAGGCACTGGTAAAACATATATATCCAAGTGTCTGCCCCAACAGCCAGAAAACTACACATTTAATGGAGGTAGTTTTGACAACACTACTGTATCACCCCTGCTGTGTATGAGCACTTGAGGCACACAGCAACCCTGAGACCTGCCCGGGGGGAAGGGCTGTCTCCAAGGGGTATTACACCTTTCTGCCTCCTGTAGGTCATTCTGCCTCCTGTCCAGAACACAGTTCAATGCAAGTTGAGCTCATCCTACAACATCACTTAAAATAAAACCCTCCAACCTTGTATTTGAAAATACTTTACAACACAAATGTCATAAATACAGAGAGAAGCCAAGAGTAGGAGCAGAATGAATTTATGAAACTAAGGCAAGGAAAGAGAGATGTGATTTCAACTGAGATGGAGAATTGGTGAAGAGATGAAGGTCTTTACAGGTGGCTGAAGCTGTAAGAAGCCTCTTGCTCTGGTGGTGGTCATACTGGATAAAGAGACAGAAGTTTGGGGGTGATAACTGGGCTTCACTAAGGACTCAGAAGCAAGTTCTTTGCAGCAGGTCAGAGATTCCCTTCATGGACAGGCAGACTGCAGGTGAGCCCTCACATGATGCTGAAAGTGAGATAGATCCTGCCTGTAAACTCTGTTGGCAGTTGCCTGATAAAATACTGACATACAAACAAAGGCAGGAGCAGCACAAACCTCCCTGCAGGAGCAGTGCCTGAGCACCTACACAGCCATCCCAGGTGGCTCTTGCAGCCTTGGCTGAATGTGTGTGGCCTCTGCTTTGTTGTGGTCAGTGCCCCACTCTGACCAACCTAAGAGACCTCAGCAGTGTCCCTGTGGTTGTAGTCACATCTATAAATCACAGCCCAGCCAGTGATTTTGCAAATCCTCCCCAACAGTTTGTCCTCTTTAGCTTTGCATACTTGCAAATGTCCGAGAAAAACCTACAGAACAATATCTATTGCAATGACTTTTAAGGGTTCTTTTTTCTTGTCAGATTCCTCACCTGCTCTGTCAGGATGTTCTTTTAATGCCTTTCATATTTTCCATGAAAGAACATAATCTCCCAAAGCCCCAGCATATCTGCCATCTCAGTGCTATCAGGAAAGAGCTGATGAGAAGATGATTGTCAGGGATGATTACAAGGACTTTAAAACACAGGAAAGCATGTTGTGCATTAATTGCTAATCTATTTCAGCCAATTTGGCACCATGACAAATGCAACTGGTTGTATCTAACAAGCCAGAGGATTGGGAATAATTCTGTGTCAGTACAGTATGTCCAGGGAGGAGAATCAACCCTTAATCCCAGGTGACTGGTTTCTTTATAAATATATTAGCAACATAATGGAGGGCTTTTTAATGGGATTATAACCACACAAGCAGACCCCAAGCAGCTGCTCTGCTACTCAATGGGAACATGGCTGACAATAAGATTTAAGGAACTGAATGAGTGGAAAAGGACAAACCTGTGGCATGGCACACTTAAATGACCTTGCCGCTCAAAAGCAATCAGGTTGTGTTGCATGCATGAAAAGAAAACCAAATATGCTTACAGCAATCTCTTTGGGCATGCTCATCATTACTTTCTCTCACTGCTCCTCTGTCAAAAGTGGAGAAAATGGCCAAATCAAGAACTCCTCTTTTCATATACCAGGGACAGATTTTAAAGCCAAAAAGATTTCACTCATACACTGAGGGGTCATTGTCAAGAATGGCAGGGCCCATATATTGTCACACAACCTTTGTGTTACTCCCTCTGCAGAGCTGAAGTCATTCTTCATTCTGAGTACAATTTAACAGCTCAGTGCTGTAAATATGTCCATGTGCAAGCAGGTCTTTGAGTGTATGTGTGTATATGGGTTGGACTCAATGATCATTGGGATTGGACTACGTGACCTTTAAAGGCCCCTTCCAACCCAACTCATTCTATACATAAATATATATAAATGTACAGACAAAAAAGGACAGCTACAAGGCAGCCACGGGGAATGACCCTGTAATGGCATTGCAAGAGAAGAAAATCTCATTGAGAAATCCCCCTCAATGCAAAATCACAGCGCTACATTCTGTTCATGGCAATACCTGGGTTCCCTTTCTTACCATCACTTTAACAGAAAGGTATATAGATGGCATTGTAACTTCCTAAAAAAATTTATTTTTTCTTAAATTGATGGAAGTAGTGAAAGACAACGGTGTCTGTATAAATGGTGGCACATACATCTCAAAACATAATACCTATTTTTGAGTCATCACTTATTTGTAGTTCAGTGTCTTGATGCTGAGGCTGGGATTTGGCTCTATGGCTTTGAAGGGAAAACAGTATGGCATAATGCACATAACTACTACAGAATACAAGCACTGCAGCATGGACCTGCTCTAGCAGTGACTATTTAAGCTGCTTAACCTTAGCATAACACAAATTATTTCCTGAAGTTCAGATGTAATTTATGCAGCTCTGGAATTCTGTTACCAGAGGCCCTTAGTTTGGGCTGACAGAATGACTTGCAGGAGTATTTAAGCTTTTATTTAACACCAAAGCACACCTTACATCACTCTGAAATGCTCCTGTTGGAAGCAGCTAAAACAAAGCCCACTGACCTACCAAGCCTGATTGATCCACACTGGCTGTTTGAAATCCACTGGTACTAACAAAATACCCCTAGTGATTGCAATGGCTTGGGATCAGACCCACAGGTTATTCTTGAACACCTCTTAAACTTTCAGGGCTTGACCTCAGGGTGCCCTGGCACCAGTCCAGGTGACACTGAACTCCCTTTCAAAGATCTGCATAGAGCAGTGACCTGGATCTCCTGTTCCCAGCACTGCTGAGCCCATCATGGTGGCACAGGAACTGTTTAAGATATGTATTCCTATCCACATGCATCATTAGAAGCAATACCAAGGTGTGTAAGAGTTTAACAGGCCTCAGTTTTCATGGCTGTGGTGGTCAGCTAATAAACACTTTCTATGGCACTGTGGATTCTTCATGGAACACCAAATGTTGGCAACTACGTGTGTTCTCCCAAACTATTTCCAACTGTCCAAGTGTATCACCTCCAGCCAAGGAACCTGAGTGTTTTCCTGCCTTTTCTGTGTGACAATAATCAGTGCTATGAGAGCTCCCCATCTCAAGTCTAGCAGGTGACAACACTTGTGTAGCACACACCTATGATCCCCTGACACATTTACATTTTCCTGATGATAAGCTCTGGCTGTGATGCACTAAAAATACCGTGACTGTGGAGAGAATTAAGTGTATCTCTAGTGCCTGATTCAGGAGAGCAGTTAATGCTGTGATTAAGTCCATGGCTAGTCAGGACAAGACAGCTTATGTTTAAAGAGAGCTAAGTATGTCCGGTAGTGCCATCCTGAATAGCACCAACCTCCAGAACTGGGTCTGTACCAAGACTGTGGAAGGATATCCTTAAGGAGCTAAAAGACATTACAAACCCAGCTGTCTGGTACTCAAAGGATAAAATGTGCTTTTTTGAGTTGGCTTTATCACAAAATACAGCAACCTGTGTCATCTTAAATCTATGTAATTAAAAAAAAAAATCTAAAGCAGAAGACTTTGCCCATATTTCTCCTCCTAAAGAAAGAATGAAACAGTCTGCATGAGCTGTTAGGCACACTGAGTAACACACTGCTGGCAGAACACTCAGAGAGGAGTTATAGGTGCCTATTAAAGTCCATACAAAACCAACTAACAAATGCTGGAATTAAAAATGAAGACTAGCAGGGAGACAGGGGCTTTGAGCAGTACAGTATTTCAGATCATCTTACTGAAAGCTTCAAAATGTCATCAGCTTTCAGTCTGAAATGCGTCAGCAATCGTTTCATTTTTATCAAAACACAATTAGGCTGTGGTGAATGACAGCATAAATCTTAAATAGGAGAGATACAGGATGAAAGACCACCAGGGTGGAACATAACTGTAAACTTCTCCATAAAACTGCATTTGAGTTCTGATCATATACACAGGAACTCCTTTAAATGATCCAGCAAGGATCTTAACTCGCTGACTTCCAAAGAAAGTGTTACCAATTAAGTGGGAGAAACTTTAACAGTCAATTTTAATTATGCTAAGAGATTCACCAATCAATTCCCAGCTCCAGCTGAAGTTTTTACTAGACGACTGGAACCAATTTACATGCTTTTATGTTGCGTCTAGACTTTAATAAATGGTCTAAGCACGGAGCAATTCTATGCCAGTATCCAACTAGTTTTCATGTACACTGAGAAAGGCACCAGCTTCCCTAAAATTCTCCAGTTTTCTGTCTTGAAACATTCCCTTGAGAAATGATTGCAGAGCTTACCGAGTGTGTCACAGAAGTACCACTGTGGGCATTGCCTACAGTACATAATGAGGTGGTGATGCCACAGTGTCCTCCAGCTCCTGGCTTTGGTCTAACTATGCAAAGTGTGCAGAGCCAGCTCTTCTCTCCAGAGTGAAAAGGAACAGCTTTTCTGAATACAGGACATTGTTCCTATCAGTATTAACTCAAGTTCATGAGACTGAAAAATATCTAAACAATAGGGAGCCACCCAGGACCAGCTACAAGCATTTAACTGATGGCCCAGAAAGGCACATCCAGGCAATTTTTGAACACCTAGAAACCTTATCTTTCTGTTCTGTCATCTCTTCCCTGGACCTCTCACGGTGCTGATGAAGCCATGGGCTACTGTGCTAAAGGACCTGAGCATGCAGTCAGCCCAGCAGCTGTGGTACAGAGGAGAACGAAGCACCTGGTGGAGAGATTGTTTTAACAGGGCAGAGCTGCCACGGCACACTCAGTAGTACTCTGGCTGCAGGAGACTCACCACTGCGGCGTCACTTTGATCATTGCTGTAGGTCATGGAATCACTCTGAAACCAAAACAGTCTTGTTAAAAAATTAAGTTGAATTACCATTTAGGGAGCTCTGTTGCCTTTTTTTTTCCTTCCCTCTCTTCCTTCTCTTTAAACATGCCTGTCAGGAGTGTGAAATTGTGGGCATTTATCACTACCCTGCTGAGCAGAGCTTGTTAAATTAAGAAGACATATTTAATTGCATGGCTTGATAGACATTCATATACTTTTATTCAGAGGGAATATAATTTTAGTTTTTAGAGAGAGGTTGCTGTGGTCATTCAGAGCCTCTTAGGATGTTTCCTACTGGATGATGTCAGACTAATAAACCTCCAGGAAGTTCTGCATACCAGAGGTCTGACAGAGTTGGGCATCAGGAAGAAACACAAGGATTCACCTGCTGTGGTATTTTAGAAAGAGGGAGCAAACAACTCTGAAAGAGCTGCACCAGCTTGGCTGCCACCAGAGGTAACAGCCATGAAACTCAGAAAGAGCTGTTTTCCATCTTGCAGTGGCACAGAGCCCTTTGGTGCAGCTGTGGGCAGAGGGTGCCCCATCTCCACCACTCTGCTGTGCAAAGAGGTCCAGGCTGTGGGGACACATTGCACCCACACAGCAGGCACCTGGACACAATGCACCTACTTATACAGCAGGCACCTGGACACAGGGCTGTGCCTGCTCTGTAGGCCATTGGTTTGGCCAGCACATCTGGAGGATGGTCTTTGAGCCCCTTCTAAACCTCTGATATAAAGAAGGACTCTTGTGTTAAGTACAATAAAAATATAGAGAGAAACTGCTTCAGGGACAGGGTAGGCAAACAGGGCAAAAGAAAGGAAAAGGAAGCAACTAATAAATGAGGTTACACATCTCACATCAGCCAGCAGGCTGGTAACAGAGCTCAGAGCAGCACCTTCCAGCCTGTTCCCTGTTCTGTTCACAGGAGTGTTTTATCCAAGGTGTAACTCAGCTGCTGCCAGAATGAGCAAAGCAGGCTCATACTCAGGCAGTCAGAGTCTTGACTTGACAGAGTATTCCTTTCTCTCAAGAATTAATTTTGCCAAGTGGCAATAATAGCTTGTAAAACCCAAATAAAACCCAAATGCACTGCACATTGCAGGGTGCTGGGATTGGATGGAGGACTGTAAGCAATGCTTTTTGCAAAGACAGGGAGTGTTATTCATCACAGTTGTCTGTGGTGGGCAATTTGGTCACCTTTCAGGGAACTCACTCTAACACAGGATCCCTGCCAACATAAAGAAGAACCGGTCAAAGCACTGTGCTTTTCAAAGTGGAAGGGGTTTTTTTGCCTTCTCTCTCCTTCAGAAAACATACCAAACTTTGGGCAGTCACCATGATCTCGGCTGCGGAAAATAAATCACTAGCAATTAAAAATCTTCTGCTCCTTGCACACTTTCATAACACAGAATAATATACAATGTGAAGATTCACAGCCTTTTGAGTAAGCATCATGATCTTCAGATCTGATCTGCTGAATACCATGGGCCAGAGCCCTTCACTGAGTGGCTGCTGCCCCGAGCCCAAGTCGTGCAGCTGAACTGTAGCAAGTCATTCAGAAAGACATTCATCTTGATTTATAGGTTCCAGTCCTGATGTGAGAATGCCCCACAAAGCAGTTCCTGTCTTGAGCTTCGTGGAATGAATTGCAAAGTTAAACTGGTTCATGGGCTTGAAATGCCTGTAATCGAGTAAGATTCTCTCTGCAATTCCAGGCGGAAAGAGTGTGTAGGTGGCATATAAAACTTCCTTTCTACACTGCCCCCAAATCTAAGCAAATGGTCAGAATCATCTGTGTTGTTTCAAAGGCTCAATTGTTATTCAGGCCAACTAGTTAGCCATAAAAAAACCTATATTCAGTTCTTCAATCTATGACTTGGCTAAGATAAACATGGTAAAAAATTGTGATGGTTTATTTAAATTCTTCTTCTGCTGAGAGAAATTGTAATGTCACTTTCAGTGCATTAATTGCTTATGGGTTTTAAATCCCATGCCATGTTTTTTAAATCCCAGTGCTAATAACTACATTTTGCTCCCAGATATGCCCACAGGCAATAGGCTTTCTTTAGAGGAATTCCAAAACAGGTGGAGGAAATCCTGGTCCCAGTGAAGTTAAGAGTTTTGCCAGAGTCTGTGACCAGCAGGGCAGTCAATCCCCTGCAGCAACCATGCCCATCCCAGTATCAGCAGAGACACCAACTAGCTCCGACTGAAGGAGAAAATGAATCCTTTAACTTGCTTAAGGAAGTTCTCTGTGACATAATGGTAAATCCCTGGCAAATACAACCTTTGAAATGTGCTAGTTTTATCTAGGAGAGGCTACACAAGCCTGCACCCCAGCACAGCCGCAGGACGTAGCTGTTGCTGTGCATGTGTGTGTGTCTGTGTCTGGTACCTCATCTCCTCTCACTGCTGCTGGCTGATACAGCAGAATACAAGAGATAAAATACAAATGTGACACTGCTACTACAGTACTAACTGCCTGTACTGAAGTGCCAGCAGCTACAACAGTGACTTTCCAGTGCAAGTATTTGAGTGGTTAATGGACAGTACCCCATGGGGCTTAAAAACAAGCTAGACAAGGCAGGGAAACAAATAGCAGAAGAGTGAGAAAGAGGAGCTGATTCATTGATGGCCACTCAGCAGAGAGCTGCAAAAATCAGGACTGGACAAGACAGGTGAGAGAACTAACTCAGCCATCTACTGTTTCCCAATAAATATTAATCACTCAAATGGCAGAAGCTCATTTATGAAGGTACAAGGCCCTTCAGCTTCAGTCAATAGTTATTCCATTTCAACCTGGAGTGTACCTGCCAAACACACAGAAGCCCCATGGAAGGTTCTTTGAAATGCAAAGCACTGGCTGAAGCTCCATGTTTACCCTTTCAAGTCATGCAAACCTGAGAATAAATCCACCTGTTGCCCTGTCTTCTTGAGGTCACAAAAAACCCTCCCTTCTATTTGCAAACAGCTTAGTGGCTACCAAAGAGCAGCCACCAATACACTTATTCCAAATAAAGATTAAATCCTGATTAATCACTGAGAAGTGTTAAACCTGAGGAGAGTGCTAGCCACTGAAAAGTAAGATTTTTCTGTAGTAATTTATTGCAAGGCTCCATGCTGAGACTAGTTAGAACTGGACAAGGGTTAAAAAATTGTGAAAAATGAAGTGGAAGGCTATAAAAATGAAGAAAGTAAATAATACAGAACAACAAGATAGACAGGGAATCAGGGAAGATAACAATAATGATATAATCAAACTATTTATTTAGGTGATAACCCAGGAATGGCAAGAAAGGAATAAAAGTCATCTCTATATAAATTCAGGTCTGAATAAGTAATTTGAAAAGATCTGAACCCTACCCTGTTTTGGGGTGTTTGGGTTATTTTTAATTAACAGTGTATCAAACTTCCAAAGATCAGCTAGAGATTTGAGGGCACTCAGATTCCTCTAGGCTAAAATCTTCTGCTTTGAGGGAGTGAAAAAGAATCCAGACAGTGGACATTGGAAGAAGAAAGACCTTCCTCCCAAAGTCTCATGGGGAAGCCAAGCTTCTTAGCAAGCAACAACCTGGATGGAAACCTTTTGACCTGGCCTAGCCCTAACCACAGCTGGGTATGAAGTTCTTTTCTCTCCCCACCCAAACTTCAGAAATGCTGCCCTTAATAGACTGTAAGGAACATAAACCAACACCGATTTTAATGAAAATCCAGAACAACTGTCACCCTGGTCCGTCAGCCTTGAGCTAAACATTTTACTTAACTCAATAGAACTATCCTTCTTCACCTTTCTATTCAATCAGAATCAAACTTTTTTAAAGTTAAAAAAATGTGCAAACTAAAAGAAAGGGAAAAAATGATCCAACACAAGAGTGTGATCCCCATGTTGATCAGGGTCATGAGTCTTTTCTGGTAAAAGAAGTTCCATGAGCAACTCTGAGAGCTTCCCCAGTGTGCTGCACCACAGTAAACCAAAGTGTTGATGAGCAACATAATATAATGTGTTTCCAAAGCCACTGAGACTTGAATTTACTCCACTCCTGCTACATCAGTAAGAATCTGACAATTCAATGCAATAGAAGAAAAGGTAAACTACAGTGTCCCAGGGTTTTTCCAGTATGATTTCCTAAATAAGACTTGCTAACACTGCAGGGACATGTATGGGCTGATGTTTCCTGGAGCAGTTGCAGTGAGAATCTTTGTTATGATTTGACCATAATGATAAACACATCTGTCTTAGGCAGGGACTGTTATTTAAAGATTAGAGAATGGTGCCTTTGCTTGAAGCGTTTGCTCTAATGGTGTGTTTTACTCTGACTTCTTCTGTTTTTGATAAGGCAAGATGAGGAAGGGGAGAGAGGGAAAGACAGAAAGAGAGGAGGGAGAGGAAGAAATAAAGAAAGGGGGAAAGAAAAAGCAAGAAAGTACTAAAGAGAAAAAGAAAGACAAAAGAAAAAAGGGAAGAAAGGGAAAGGAAACAAGGCAAGCAGAGCAAGCAGCTGGTGCTGAAAGTGAGCAAGACTCTTTCTCCCTCATTTTCTTCTGTCTTTTAATAAATCATTGTAGCAGCTTTGTGACAGGTCTCTGTTATCCATAATGCCCAAGCAAACAGCTTTTCTTTCAGCCTCTATTCAGCTGGCTGCCAGGGAAGCAGGACTGCAGGCAGGAAACTTCAGTGGCTCAGCCTGCTCGGCTGTAATTCAATTAGAAAAGCAAGCATGAAGTCAATATTCATTGCGCCCGGCCAGAGCTGCACAGCACAATGAAATGATAATGAGAAAGTTCACAAAGGAGATGGGCTTAATGATAAGTTTTTAAAGAGGTGCTGCAGCGGGTGACCCCCTGTACAACTGGCAAACACACACGGGCATATGGACCTTCCCCCTCGGGGACTGCTCCCAGCCCTCGCCATCTGTATCCAGGGCAGACGGCGGATTGGGAGTCCAAGGGAATCTCCTGATATACTGTCTTGGGTCGCCCCTTCAGCTATTTTGCATCTCTGAAGGGAAAGAAGACAAGTTTCTTAAACACCCAGGCCCCAAAGGAACACACACAACTCGCTGGATCACAGGCAATGCAGTTCCAAGTGGCACGGAGCTGTGACTCCCAAGCCCAGCGAGGTGTTGAGTCTGTGGGGCACAGACCATGGAGACCAGGAGAGAGAACTTCCAGCACTCTTTGGAAGTGCAGAACACGAAGAACTGCACCCTTGTGCTTTCAGAGCAAGGCAGCCCTCGCTCCCACAACCGTGAGAACTTGGAGTATTTGTGCTTTAAACTGAGCAGTACCGGGTAGATGCTGGACCCAATTCTGCAGCTCCCTCTAGAAGAGATCTCCCACTGGAGAAGGTCTCTACAGGATTTCCTTTCTTCTCCTTTTAGCACTTTGCTGGTGACAATAAAATATGTAGTTATTTATTTTGTAAACATCAGTGTATTTAGTTTTAAAAATAATAAATGATTGAAGTAGTAATTAAAAAAACAGCATTGTGTGTACAAGCCCAGAGCTGCCTTGTTCTAATTTTGCTGTAGGGTTCAACATTCCAGATATCACTGAACTTGTTCTTTGTAAAATTACTTCTGTGGAAAAGCCCAGGGCCCCTCACAAAGAGACTTGAGTACTTTTCTTTTTGGTGCCACACAGAAACACTGGCCCCAACTCTAAGCAGGCAAACATGACAAACAGAAAGTTTTTGTTTTCTTCTCCTTTAACAAAAGGGAAACAGGGCAAACAGAGCTTATATAAGTTCCCTGAGGTCACACAGGATGTCAGTGACAGAGTCACAAATTGAATTCAGATTCTCAGGCTCTCAGTCCCAGTTCGTGTCATGTTGTAGTTCAGGGCACTCCAAACTTTTAATGTAATTTTCAGAAATATGCTGCTATTTCCCTAAATTAATCTCTCAGCCTATGTTATATTAACATTCCATATATCCCTGCCATCAGTAATAGCCACTTAATATGCTGGTAAATAATTAATACAAATCAACAGCAGGATATTTTCTCAAAATTAGGAGGTATTTTCAACACTGCTGATGACAACAGCCCATTTTTTACTTCAGAGCCCTACAAAAAGGAAGTAAATTTTGCCATTCTTCCTGAATCAAAAAGCCTTCAACTGCTAATAATAGAAGTGGGTGGTGAATTGCTTCATCTGCAGTAGGAAGCTGTTCATGGCCTATTGGGCCAGTTCTTCAGTGGCTACAAAACCCACAGAGCTCCTCTGGAGGCAATTTGGATTTGTCAAGTCACACAGTCTGTGTATTTGTGCTTCACTGCCCACTGCACCTCTTCAGACTGACCCAATCTCTTCATCCCAAAGGGAGAATGGAGCACTCCCCACACTGGAGCAATCCCCAGGGATGCAACAGGTAGCACAGGTTGGCTGGGTGCCTCTTACCCCCACCAAGCCTCTCCAGCCATGCCTTGTGGGGAAAAGCAGAGGGAAACTCCAGAAATGGCAAGCCTGTTCCAACAAGCCATGACAATGTCCTGGCCTAAATGAGCTGCTTTCCTCTGCCACTGACCAAGGGATGAGGAAAAAGGGAAGAGTTTTATCTCTAAAGCTGCACACACTTAGAGCAGCTTCTGCTGCACACAGTTTTCAGAAAGTTTCTTGCTGTAACTGCATTTATTTGGCTTTTGCCAGTATTTTGAAGGGTTACACACCTTTAGTGGACATAATATCCTTCTCCTGGTGAAAGAGATTAGATGCTGAATTGATGCACATTAATATCAATAATTAATTATGCCAACAAAGCACCCAATCCCAGGATTTTTTCCTTTTGGTTAATTAATCTCCAATGCAACTTTCTAAGAGAGTAGCAAAAAAGGGGTAGGATAGCCACATCTTTCCTATGTATTTGTGTTCATTCTTGTCATATAAAAGGCAAGATAATACAAGAAGTACCAGTCCCTTTAGATGTCAATATATAATTATAGTCTCTCTACATTTTTACAAGCCTGTAAGCCCCAATTTTCACAACTAAATGCAAATTTGGGGTACTTTCCAAAGGCCCAATATGTAAGATGGAGTCCTTGCTCCTCAAAACAACTGGAGGTCAAATGTATCCGTGTAACTCCTGCATGTGGCTGTCAAAAGTGAGCACAAAAACTTCCCCTTTCTTATTTTAGATGCAGCACTCTCACTCTTATGTAACCAACGCAAAATCTGTTGAGGTCAGGGATTCAGAGACAGCATTTTCATCCACAAACAGCCTTGGCCTCTCAGTGACAGGCTCTGGAAGTTCCCAAGACACTGCAGGTATCTGTTCCCTCGGTTATCACCCGTTTGTGTCAGGCCCCACGATCCTGTTCCGTGCTCTGTGCTCTGATGGGAGGTGTTGTCGGCACAATGTCCCCAGCTGAGGGTTGGGTTTTGCTGCAGACATTAATGCATGTAATTGGCACATGCTTTTCTGGAGTATTTCTATCACCTTTCAAAGATAGAGACAATCAAATCTCTCCTCCACTCATCAAGGAAATGCTTAAAGCCTCAAGTGGGGAATTCCAGACCAGCTTATAGGTGGTACTTGCCTTACAATTTCTCAAGCAGCAAGGTAACATGGGACAAGGACTGTCACAGTGTTTATTTTGAGTTCCCTGGTGAGAAAAACATTTTACACTTGTCCTGTATGGTTGAAGCCTCCCTCCCTTCCTGGGGCAGCCAAGCTATCTCTGCTGGTCGTGCAGCTGCTGTTACTTGACTCATCCCCACTGAGCACACATCTCAGAGGGGCACTGAAGGCAGTTATCCCAATCCAGGCTCTAACATCCACAGGGAAAAGGTAAAATCAAGGTCTTGTCTCCACCTAGGTCACAGTGCTCATTAGAGATGAGCTCAAAACTCGAAAGCTCAACACAAAGAAAAGCACTTGGTGAAGATCCAAACCCTCCTCAAAGTCGGCACCTCTCTAGCTCCTGTCGGGCTGTTTTCAGTCCTGAACAAGGCCATTTCAAAATGGAAGAATTGAGAAAAATACACTCAAAAGGGAAAGGTGGTCCTGTAATTAAGTGATTAGCCTGACCAGGGTTTAACTTCAAACACTGACAGACATAAGGCTGCTTTGTATCCATGGGCAGGTGGAGCAATGAGCTCTTCACTGTGCCATTTTAGGAATAAATGAGAGTTGAGAACACTTCTCTGCCAGGCTTTGTTTTGATTGTCAGTGTTTAGAGGCAGATGGTTCTTGTTTGATCAGAAAGCAGCTTGCACAACAGCCCTCTCATCTTCTGAGACACCACTGTGCTGTAACACACCTTTTATTTGAGCACTGCAGAACACACCCAGGAGACAAGGAATGCGATGCATCTCCGTGTTCTGTGCATCCTTCCAGGAAAAAGGATGGAATTTGGAGGTGGAGACACAGATGATCCAGATACAGGTATAGTCAAAGACCTACAAAATTGCCTGTTGAAGTCAATCCAGCAGAGAAACTACAACCCAGAATGGAGAGTCTATTTATGTTATTAATAATAAAGGTACCGCAAGCAGTGAGCCCAGAGCGATGCAATTACAAGGAGACATGCAGTGTACACAACCAGGAACCCTTATCAGATTGTTTGGTCTATCTTTTCCATTTAAAAGTGATGTTTAAACTGTGTTTATAGACAAAAGAACTGATCAATGAACCTGTCATTTGGTCATGAGTAACAGGGGAAAAATAATCAGGTGCTGAAAATACTGCTGTTTCTCCATTTGAGGAATAAGTTGAAAATATTTCAAAAATATTTTGTCAAAACTTTGGGACATGTGCATCATCAAAGCCAAGTGTTACAGCTCTAACAATTTCTCAAAAGCAAACAAAGCAAAGATATTCGGAAATGAGATTTTTCTGAAGGTAAAATAGCCAGAAAAAAAACAAAAACAAAGATTTACTATTATTTAAGCTTTTCAGCTGCTGGCTAAGAAAATAAACTTGGAGTTAAACAAAAACTTGATTGTTTTTCTACAAAATAAATAACAGTAACATTATACCTACTAAACAGGAATCAGCTGTATAAACAGTTTACCTGCCCCTGACAGCATCAACTACAGAAAGAATTTCTGGGCAACTATATTCAAAGAAGGAATAGCCCAAGCTATGGTAATCCTTGTAACTCAATGGATAATAATTGTGAAGCAGTAAGTAAGAGGAAAAAATACTTTAAAAATTAGTCATCTTGATTAAACACCTTTATGTTTTATATTTGAAAAAGGTTAAAATGGCCAGACATTTCTCCTGCTTGTCAATTTAAGCTTCTCCAGTAGTTGCCATCATAAGCCTTTGATTCAAAATTTGACTGTCTTTAACCAGGTGATCTCAGTTCATTAATTTCTGAAACTTGTGTGTCTGGTTTTCCACATTGATTCCCTTCACCCACAAATAGACAGTCTACTTGTGCAATCTGAAAGCAGTTTGCAGCTTGGAAACAAACCCCTGTTTCTCTGTCATGTAGCCCCCTGGATACTTGGATTAAGTTTCACAAACTAAACCCAAAGAGCTCACAGGCCTCACATCAAGCAAACAAGGAAAGAAGAGAGGGAAGAAGAGAAAAAAAATAATCAATCATATTCATAGTATCATTCTCTGCAAACTTGATCTCTAACAACTCAGTGATCAAACGATTTGCAGTTGTGAACACTAAGAAAAGGGAGCCTTTGAATTATGGCAGCATGGCAGAAATGTTTCTCCCCCCTACCCTCGTCCTCCCCACCAGCTCAGCATATGTAAACTTTTAGGTAGGGCATGTTCAGCTTGTTCCCACAATATATAACTGGGAAATGTATGCTGCTGCAGAACAGAGGCATGTGGAATAAATATTTCATGTGCTCAAGAGCTCAGAAATAGATTGTAGGCTGCGTGTGTCTGACACACTCGTGACAGCACAGCCAGACCCATCAGGTGCATGGAGAGCAATGATGCTGATGGACACAGCTGGGCTCAGGAGCTGCCCCTGCAGCCCTTTTACAGCAGCCAACCCGCCCGTGCCCCGGCTCAGCCCTTGACAAAAGGATATATGACCAGCTTTGCTGCAGTGGGAGCACATCAGCTGTACAGCGCATGATATTTGCAACTGATAGAAATCACCCAGCACGAATCTGACAAGAGATCTAGGGATAGAGGAGGGATGAGCAGGGATTACATCCATTACTCTCTAAGGCAGAGCGTTCTGAAGAATGAAGAGGGCTTGACTCTACCTTGCCCCAGATTTTGTGCTGTCATCCTCACCAGAGCAACCAAGATGAAAAACATTCTCCCTTCAGTCTTGGATACCAGTAGCCTTCACATTGCTTTGAGAATAGCTTTGTTTTGCAATCTTGAAATAACCAGCCTAAGTCCTCTCACACAATTTCACCTTTATCACATCCATAGTCACTTTTTTTTAGAGGATTTGCAAGAGGAACTGATTGCTGAATTCCTTTTCATGCCTCTTTGGACCAGATCCTCACTTAACACCCCCAGATATGTCACAAAATCTTCCTACATTTATACCAGCTGAAGATCCAGGCTTTGTTTGCCAATAACAGTGTTGCTCTATAGTAATACTGTTTCTGGTCCAAGTAATTCCTAATGCTCTGGTAATTTACAACACTACCAGGCACAAAACAGAGAGAGCAATAACCAGGAACAAATCTTTTCTGATTCTCTGCACAAGTGCATGTAGCTAATACATGGACGACAGAAAAAATTATCCTGTAATTATCTTAGCCTGTAGCTTTGGGGCAGACTTCACTGTTCAGTCCCCTCAGATGCTCTCCTGCCTCCTTCCTCACACCCTGAGCACTGTCAGTTTGCTGTCAGCTTCACGGTATCAAGTGTGTGATCTCTCTGTGGGTGCCCTGCTCAGTGTCATTTAAACTGGCCAGTCTGCAAGGCCACCAAGGTCAAGGAACTATCAGGGGTAAGGTTTCTTAAGTGCAACGTGTGAGACACCATCTGACACTGTTTATAGATAGCCTTAGCCTCTTATTGACCACAAGATAGAAGTTAAAAGCATTGCTTTGGGAGTTCAAATGTGTTAACCTCTGAAGTGATGTTTGAATTAGGGTTATAAAGGGCCTAAAGTTTTGATCAGAGGCCTGGAGAATAAAAAGGATTTGGAAAAATTTTAGAGCAGGATCAGAGTAGCTACACTGAGTGTGCCAACTACTATATTATTGTTGATTTAATTGAGTCCATCTATCAGGTCTGTGCATTATGTGATCCAGTTCCAAAGATGTTTCCCTGCTGCAGCTGACAAAATACAGACTATACACTTCAAATGCAGTTGTCGGTCTTTAAAACAGGCAGTTACAAAACATGTTGGCTGCTGCAGCAATCAATAATGGGAAGGGCAGTGTACGTTGGACTAACTCCCAAACAATTAAATACTTGCCAGTGTAAAGCAAAAAACGAGGTGAGACCACGCCAAGAGCTTGTTCACTGTTTGGCAGCTCACAGGATCACAAACACTCTTGGTTTAATAGTCAGGGAAAAATAACAAAGCTGGAATACCAAAAGCATTTTCTGAGAAGTTTCCTGATGAACACAGCAAAGAGGTAACAAATACACCTTCCCTTGAATTGTACCACATGGCACCTGGAATTCCTGATGCGGTTTTCCTGGAAGCTGACTCACAGAGGAGGAGGTTGGATACCTGTCATGGATTGCATGCACAGACTATGAACACACCGCACCACCTTCGGCGAAAGCAAAAATGCCTCTCACCCAGAGAGGAGGCACCTACCAGCTTAAATATTTTGGAACACTGGCCCTGAATTGGGAACGAACAATCCAGCCCAGCCCTGAGAACGAGGGAAGGAAAGTGCAATGTCAGGGTGCAGCAGGGGCCAGTTATCCCTGAGGGACCAGGAGCTGAGCCAGGGGACAGGGCAGAGAGCTGAGCAGGGCAGAGCCAGGGTGACAGCCCAGGGCCAGTCCAGAGCCCAGAACACCAGCCCAGCTCCCAGGGAGCTGAGACCAAGCCAGGCCATTGGACTGCAGGTAAGGCCTGGCACAGCAGGGCCCGTGGCCACAGAGGGCAGGGCTGTGACAGAGAGTCCTGTGGTGCCACTGGGACAATGGCTGACAGCCCAGGACCATCCCAGAGCCCAGAACACCAGCCCAGCTCCCAGGGAGCTGAGACCAAGCCAGGCCATTAGACTGCAGGTAAGGCCTGGCAGGGCCCGTGGCCATGGAGGGCAGGGCTGTGACAGCATCCTATGGTGCCACTGGGACAATGGGTGACAGCCCCAGCTCGGCTGACCTGCAGCCCTGAGCCAAGTACATGTGAGGGAAAGCCCCAGGAAAGGCAGGCAGGGCCGATAAGGTCATTTTTTCCTTAAGAAGTTCATCATTTTTCAATAAGAAATTATCTCTGTTTCCATGCCTTGGTTTTGTCAGAACAAAGTGTTAAACATGTTGACACTTTGAGCGCTGTTATTAATATTTCCACACTTGTGATCTGTCTTCTCAATACAGAAAAGAGACAGAAAAAGCACCAAAACTGCAGAGAAAGAGAGGTAGAAAGGTCCATGCCCCGTGCTTGAAAATTATGGACTTCCTTTCACTCCTCCATAGTCTTGCTCTAAGTATGCTATTCCTCTGCACCAAAATAGTAACTCTTGAGCAAGTTTACTTAGACTTATGGGAGGAAGGAGGGAGTTCTTCAGGGGCTTAGAGACAATCTCTCCTTCTCTATTAATGCCAGATCATGTGTTCCCATTTTACCACATAACATGCAGGTACAGGGCTGTTAACCTCAACCTCTCTGTTCAGACAAGGGCTGGGCATATCCCTGCTCTGTTCTAGGGAGGGATGAGAGGGATCTGCAGCCAAACTGGATAGATTATGCCTAGGAGATGTTGTAGAGTCAGTTAATGGTTACTGTGTTCCTGTGGCCAGAAAGAGAGACCCCATCTGGAATTACAGAATAGTCCTGAGAGAAACAGGCACTCTGGGCCATTCTTTCCCTGGACTTGAGCTGACAGCTACAGCCTTGTTGTAAACCTTCTCAGTGTTTCAGAGTGTGGAAAATATGGAAGTATATTTGTATTATTTCTCTGAAACACAACAAGAAATACTATGCACTCAGCTATTCTTGCTGCTTGCTACTGTGGTGTACAATGATGTCACAGGATATGAGACCCAAAGTCATCTTTCCTATGCCCATCAATTATCTGGGATAACAATCTGTACATACTTTAAAATCCCCGCACTGCATAGCTGAGGAAATGACAAAATACAGGCAGCTATTAACCTTGCCTCCAAGGTCATTTGGAGTGCTCCTGTTACACACACACAAACCTCTGAGCTGGATTTACCCTCCAAGATACTTCTCTTTCAAAAGATGGTGCACACACCTGAGACAACAAATATTATAGCAAGCAAATTCTCTGGTGCCTAAATTAGGTTGGAACAGGTTGGTTTCTCTGCCTCTCCTCTCCCCTGCCATGCTTTGGCACATTCTCTTTTTGTTTTCATTTATCTCTTTTGTCTTGCTTTCTTGACTGTGCTACATGAACTAACCTGGGAGTAACTGGATATAGAAATAGAGATATCTATTAATTTTCATGCTTCTGGGAAAACATGGTACTGTGTGATTTCTAGGCATGTACAGAGAAAGAGGCAACAAAGCAAATTACATAGACAGTGTCAGTCTCAATACCCCAAACTATCATTTCAGAGTGCTCAGAATATGGTTTCTTTTCTGTAACCCTGCAATGAAACGCGTGTCAACCTCTGCAGAGCAGACCCCAAGTGGTTCAAGGCCAAGGCTGTGCTACCCTTCCACCTGGCACTCAGCTATCAGGAACAGAACTGCCCCAGGCAGGATGTGTAAACAAACTGCCAAAATACACTCATCTGTAGCACCAAAGCCTCAGTGTAGGCAATAACCTCTGATTAATGAAAGGGAAAACTGGTGTCAGTCCTGTCAGGCAGCCTGGAGAGGACACCCTAGGTATATCCCAAATAAAATTCCAGACAACAGTAAAGGAGAAGGGCAGTGTCAGGGTCTTGCAGCCGTTCAGGTGAGGCGTGTGAGGAGCGTGGCCTGCCTAAGGAACAATCTCACTAGAAATTGAAGCCAGTGTTACCAAGGCATCTTCCCTTTTCCTCCCTTAATTTTTACCCAGAGGAAAAGGAAATGCTGTTAGAAAATTGTTAGGACATAATAGTTTGTGCCACAAGATACAAAATTTCACTCAGTGCTTTATAAGGTAATGCACTGATTTGCAATGCAGCCTAACTCAAACTGCCTGCTGGCAAACAGTCTGACTGAAACCCTGGGAAAACCAGACTATGTGCCCTGCAATAGAAAATCAAAATAAAGTTCTAGAGGTTAATTCTGACCTCAAAAGCTTTTTTGAGCTCTTTCATAATGCTAGTAATTTTTCCTAATTCAGGACCATTTTAGGTGGAGGTACAACCTGATCTGCAGTTTGCAGTTACTCAGAGGACTTGCAATATCTCACTGGTATTAAAATTGACACTTTGGCTGAGTATTCCATCCTAGGAGGAATCAGCAAATATTTAGAAGAGAAACTTCAGATTCTAATCATCATCCATTTGCAGAAATTATGTTAAAAAAATCAGAAAGGAAGGTTTGTTCTTGAAAATTCAAACAAATCCAATCCTGACTTTCTGTATTTTAAGAGTGGACTAAAACATTAGTTGTTTAGCTTAAGGTAATATTTTAACCAGAAAGCACAAGAAAAGAAACATCCTAATTGACTGAAAATCCAGCTGTGGACTTAAAATAGAACTTTTAAAAGTCGCATTTTTCACGTTACTAAGTTCAGCACTGTCTGGTCTTTGAAGAAATGGATTGGCTGGGCAGAGCTGGAGTGCTCAGCATTCACACGGGAACTCTCTTTGCTGTCAACTGGCCCAAAAGCCTGGATGTGAGGCTGACCATGTCCTGGTCAGTCTCAACATTAAACATCTCTGCTAGGACCACCTTTGTGATGGAAAGAGAGGTTTGGAAATGGAGCTTTTAAATCTTTTTGTGGATTCTTGGTTCTGTCTAAAAACATCTTTGCTTTTACCAGAGATTTTCAAAACTGAGGAGATAAACTGTGAGCTGGATCAATTGCATTTTAGTAGTAATTAAACTCCCTCTTCCTCAAGGGCCAGTCTAACTCTTAATGAAATAAACAGCATAGCTCCCATTGTATGCTAGAAAGGCAGGATCCAGTTCCATCTACTTAGGGCACTTCCCAGGAATGCTCCTAACTGAATGAGACAGCAGCAGATAGAAATCAAAGCAGAACAAGTGTTTGAAATTATTACCTCAAGCACAAAGATTAATCTGTGCCACATTTTCCACTACTATTCCCTCAATGGAAACTCCAAAACCCATACCCACTGCCTGTTATGTTGTCATCCTGTACTCACACCAGCCACCACATTCGCTGATGTCCATGTAACACCCACCTTGTAACTACAAACATTACAATCCTGCAGTGCCCAGTGTTTCGGGGATCCCAAAATGAGTCCCTGCTAGCACTAACTTTTCCATCCTCAAGGCCTTTTACCCTTCCCCTTGAACTCTCCCCCTGTTTCCCTGCTGCCTCATTGCTCACTGATGAACCACTCTGCCTGTGCAATGCAACGAGCCAATCTCTAGCTGTGCAGCCCCAGAACCCTCCTCACTCAAAAGTGGTACAGTAGAAGGGTTCTAAAATTCAGCTGCACTTGCAGGGCCTCTGGCTCCTCTTAGAACCAACTCTTGCCGGAGAAAATACTGATTTGGTGAAATCAACACACTTCACAGAACATTTTTATTTCTTTTTTCTTTATGAAGAAAAAACAAAGAGAAGAAGAAATATTTCAACCTGAAACCTCTTTTGTTTCCTGACAGCTCATCTATCCAGCACATTGACAGCTCATCAGGTGCGGAGAGGCATCCAGCATCTGCAGTTTATTACCCTGATGGAGCCAGGGGACCTCGCGCTTCCAGCTGATCACTGGAAAGCTCTGTAGTAAGACAGTATTTATCTCAATTTAGAAGCTTCACAGAGACAAGGTTCTATAGGGAGTGACAAATCAATGCAGCTCGACGGAAATTAGCAAATGCCAGGGCGTTTGCAGGAGATGGAGATTTGGCCCTTGTTTTGTAATATTTGATTAAAAGAGACTTCCACATCCCAATCAGCACACTGCTAAAGTTGAACATCAACTGCATGAACAGCTATGTGGCAGGATGTGGAAAACTACTTTGTGTTAATGATTTTCTGCTCTGATCAATATTCTGCAACATCTCTATGAACAAGTTAGTGTTTCACAGAAGATAACAGTGGAAGCAACAAGTGTGGAATCCCCAGGGCACTGCCAGGTTCCACACTGCCACAGTCCCTTCCTGCAAGCTTTTGGAAGGCTGCCTGAAGAAAAATAATAATAACTGCACAAAACACATGCTGAAGAATCACACTGTTCTATGAAATGGAGCATCTGATCCCATGGGGCCTTGCTCTTTGGAAGATGAGAGAGACAAAGAACTCCAGTGAATCTCTTCAATCAGCTTATGGCTGCTCATATCACATAAGGACATGATGGATGTCTGACTCTCTTTTGGTAGTTTTAAAAGATATAACGGTGTATAAAGCCCATGATTAAAATCATTGCAGGATGTCTGATAATTGCATGCTCTCTTTATAAATCTTAAATTTAATATGTGACCTAAACCTGGCTAAGTTTTACAATAATTTTTTATTCAGTTGCCTGGAAAATCAAATGGCAATGCTTCCCTCATTGTTTTCAAGGATTTCTCTTACTCAAGTCTTTCTGCCTACCTTCACTGAAATTCTGTGATGCTTTGCTGATAAGCCAGAAAAGCCTCCACCCTGAGCAGCCTGTCCCATCTGTGATTACAAACCTGTGTTCCTCTCTCCACTGGGGCCTCACCAAGGCACCCACTCATGGGCTGAAAGTGCCAAACCCGAGCCCACAGTGACCACAGATCCGTACAGACACCCTCTGCTTGCCCATCAATCACTTCTGACTTTTCCCATTCATTTTCCCAGTCCCACAAACCTGTTCTGGGTGTCTGATCTGTTAGTCTGCACCTCCTTATTTCAAGAGGTCAGGAGGAGAATTAAGAATAACAGAGACATAGTTCACTAGCATGAGTGTGGAAAAATACCTCTGGCACTGTCAAAAGCAGCTGTTAAAATGAATAGATTTAACAAAACCTTATCTCTCTTGATGTCACTTTATCCCAAAGGTTTTTCTGCTCTCATTGTTTTTTCTGGATCAATTTTCAATTCTGCTATTTAAAGATGGTTTCAAACTGTTTTTGTCTGTAAAGTCCCATATAATTTTTCTTCCTGTAGACAGGAAGCATCCCACTCCAGAAATGTCTTCTGTTTGTGTACTGTTGGGAATTGGAAAGGGTTAAATACCTGGGCAGTGGGGACTGTCCAGCATAGGCCCAAGAAGTCAGCAAAGCTCAGTCTTTTTTTCCTTTTACACAGGCAATACAGAAAGACTGATAATTAAAAGTGCAACAGTGAAGTTACTCTCACAGTCCAGGAATAGAGAAGCTTCTGGAGGCCATCATGAATTAAAAGTTCAGAGCCCAAGTTCTTAATTCTGAAACTAAAAGACAGTTGGGGGAGAAGGGACATCTGTTCCTAGAACAAAAGGCCAAGAGGGACAGGACGAGGGGAGTTGAGCTTGTTGCAGCTCCCCCTGAGCTGTGATAGAAGTTTGTTTTAGCCTGATAAGAGTTTTAGCTCTCTTTGGAAGATGCATTTGACACTCTGCTTGTTCTACTTACTGTCATTGCTAAAGCCTTTTTATTCCTCTGCAGAGAAAGCTCAGGCACTGGATCTGCCTACCCCTGCTCCCATCTCCTCCCCTCCCCTCTGACCCTCAGAGCCGAGACACGAAGTAACATTTCTCTATTTCTTCCATCAGCTATTGTGGTATGAGAGTTCCACTAAGACATGGGCACGTTCCAAAAATAACATGCGAATAAGGACTTCTGTGTTTTTAAGACCTGACCCAAAATATTTATTTATCCAGAAGTTGAAATTCTCACGAGCAATGGGTGAAATTCTGAGGAGAGGAGATCTGCAGCAGGCCTGCACATAACACTGAATCTCAGGGCAACAAGTGCTTTAACAGAGGCAATGAAAGACAAGCCATAAACTATGTGTCAGCAGAAATCTATACATTAACATAATATCATAACTTTCATCAGTTATTTTTGTATTAGAAAGAAGTGAGAATGAAAGCACAGGTACACTTAAATAATAATAAGGATTTCTATAAATCCTGGAATGACTTGCTACTGACAGTGCAGTAATGGATTGCTTATGGCAAACAGGAGATCCACAGTTTCCCAGGAGGCTTATTCCCCCACTGCAGGATACAAATAATTCCTATTGACTTCAGTGCCTTTCCCGCTCTGAAGGCCTAGGAATTTATTGGCTTCAGTGGGAGTTAGGAATAACTTGCATGAGGAAAACGAAACCCTAAAGAAACAAATTAAGAATGACTGTCTATTTCTTAAACCTATTTCAAATATTTCTATGTCAGCTGGGGAAAAAAAACACAGTCAGCTCAAACATCCCAATCTATAGGAACAAAAAATTCCAGCAACATTAACAAACAAATGTAAATGGTCAGTGTAGAGCAGAAGTAGCAACAAAAGCCATAAGAAAGAAGCAGAAGGATTTCTTGTGGAAGAAGTTCCCTGTGAAGCAATTGTCTCCTGGGGAGATCTCACCAATTGACAGTCAAGGTGCCTTCTCCTTGCAGATGTGACAGAATTTCCCTCTAACACCGTGCAGTCATCTCGCTGTACCTGTGTGCTCTGTTTCACTTACAACTGAACAGCAAAAACATTTAAAAATCAACCCAAATAATAAACTCTACTTTTTGATAGTTGTGTGATTAAATTCCCACCCTGACCATCTGTATCACTTGTCTCACAGTATTTTTGGTGCAGAAGAGAAGGGGGAAAATGCTCTTCTTTGAGAACTGTATTTGGAGAAAGTTCATTGCTGTAGAGGAGACATCAGGGCTAATATTTAATCTGCAGAGCCAGCAGATGGACAATCACTCAGCTGCTGCCCTACCTAGTCAGGCAGATCACATTCCCTCAGCAGGACAGTGTTCTCCAGAAACCAGTGAAATGTGCATGTTTGGCAGCCCAGTGAGGGAGCCCAGGACTGCTGTGCACTTCTTACCCCCTCCTCGCAGACATCTAGCTGGGACAACTCCCAGGGACAGGAATCTGTGCCAGAGGATCTGCTCCAGTGTAGCAACTGGTAGGGAATGAGACCTTGCACATCTCCACTGGTGTGGCAGCACTGAAGGAATCACTCCTGGAAAGAGGAATTAATAAATTACTCTCAGATATTCTGGGAAGTCTCCCACTGATGTCAGTGAAACTTTGGGCATAGGTGAGGGTACAAACTCCAAGAGGCAGAGCTTTTCAACGAGAAGAACACAAGACTATGAGCATTGTATTTACTAGAATTGGTTTGCCTATGCTGTTGAAGGAAGTGTGGACAGCCTGTATGACTAATACTGGCTCTGCTGAAAGGGGTTGAAGCAAAGATGTAGTTTAGTAAAGGATTTAGAAGGAAGCAGGGGGAAAAAGGAGGCTTCATTCCCTATTGGCTTCTTTTTTAAACACCTGCCATTCAGCCATTCCCTAAGGTTCAAAAACAAAGCATCCTTCCACAGTATTTTCATGGGCCTTGGGGCCAGGCAGTTGCTAATCTGGATGAGTCAAGAGCATCCACTAATGAGGAAACAACAGCAGGAAGCATGGAAATCATCTCAGACTTCCCTCGGCTTTACTGCCTTTATAGGGAGACTCCACCCACAGGTTTAATGGGGTCAGAGCCAAAACCTGCGGCTGGGGGCTGTCCACATTCCTCATCCTTCCCTAAGGTAGGAGGTACAGTAAGGAGGTACATTTCTAGTTAAACTCACAAACAATGCTGAATAGCTACAGGAGATTAACAGGACCCCCCATTTCATGGAAACAGTGACTATTTACATAATATGTAATGACAGTAAATCATAACAAATCCTAGGAGAAAACTCCAGTGAGAGATAAAACAACATGACCTTCTGATTTTTCTTCTTTTGTCAGTCTTACAATCCATGTCTTTATTCTCTCATCCCATAAGGATTTCTGCAAATGCTTAACTTGCACTGCATCAGTAGGGCGACAGGTTCCAATTAGACTAATTAGGCGCAAAAAAAAATAAGTGCACATATAAAAGGATGTCCTTTTCCCCCTCTGCTCCTGCAGTGCCTGATGTGGTAGGATCCCTCTCTACAGCTTGAGCTCCCTACCACGGTGGTATCAAAAATACAACACATTCCACTTGGCAAGGTTAAACAATCAGCATTCTAAATTGAGGGTTGTATTAAGTAGCACCACTATTGATCTCCATTATTGTGCTGAGCTGCACCAGCTGGGGAGCAGATCCTGCCCAGGGTGGTGAGTAGTTTGCAATATGCAAAGGAACTAAACAAACAAACTTTTCCTGGGAGGAAAAATTTGCAGTGGGACAAGTGGTTACTGAAACTTATCTGACAGTTGAGTTTTATTCCTGAAGAATGTTCTGCATGAGAAATTCTCATGCTATCCTGTGCTATATTATCATACAACATAGCTTTTGCAAGACAGACTTCATTACTCTTCCCCTGGGAACATCTCCATATTCTTTTTGTGGATGTTCATGTGAGCAGAGCCATAATTACTCCACCAGAACTCAGATTTGCTTAAAATGAACCTGTCTAGCTTTTATTCCCTGACAGGACACTCCTGTGCAAAAATTACATATTTCCTGCAAAGACATCAGTGTCAAGGCAAGAAAACCGAAAAAAATGAAAACTTGTTTCTCTTCATCTCTAACATTTACTTGTGCTGCAGTTGCATTGGGAAGCCAACATGTCAGACTGAGAGCCAGCCTGCTAGGTGTGGTACCAATGTGGAAAAACAGACAGAATCAACTCCTGAGGCTTTCCATCAGAATGTGTCTGCATTACATCACCTCACAGGACTTTCTAGGGAAGGAATTCATAGAATCACATCATGACCAGGGTTGGAAGGGACCTTAAGATCATCTTGTTCCAAGTCCCCTGCCATGGGAAGGGACACCTTCCACTAGACCAGGATGCTCAGAGCTCCATCCAGCCTGGCCTTGGACACTTCCAGAGATGGGGCAGCCACAGCTTCTCTGGGCAACCTGTGCCAGGGCCTCACCACCCTCACAGGCAGGACTCTTTTTATAATATCTAAACCTACTCTTGTCAGTTTGAAGCCATTTCCAGTTGTCCTGTCCCCACATGCCCTTGTAGTTGCTACAAGCTCCAGAACTGCCTGTAGCAGATGTGCTGGTACAAAAGGTCTGCCTGCACAGCCAGGGGCTGCAGGAATGCAAACCCTGAGTGCTGGAGGAGGTGATGCACATCCTGGGAGCCCTGGCTGCATCCTCCTGCCAGCCTGAGGTGACCCACACAGACAGGCTGCAGAGCCTCCTGCAGAACGTCCACACTTGGGCAGCACTTGGGAGATGGTTCTGGCTACTCTTTCCATATTATTAGTGATTTAATTATCCAACATAGAAACCAAATTCAAAACAAGGACTCTCACATGTGAATTCACTACACCTCAGGGCTTGCCCAGCTCCCATTCATGAGGCAGCTAAAAGACCTCGTGGAAAAGAACAGGCTTTAATGACCATGCGTCCTTGTGCTCTGGAGTGTGGGCTACAGCAACTAATAATAGATGAAGGTTTACATGTTTTTCTTGTGTTTCTGCTGGGGCTGCTGTGTCATTAATTCAGCTTGTGCCTGGCTACTTATGTTAAACATTCCCTTTGTGGCTTTCTCTAAATCTTAAATTCTGCATGTGACCACACGTAAATGTAAATGTGTATTTTTATGGTCCTGTAATCTCGGTGCTTTTAAATCCCAATTGCCTGAAGGCATACAGGGAGCTGAAGCAGAAAAGCTTGGTCAGTTTGTGATCATTTAGAGCTGGTTTATTTGCTCTTTCTGAGTGGATTCAGTTCCTGTAGAGGTTTTTGACTTTAGTGTAATAGAGTAAAGATAAGATCTAGGAACCTAATTAACCCTGCAGGGCCTGTGAACAAGGCTCATTAGAAAACAGTCAAACACATTTATGTTTAAATACCTTCTTTACAGGAATTCATATCATATTTCTGAACAGCAGATACACATGCCACACACTCATACCTTTAACCACTGCAAACCATTTCCTTAAATACAGCTGAAAAAAGGACCAACGTGGAGCTCAAAGTTATCTTGGACTGTATGTGCAAATAGCCTGTACTTTGAAAGACTACCCAGAATAAATGAAAGCCCTGCCTGCAGGACACTGTAAGCTATAGTGTTCTTTCACCTGCACCCCAAAACCAGTGCAAACGTTCCCCCAAACCAGTGCCATCCCAGCCCACATTCAGATCAGAAAGCACCACTCTGAAGCAATTCCTCTGGGGACTTTCCCATCTGTCCAAGGCGGTGACAATAAGATCCATGTGATCACAGGAGTCTCTGGGGACTTCTGGAAAGACTTCATAAGGACTCAGAATAAGGTTATTAAAAACCTCATTCTGAGGTTGCTTCATATCTCTGTAAATATCCTGGGTCAGACAGCAACAAATTCAGGTTCTAGTACTCAGAGCTCATGAATACACATGTACCTGTCATACACCCTCACAAATTCTGAATTCTCCTTCTTTCCTGACCTTTCATTCCCTCTCCCCTGCCCCTCATCACAGAGAGAGCAGACAAGCCAAGCCAAGGGAGATCTCTGGAAATACCTGATATGCTGGTGCATTATTGGGTGCAGCTCTCGTTATGTGCTGTGTGTGTAGCAGCTTAAAAGCCAGAAGAATTAGCTATTCTTGCTTCTCATGACATCTTGAAGGGCAGCCTTGATTCAGAATTAGGTCTCCTCAGTACCTAACTTTGTTGTAAGTGACTGCATGACCAGTGAGTAGGATAAATGATGCCACTGGGACTGAAATGTACCTTAAAATTAATCATTTGCTTAATGATTTTCCTGGAGAAGGATGGGGTAAATACAAATTTAAGCTGCAAGGCTTGTGGGATTGAAGATCCCAACACAGAGAGATTCTAAGCAAGACAGACCTACTTTGTGTCCCAGATATTTTAAAATCATAGGCATTATAAATTTAATGTATTTTTAATTCTATATCCAAACACAATTGGTAAAAGCAAGCAAATCTTTATGCTGTAAGTTCTTCAGGAGAGGAATGAGTTTTGTCCAGGATTTATATGGCATTCAGTACAACATGAACCAGTGTAGGACTGGGGCAACTGTGCTATAATGCTATAAAAAAGAAAATCATTGTGGTTTTAAAAAAACCCTTAGCTTAAAGTTCTGCTTCAAAGGCTTGATATTAATATCTTATTAGCCAGTTTAAAAGCATGCTGTTTAAAAAAAAAAAAAAAAGACAAAACCTTGACTGCTTCCATAAGTAGATCCATAATTTATATTGTGAATCACTTTGGCAAGAGGAAAATCCCAAATCAAGTTACTCTTCAACCTGAACTAATAAATCCTGTCTTGACATGAGTTCTTTTTTCAGTGCTTCATTTTCAAGGAGTCATGTGGTGTTTTAATAATCAGTCTTGTTGTGTCCTCTTCATCCTATTCACCAAAGTAGCAACAACTGCAAAAGCATCTCAGGCAACACACAGCAACTCAGATGCAGCACTGAGAAATATCTCTGTGAAATCAGGTTTAATGTGATATCAAAACATTACATCTGCAAGTCTTGGCTGCTGGACAGTACTTTGGAAAGTAAAGCCAGTTTCCCTAGTCCAGATTAGTCAACATCATGTTCCTTGGTCTAACATTTCACAAAGTATTTTCCCACATATGTCCGACTGCATTTTGAAGGGTGTAGCTGACAACATAAATGTGCTCTAAGGTGGAAATCCCAAAACATTTCCCGCCGGGATCTTTGTGTCTGGACATTACCAATGCAGATGTCTGTAATCAGGAGATGTCTGTGGACCCACTAATTATTCCCTAGGCTTTTCCACTGGCAATAAAAATCCCATTTGTCGCAGCTTGTTTGTAGAACTGCTCCCATTTCCACAGTGGTGGCATTAATTAGCAAAAACCTGTGAAAATTGTTGGAGTTTATAGGTTCCAAAAAAACCCCCACTAAGCATTGCTCCTAAATATTCCTATAAATTCAACCATGGCAACAAGTCCTGAAAGTCCAGCTCTCTCAGTTGGAGCAATTTTTCATGCTTGTAGCAATAAGTGGGAAATAATGGGGGTCTCAGATTCCCATTAGGAAAGTTGCTTCTGTGACCCCTTCATGCAGATGGATGGTGAATTTCTCAGATAATAAATCAAAGTTTCCCGATGGTGCAGTGGCATCTCTTGCTGCGGCCCGGAGAGCTGCTGGCGGCCTTCTATTCAAAGGCAGCAGGCTCTGCCCTGCAGGAAGCTTTCCCTACAAATCCCTCCATCACCATCAGCAGATATTAGGGCCTCTATAAACTGCCCAGGCATTTTGGGGAACAGCCAGCACCCTGCTGGGAAATGGACACTTTTCAACTTCATTGACATCTGTCACACATACAAAGAATAGAAAACCACTGGGGGAAAAAAGCCATATTATGACTTTCCCATCAGCGGGGCCAGTTAAGTCTTTGTTCCTGAAAGGTATTTAAAAGGTTCATCAGACCTACCTTGCTTAATGGTATCTTTAGAAAGACAATCTTACCTTTGGGTTTTAAGGACCAATGGAATGTTTCTCTCTTTCTTGATACTCTTTTTGCATTCAGCTAACTTTCCTGTAGGAATTTCAAACAGAAAAAAAAAATAGCTGTGATGCTGGTTTTTCCATGCAGTTTTTATTAACTCTCTTCCGAATAAGTCCCTGCAAGGAAAACGACACCAATTTTTATTATCAGAAATATATTTATTAAGTGACAATCTAACTCCCAGAATAGCAATCCATTCAATTTTTTTTGGAGTTAAAGCTTTTTTCCCAAATGACCCTAAAATAAGCATGGGAAAGCAGTATTGTAAATATAGTATTGAATTTTAAGTGAATATACTTTTTCCCCTGGACGTATTGCCTATATTAAACACCATGTGGGGGATAGGGCTGTTAATTATTAACATAAGGAGAAAACTTAAGGTGATGTTCTTGAGCTATTTCACGTAATTTAAACGTCTTAAACAAAACTTCAACAGGAATTTCCCTCGCTGTGAGTGGAATCCATACACACAACCACTTTCTCAGTTCCTTTTTTAGGCAAGTATTTCTCTCAAAAAGCCATAGAATCCAGTTGGTAAAGGCACCTTTATGGAAAGCTGGAATTTTCAGCTGTAGCTCTGATACACTATGGGAACATAGACATATTTTGGTTTCTTCAAAAGCTGATGGTGCCTAATGTCAGTGCTTTTACATGGCATTACAATATCTAATGATAAAGAGAATTTTTAATTGTTTTTGCAATTTTTAATTGCTTTTTAATTGTTTTTGCACTTATCCCAGAAGTCAACATAACTATTCAAACTAGAACTATTGTCTAACTATTGTCCAAGTATTCCAACTATAACTATTCAAACTATAACTATTCAAACTCTGTTCACTTCAGTAGAATAAATGTAGTTCATATAATGGTGACTGAAAACAGGATTTGGCCAACTGGCTTCAGTCTTTTTACTAGTTGTACCCAAGTCAGCTCAATTCTACAGTGAGCTGAATGAAGCAAGCAGGACTGGGACGTGATTTTTCCCAAGGCAACATTTTGCTTGATCCAGCAAAAATATGGGAGATAATTTCCTTATCCAACTAAAAACTTCCAACGTGCCTGCCCAGCTGCAATGAGCAAGCTCTGGTACTGCAGAGGCTCATGGGGAAAGGGGTTGAGCTGCTTCTGGCTGGACAAAGAGGAGCAGTGAGAGGCTAGGAGCATCAGTTGTGGTGTAATGGATGTGACTGAAGATGAGATGAGAAAAGGGTAAGGTGGGCCCAGAAAAGGGTCCTGGTGAGGCTCAGGGCAGAGCACTAAGCCCAAGGCCAGCTGGTGAGCTGGTTCCCCAAAGCAGAGCCATACAAATGAGTCACACCTGCTTAAAGCCATTCCAACAGAGTGATGAAGGGCAGCCCCAAATGGAAAGCAGTCAGGATGATCCCTCTGTTGGGGGAGAGATTTTAAATAGCCCTTTCCCCATCTCTAGTTACAAGACTTTTTTCTCAAGGCTCAGCCTGACAGCACAGCAATGTCAAATTTAGCAGTTTTCAAAGTTTTAATGGAAAAGCCTACCAAATTCTGTTGGGTAGAAAATGTGCTTTTCATGAAGAAAACCTCTTTGTTAAAAATTAACCTACTGCAAGCATTAACATAGTGTTTAAAAGACTGGGCTCATTCTGAACACCTTAAAACAAAATAACTACAACATTCCAGAAATAGGTTTCCATTCAGTCAGGAGTTTAACAGTTAAATACCTTTAAAGGCCCAAAGTTTAATGATTCAGACCCCGGAATGACTTTTTAAAACTGCCTAATTCTACTAAAGCATATAAATGTTTATAGCAAATGGGCTTTTCTGGAATAAAGCTGAAAAGTTCACCTTTCTTATTATGGTTTTATCAACAGCTCACAGAACGTAGTTCACTGCCCAGTTCAGTTCTGGGTGTCTCTGAACATGGCACGAGGCTGACGGAGCTCAGTTTATCATCCTACCTGTGCTCAGAGCTCAGGTGTGAAGCACAGGACAACCCAAGCCAGTATTTAAGCACACACTTCATGCTTAGGATACAAACAGTGAAACCAAAGGCAAAGAGTCTACTTGAATGCTTAAAACTACTCACAGCCTCAAGCGACTCAATGCAAGAGCCTAAAGTAGTCCCTGGTTTGCTGGATCAAACTGATGTAAGGGAAAAGATGTAAAATCACAAAACCAAGCCAAAGGCAGCACTGAAGGCAGTCAGTGGAGTTCCCAGTTCATCCTAAAGCTATTCCATACAAAACATTTAAAATGTCAATGCTTTAATTACATACTGACTCTACTTTCAGAAAGGGAATTGATGTCAAAGAATTTGAAAATGATCCTTCTATTTTTTGAACACAGTTTAAATAGTGCAAAACTGAGATTTTCAGTGTTGTGTTTTCTGTTATTTTCTGGGAACTGTCAAATTATGGTGCTTCTCCTCCTCTCAGGCTGCACCTTTCTCTGAACAGTTGCACCATTTATCCCTCTAGGTAGAGGGAATTTTACCACTGAGACTTGAAACAATCTACATATTCTGGAATATAAATATTCCAGAAGTGTCATAAACAATTGCAAGTACCTACTTATAGTAAAGAAGCACATTTAATACTGACAATCACTGCACAGCTAAAGGTAAAGAGCACAAATGCTGAAACACAGGCCTTTATGGGCTTTATTTTTGCACCACTAGGTTCTCTTTCAATCATTCTAATACAGGTTCAGAAAGTACTGATATTATTATTCCCATGTGCCCTGTATATAAGAAACTGCCATCTTCCTTTTAACTATTGTCTTATTTTCTTCTGGGTTCTTGTTTTGTTTAGGAATGCTGAACATGCCTTACTGTCACTCAAGCATATTTAAAAGCTAAGGGATGTCCCTCCTCTCCCTGGATCAAATAATTTTCTCCCTATAAATAATTGTAACATTTTAATATACCTTTTAGACATGAATATAATCTGGAAATCTTTCCCCCGGATTTAGCTGGAGACAACATGAATGCCTCATACTCTGGTGCTGTAAAGGGGAAAATTCCTCCATCCTCTGACATTTATCCATGGCAGTTACTGCACAAGATAAGGTAATGACCCAAGATTTGCCAGGGGACTGCCCCATGCTGTGCCTTTCAGCTTTGCAAAGGCCACACGGAAGGTTTCATTTGTTTCATTAACTTTCCCACTGTACCAATCAGAAGTTTATTATACAGTATTGCTCTCTTTCAACTTTTACAGTTCATGTACCTCGGCAGGAGCCTGGACACACTGACCCAGGACGCCCCTTCCAGCCCCAGATTCCTACGAGATGCAGGAAAACAAATCACAAAGGTCCAAAGCAGTATTTTTACAAACTCGAGATTCGAAGAAGCACAAGAATGGAGCATAAAATTACAACAACAATCTCCGAGGTAACAGGACAGACATAAACCATGTTGTGTTGTATATAAACTATACAAACATTTCCACTTGATTTCCTAAGGAAATGAGGCTTATGCAGCCATTCTGTCTGTCTGTTCATGTCTGCCCCGAGTAATATTCAAACCCACTGCCCCATTTCAATGCAAGTTGTCAGGGGAGAAGCAAAAGATTTGGAGGTAATTATGTTTCTACAGCTCTTGTCATTGCACACAGGAAAGAGACCTAAATTAGTGCCCCCAGCTGAGGAAAATCTCCTCAAAGGTGTGGGATCAGTGGGCACTTGTCCACTCAGTACAAACAGCTTATTTCCAATCTTCCAATCAGCACATGTGGGGCTCCACAGCAGAGGAGGCAGGAGCTGCCTCTTGCCCTTCTGGTCAAGAGTGGTCCTGGGACATGGGGGTCTCATGAAGATCCCTGGCAGGTGCTGGGGACACCAAGGGTATGGTTCCAGAGGAAACAGAGCTTCTGCTGCTCCTGGAACAAAATGAACAGAGTAATATCCGATTTTAATTCCTTGGCTGGGCTATCTCTGCTCTGTCAGTTCTTCCTCAGGCCTCCAAGGGCTAGGAATCCAGGACACAGGCATTTGGGAATGCTTGGTCATACTACTGGCTGCATTTTTCATTTGAGATAGAGAAATTTATTACTTGGGATCAGGATTCCCTCAGCCCTTCCAGAGACTCTTCTAGAGAAGGCATGTCTTGTTCTCCCAACCTTCCTGTAATTTATTAAACCATTTGAGTCCCTGCTGACATGCAAGGCTTGCTCTTTCTCACACTCAAGTTAAATCTCCCTAATTTTATTCTTTTTTCACCCTTTGCTGGAGGGTGTCCTTTGGAACCAGTTCATCTTCCACAGTTACCTTCCTTCCCCCCACACCCCACTGCCTTCTCCTTTTATTCCCAGGTCACAGGCACTAATCCTGCCCTGCTCTGAGGAGTTCCACGACACCTGTTAAACTCATGCTAAGTGGAAAGCAAAAGGAGAAGATGCTCCTTGAAGCTGAGCTGCTGACATGCATCATATGGAAAAATTTTGTGAAAGAGGCTGACCTCAGCATCCTGTGGAGCATTCTAAATCCTGTCGCTGCACTTGAAAAAAAACCTAAATATTTTAAATGAATACGTCTGGGTGCAAGAAAAATCGTCCTGAAAAAAGGGCTAACGCTTTGAAAAACATTTGACACGGTTTCCAAGCCACCAAGAAAGTCAAACAGAGCAGGTAGTGCAGCAACTTGAGATCTGAGCAGAAGAAAAAGAAAACTTTGATCCAAAAGTACTTCAAAGTGCAATAGTTACAGATCCAGCAAGGTCTGAGCTCTTAAGTTAGCAGCTATTAAGTATTTACACACAGGGAGGAAGAAGAGATTAATTGCTTGTGAGATAAACAGAATGCTGATGCCAAGCCAGGGAGTCTTTTAAAAGTCAGATCAATTCAGTCAATAAATTAATGGCTGTGATGCTTCACACACTTGGGATTGAAAGCTTCCTCCCCTTTCAAGTTATCTGACACTTTCCCGAGGAATTATAATGTGCATAAAGGATTTCTAGAGACTGTGACTTTGAAAAAGATTTACACTTTCATTCTTTGGTGAAAGAGAGTTCCTTGCTAGGGATGTAGTCATATTTTTAAAGGATTCACCAGCAGACCCTATTTTTAGTAACTGGTTAACCATTCTGCCAAGAGAGCATTAATCCTAAGAATTAATGAGTGAATATCGTTTTTAAAATAGTTTTTCTCAAGAAGGACCAAGGGAAAATGAAACTGCAGTCAGGGCAACTGACCAACCAACAATCACAGCGTCCTCCAAACCCACTGCTCTAACTCAGCTGGTGCTGCTGCTGAGGGCAGCCTGCTATTTGCATGGTTATGAATTGTGAGAATTGAGCTTTTCTTTCCTTTTAATGAGTTATTGATTTTAGGAAATCACTCAGGGCAGACAATCCATGCATTAACAGGGGGGTTTCACTCGGAGAGACACATTATTTTATAGCACTGCTGAGAAAATTCAAGGCATGAAGTCCTTCAGCTCCTGCAGACAAGCCAGATCGATGTGCCTCTGAGAGACCAGCACCTCATGGGACTGATTCACAGGGAAATACCTGAGAGACTCCTCCCTCACAGGGATTGGGGTGTTTACACTTCTTTAGTATGACAAAGACCTGAGATCCAGAACTGGAGGCATCCTACTCATTGTACACAGAGTTTTTATGGATTTCCAGGAGATTTCCTTGTGTAAGGAATGCCAGGCCTCAGATAGTAAGAGCTTGGGAGAATGTAAAGGAATATACTTTTAAACTCAACAGCAGACATGTTTTTGAAGGGAAAAGAAGAAAAGCAGCAAGGTGCCAGAAAAGGTATTCCTTAAAACCATTAAAGCACACAAGCTGAGTTTCCAGCTCAGGAAAGCATCCCTACACAGAACAGGGGTGTATGCACACAATGACATGTTGTCCATGAGAAGGATGGATTTCAGGACATGTTTAAGTGTGGTCAGAGTCTGGAGAGTCAGCCTCCTACAAAATAAATGTGTTCAAATGCATTTAGAGAATATACCTGAACTTAGGAAATTCAATGTTAACAAACTCAAAAGGAAGATTTTTTTTTTTGGTCTGGACTCACTTGTTTTGTATATACAATCCCCCACTCCCCAAAAAAGTCTAAATTAATTATAAAATAAATTCCTACTTTGACTGTCCTCAGTGCTAAAGGCATTTACTACCTTGTGACTTGCTAACTGACAAATATTTCCAAGTTAAACATTGATTTTCCTTTGCTTCCTTTCATTCCTGTCTTGAGCAATCTCTTGGATTGTGGGATTACAAAGAGGGTACATACACATATCACTCAGTTCATATTCCATGGACTTAGGAATCATTAGGTCTTTGCACAGTAAACCTACAACAGCCCAGCCAGAGGACATGTCTGCAGAGTGCTTTGAGACTGGAGTGGTTAATGTTAGCAGAGGTGATCTGGCCCAATATCTGGCAGGAAATAGTTTTGCAGAGATAACTGAGTGGAATTCTATGGCATGCAAAATACATATGGTCATATTAGATAGTCTTAAGTTTCCTTCTCATCTAAACCCCATTAATTTAGTGAAGTTTCCTTGGTAATGAAAGAGTAACTTTTGACAGGATGTAGATATATTTGCATCTTCACTAAATTTCTGCTGTGCCTCTTGAACTCAATATTGTCCCAACTTTGGACTAACTTCACTGTGATTTACGTCTTTCCATTAATGAAAGCAATCACAAAAATGAAGAAAATAAGTACTACATCTTATGAAAAACATTTAAAAAATAAAATGTCAGTGCAGTAGACAAAGTCCAGAACAAAAATCTTCTGAATTTTGGGTCTGCTTTGCTACTTGCTCCCAAGAGCTGGGTTACTTCATTTTTCTGCCTCAGTTTTTTTAAAGTAAGAGAAAAGCTGCCTACTTGCTTTTCTCTCAAGCATATTGTAAATATTAATTGATTTTTGTGCTTATTCTGTTTATTTAGTTTACTCAAATGTAATAAGGTACTCACTCAGCAAAGCTCCTAAGCATGCACTCCACAAACAGCCTTCTGTAAGGACAGAGGCCTTTGAACCTGACCCTCACAACTGGGGGTTTTGTCTTGTTTTCTGTGCACCCACTGAGGTTTCCTTTCCCACTACATTTATGGGTCCTTGCTAAAATGGGTTTCCCCTCCTACACTTGCAGTGATACCAAGTCTAAGAGCAAACCTGCCCTCCAGTTTGGCTTCTCTGGGCACAGCAGGGACTGCACCAGTGATTTGCAGGGAAGGGGAAAGTTTGTTGAAGAGAGACATAAGGGAGATGAATGAGGCTTTATGTTTCTTCTTATGAGAAGAGTGATAGAATTACAGAATCACAGAATGGTTTGGGTTGGAAGGGACCTTAAAGACCAACCTCCCTGCTATGAACAGGGCCATCTTTCACTAGACGAGGTTTCCCAGGGCCCCAACCAACCTGGCCTTGAACATGTCCATGGATGGGGCAGCCAAAACAAGAATGTGAACAAAGACAATATTCTGTGTGGAAGAAAGGTGAATTCAAAAATCTCACCTCAGTCAAAGCCCTTCAGAGAGACAGAGAAGAGATAAGGGAAGCTTAAACAGCACCTTTTCTCCCCGGCCAACAGGATCATGTTCTCCTTGCAGGGAGTGTCTGATTCTGAAGCCATAGATGATTTATATGGCTCAGTTCACCGAAGCAGGGGAGGAGGACTATTAAGTGTGCAGGAGTACTACACTGAAACAGTACAGAAAAATAATGGAAATTTTCTGCTCTTGATTGATAGGTAAAAACACAAGCTGGTATGAGGGTCAAACTGATACTACAGGGTAGAGGGGGGACAGAGAGAAATTCTGTTCAAAGATTTCGGGATAACCCAAATAGAACTTGTCAAGAAAAGAAAGCCAGTCTATCCAAAGTGAAACTTAGCGGGCAGTTCTGACAGATATGAAAGACAAGATACTCACAGAGACCTGTGCAAAAATACCAGAGTCTGCAGGAACAAGACAGAGTTCGTGAACAAGAGAAGCCCAGACAACATTTGGTATTGGGGAAAAGATACAGAACTGCAGTGGCTCACATCATTTTGGCATTTGCAGACTCTTGAGAGAAGGTATTGGAGAAAGTCCGGTACAAAGTCAATGGCCACTGCATGACTAGTTCCAAAGAGGTTGTAGGACATTAGATAACACTGGGAAAACTGTTTCGTTCAAATTGGACAGAAACATGAAATACAGTTCAGTGCCAGAAAAAGCAATATTTGTGCTACTAATACTGCTATTCAATATTAGAAATTACCACAGAAAACAGCCAACAAAAAGGTAAAACTCTTTCCTTTAGTAGGGAAATACAATCTAAGCATTGAGATAGACAAATCAGAAAGACGTATCATGTAGTTGTACCAAGAGAAAGTATCTGCTGCAGTAAAAAACATGTTCTGGATCTTCTTAGGAGTGTACATTCCCTGCCAGGTTATGGGACAGGAACAAATGAAGACTCTGATGTAAAGTTTCTTGGGCAAGCAACTTCTCTGGGTACACAAAACTGAGAGACCAAACACGTGACATTTTACACTCCTGGGAATGTGTGCCTGGAAGCTACTGGAATACTTGAATACAAATATTGTTTGAGAACAAGCAGAAGAGCCAAGAGTCAGTTCAATTAACTAAGGGGGGAAAAGGAGTTTTTCAGCTGTGTAATGGTCCCTCCATTCTCACCCAACCAAAAGAAGCCCTCAACCTTCAAATGTGCTCACTCAAGCAGTGGAAAAGATCAGAGATCCATTGGGAGAGTAGTGTGGGATATGAGGACAATGCTCAGTCAAACTATCCAATACTGATCTGAGATGACAATGGCAGGGAACAGACACAAGGGCAAATCAACTTGTAAGAAGCAGGAAAAACTGAAGGGACTAGTTAGAGTGGCAGAGCCAAGGTGTGACTGCAAACCTACATCTGATTTCCCTTGGAAATTCCAATGGTGGGTACCAGCATGGCCTTGGCAGCTGGGATGCTGGGATTTCTGAAGACTCACAGAATGCTGCAGTGGCACAGAGCATTCTGAACTCTGAATGAATATTGCTAATTAGTTGATATTTAGATACAAAATGTTTGCTGTGGTAGGTTAATGTTTTGTGGTAAACTAACATCATTTCTTATGAGCAAGTGGGAATTTCATATTAAGACAAGCTTGGTCTGTCAGGCACTGGCTCCAAGGAATTTCTGCATGGCAGAGGACTGGATGCTACTCTTGCTTTTTGCATGTTTCTCAGTGATGACAGTCCTCTGCCAAAACTTGCAAGGCTGTACCTATCTCAGGTTCATGGTGAATGAGGTAAGGCCCTGCTCACTCTGATGTAACCTGAAATAAATGGGATGGACAAGTGATCAGATTAAAGAAGTGGGTCAGACCTGCTGCTGGCGCTGCTCCACTGACGTCAATGGAACTAAGCTGATTTACACCAGCTGAGTATCTGTCCTGGAGGTTTCAATGTATTTAGACAAAATTAATGAAAATGCCCATAAAAAGATCCCCTTGGAAGATCCCAAGTCCAAACCCCTCATTCCTAAACAGAGTAAATAAATGACAAGAAAGCAGTTACAGCAGACATCGCTCATTGCAAGCTAACGATGAGCAGAATAAAGGTCAGGCCACTCTAAATCTTTAATTGCTCCTTACACTCCTGAATGGGAGAGAAACTGATAATTCAGCATAAAATCACCTTAACTCTGGCTCAAAACAAATATCTTAGCAGCAACTGTTCCTGGAACAAACAGGTGCTCTCTCTCCTTTGCCTCATGAAACATTAACTTCAATCCCCATCAGGCAACTGAGGCTACAAAATAAAGTTTAGCTTCTGTCCAGGACTGGGTCATACCTTTAGTACTGAAGAAAATCAGTGTTTGTGTTCTATAGACAGGAATGCAAACACTTTCTGAAAACAAAACTAAACTCACAAATAAACTTTCAGGGGTTCCTCAGACTTAGGTTCACACCCCTACATCCTTATCCTAACTCAAATACAATTTCCTTTGGAAAATGTCTTTATAATTGTTGTTCTTCCAAATAATGCCTTGGAAATACTACAGCCAGAGAACATGTGTGCATTGGCAATAGTTTGTAACTTTGTCCCTGATGAGGAAATATTTAGCTGTTGATAGGATAAAACAACCCTAAGAAATGGGAAAAGCAGCCTTATTGAAATGAAATTATAAATCATACGATTCTTTGCATCCAGGAAAAACGGGCCATATCCTCAAATTGTTGGAAGTCAGTGTTGACCTGCAGAAGTTACATAGCTTTGCCATTCACACCAATGAGTGCTTTCTTTGGTACATTTATCATACCAAAAAATAAAACATACCCTCGGTTATTCAAGGGTAATGACCTAGAGGCAGGATTTCAGAAATACTTGTTTGCATATATGACCCAAGCTGTATTTATTCCATATAAATGCACTCTAATCTGTGTTTCCAGTTTTGTTCAACCTCAGCAATTCCAAGGTGCTTTTGTTCATGCTGTTAAAGATATTTCTGCTGAGGCCTACTAGAGAATGGAATAGTTTTATCACATTTTAAAAGCTCATCTGAAATGCCATATTCAAGGAGCAAGACATATAAATTCAGTCTGGCATCTCCCAAGCCTCTGCTGCTTATGTTTCACACAATAAACACAGGTGTGTTTTACACATATATATAAAATCACACATATATAAAATCTCAAAAAAAGTATTTGCAAAGTGCTAATTTGTTTATATTTATACTGTTGATTTGTTTTCTTCACAGAAAAATAACTCTTTTCCAGTTCTACACTTCAGCCTCAGTTCTGAGGAGTTACTGATTCCAGCTTTCTGCTGTCTTGGGATCCTCCATACCTGCTTTGTGCTACAGAGCACGAGCGAGGCTGCAAACCTGGTGGTCTGATTTTCCTCCCCTACCTGCAGTTATCAAAACCTTCTTTCCCACTGTGTTTTTGTGCATTAGAAACCCTCCTCTCCCAACATCCACACTGGGCAGTTGCATGCAGAATAGGCCTTGTGCTGAATCCATGCTGCCAGCATTCCTAAAATGCTACAGCTCGGCACAGAATTTGACCTATAGCACAGCAGAGGGAAAGTTCAAACACAAAATGAGATATCCACTCCACAAGCTGAATTCCAATAAGTAATTTCCTTTTCCCACTGTTGTACCACAGATTCTCATCAGATAGGCAATAACAGACAGAAACCTCACCAGTTTTTATTTTATTTTTTTATAACCCGTAAAATTTCTTGGAGCAATTGTACAGATTTCAGGCTTCCCTTTGATCGGTCTTTGCAACAATGACTCTGGGCCTCTGCCTAGGTATGATCCCTCAATCCCAACACATACAATGGAAGTGCCCCAGCCCACAGAAAGCCTTCTCATTAAAGCCCTAATCTGTTCCACTACATTCTTGCAAGACAGAATTATCCAGCTTTAAAGCATGCCTCAATAGTGAGCCGTAATAAGACTGATAGAAACAGCTTAAGTAATTGGATTGCTATATGGTATTGAATGTCTGACAACAAAAGATATCAATCTCTATTCTACCAGCGAATCTTTGTTCCAGCAATGAATTCATTTAGTAATGCACTTGGAGGCCTGCAGGCCCTGCAGGAGGAATAACAGACTGCGGACACAAAGGCAGGCCCATCTGATGAGCACAGAGAAAGCGACTGTGCCATTCCAAGAAGTTAATTACAGTGAACAAAAGCACAAGACTATGACTTGTTGACCATTACCATAATCACATTACTATAGTCTTCCTTTATTCCCAGCAGCAGAGGGGCTATTCTTCCTTTCCATTTGGCACCGTGCATCATATTTGTGTTTTGTCACCTGAAATGTGTTGCTGAACAGACCTCCCTCTATAGAGAGCTGGAAATGTCACACCATTTCTTTTACAATTTATTCTTCGGAAATTGATTTATAAATACTCCAAATAGATTACCTTTTTTTTTTTTAACTTTGGAAAAAGACAACAGCTCTCAAGATTCTCTGCAAATGAAAATTTGTAAGAATGATTGCCTATGAAACCTTGTGCTTATGACACATGATACTTCCATGATTTATGTATATTATTGTAACTCAGACACGATAGAATGATTCATGATATACATCCATCCCACTTCTGGAGCTAAACATATCCCACACTTGCATATAAATTGAAAGAGGGTAGATTTAAAATAGATATAAGGAAGAAATTTTTTACTGTGAGGGTGGTGAAGCACTGGCACAGGTTACCCAGAGAAGCTGTGGATGTCCCATCCCTGGAAACATTCCAGGTGAGGTTGGATGGGGGTCTGAGCAACCTGATCTGGTTGAAGATGTCCCTGCTCATTGCAGAGGGGTCAGACCAGGTGACCTTTAAAGGTTCCTTCCTACCCAAACCATTCTATGACTCTATGATATTTAACAATTAAACAAACCCTGATTTACTCCACAATGTAAGGTCCTTTCTAATAACAAGTGACAAAAATTTTGCTTCAGACAAAAGCAAGTTCTAAGACCTCTAAAATGGATAACTTGGTGGAAACGGCACTGGGACCTACTGTTTTCACATCTATTAGACATGGTAACAAACCCAAGGGGCTGAGGGACCTAAATCCAGGGGGTTGGGTGGCATTTGTGCCTGAAAAAACCCTCAGCTCTCAATTCCATGTGCAGGGGACACTTTTTTAACTGGTGTACATCAGCCCAGCACAAAGTTAATATATCTGGTTCTAATAACTATACATATTTCATACAAAATACAACCAAAATAAAATGTATCTAGATCTCTTCTTCTTCAAAGTAGCTTAAATGGCACAGTGAATTAATTCCTAATCACTTAAAATTGCTCAAAGGGTGCTGTGCCAAAAGCTGTATGAATTTATTTTTTAGCACTACAACCAGCTTCAGAAGAGCAGTAAGTACTTCCCAGTTTGGAAGACAGAGAGAAATGGGATTAGAAAACCTGAGCAGTGCCCATTCCTCCCAAAAATCTCCAGAAGCAAAATTGCCAAGTGCTCTCAAAGAAAATGAAGACTTTAACAAAAATATGGGAGAATATCAAGATCATCAGCTTTCTCTGGTGTTGCAACTGGTGGTCAGGAAAAAATGGGTAAGTAGCAGGAACCTGCCCGCAATCCATCATAGATTCATGTACAAATGGCCCAAATTCTCTATTTAATTTAAGTATCATAAATTAGCAGAAAGACACCTTTTAACCAGCCAGCCAGGGGATTGAGAGTGCTGTCATAGGAGCAACTGAACTGCCAAGTGCTAATTGAGCACTCAAGCCTCAAAAGAAGCTGTAGAGTATCCAAACCCTACCTCACCCACGGCTGGAACACCTCAGCTAGTCATTCCTGGCCACATCCTGCCTCTGCAGTGAACCATCTCTGCCACAGCTCAGCTCCCAGCTGAGGGCCAGGGAGGTTTAGTGAAGCACAGCTCTCCAGACCTCAGCTGACCACTGTAATTTCTACTTTGCTAGAATGCATCTCCCCCAAACCAATCCTTTTCACACCCCCCAAAAAAATCCCTTGTGCACCAGCCAAACCCTGAAAAAGTTCAGCCATAGCAGGACATGCTGTAGAAAAGCAACTGCCCAGCAGAGCCCTGGGGAGCCCACAAGGTGACCACAGGGCAGTCGAACAAAAATCACCCCTCGCTGACTGGAACTGCTCTCTATGGTACCGTCTGACACACCGCAGCACATTTCCTGTCATACACAACCCCTATTCCAGCAACATCCCATCAACACCAACAAAACAGAAAGATCCATGTTTCCTGAAGCATTTCCCACCTTCAGAAGGGCAATGCACTGCAGAGTGCTGGCCACAGAACATGGAAACTGAGGCACCAAACGGCAACGCAGAACTCCAGTTAGTTAAACCTGGAGAGCAAAGCTCTGCTCACCAGCCCTCTTCTCTTTCAGCTGGGAATTCAGGAATCCCCAAAGAAGTTTAGTTTGAGTTGTGACAGCTTCTAAATCCAGGCCTGACTTTTTAATAGCAGCACTGCTGGTTTGGAAACGCTAAGCAGCATAGACACTTCCCTATGCAGAGTAATGATTAAAATCAGCAGTGCTGTAGGCTCTCTTGAAACTTGCTGAAGATTTACTCTTTAAACAAGAGAATGATTTATTTAACAATTATCTTCAGGCAGATTAAATTATGTGCTTTCAGGGCTCTTATTCACCACAAAATTAAGAACACTGGGTGCCAGCCCTGGAAGCCCCATGATTCTTTGAGACTCAGCACAGAAAGAGACTCATCCCGACCCAGGAGAAAGAGCTGTCTCTTTCCCATGGCCACAAAATGCCATCCCTGACCTTCTGTTTGGCTCCGCCATTTGCACAAATCCTTTGGCTTCCCCCTACTTGACCTCCTGCAAGTTGCAATGGACATATAAGGCACATGGCTCCCCAGGACCACACCAGGCATGCTCTGGGGCGGTGTCATGACGGAAGAGTTGCTCTGAAAGGATTGACTGATTACAAGCCAGATGCCCCACAGCAACACAGCATTTCCTAAGAATATCTGTTGTAAAATGCTCTAAGAGACCAAAGGGGTTTTGGGGAAGTAGGAGCTTCCAATGAGTGGGAAATCTCCACCAGGAATGCTGAAAGTATTTTTTTTTAAGAATAAAATTTTTAAAAAGTTTTTCATGCATCTTACAGCAGGGGACCCTGCCTTCAGCAGGCAGGCTGAGAGCACACTTATCATCATGTGAAGCTGCTTTTTGGCTTTGATGAACCAGGCTGAAAGCTGAGAGGAAGGGAAGGTGTTGGAGAATTCTTGCTGATAAATAATCTTTCCCCCTCCAATACTCTCAAATCCAAACTTAAATCAAGGGGTTCTGGCATCAAGCAGTTTTGGAAGAATGCCTTGTGTCTTTCCCCCACTGCTGGCACCCAGATCTCTGTTTCATCCAGGAGAACCCTCAAATGCTGATTCTCCTTTTCCATTCCCACTCCATTATTTCCATGTCCCTTGGTTTCAGCTTCTGCTCCCTCTATGGTTTTACAGCTTTGACTCAGTAAACAAAAGCCAGTTGTTCTGTGTGTACTGGACTTGTTCCTGTTCTTTTCACCACAGACCAAGATCCCTTGAAATGAGCCATTCACACTGCCTGGTGCTCAGTGTCAGCAGCAAGACACTGAAATATGGAGAGTGAAACCTTCCTAAAACACAGATTCCAGAATTAGACAGCCAAAATGTACAGGAAACTTTAAAATTGTAATGTGATCATCCTGCAGAAGACCACAGGCCCTGGACAAACAGATTTCCAGTACCACCATGCTGTGACTCACTGTGAATTTACCTCTAGCAGCAATATGAAAGATCATGCTGAAAAGTCACGCTCGGTGCTGCAGCCCTTCTGTCATTTAAATACCTTCATTTTCACTCAGCCATAATTATTGAGTAGTAAAAGCACAAAATGCCTTCCTGGATCAGCCAAGCCATTGCTTTCTTAGCAGCAGAATTCACTATACTGCTACTTTGATAGCCTAAAACCTAAAAAAATCAGAGCCATGGATGAGATAAGTGTTGTAAAATCTTGTCTAGACAGTTGTTTGGGCATTTAGCATAAATTTTATTACTCCCCTATTAAAATAGTGTCCATACGTAAGTCCCTTGTCTGAAATACTGAATCCACAGGAAGGAGAGAAGAGAGCAGAAACAAGGAGTCTGGAGATTGGCAAGTGAAGTGCCTAGGAAGCTCAAAGAAATGTCTGGAAAAAATAGGCTGAAAACACTACGATTGTCATTATTAAAGAAAATTATATGAGAATTACATAAAGATCAAACATACAGAAAGTGAGCCATGTCCTCTTCAGCCTCTCTCCTGACAACAAACAACAGGTTCTGCCTATGAAGTGGAAAGACAATATTTAAAAGTGATTTAAGGAAAGTCTCAGTATGAATAATTAATCTGTGGAACACTCTGCCAGAAAAACAGTGAGGAAACCACAAATGCAGCACTTCAAAATGAATAAGTGTTATTTATGACAAGATACAACTACAGGGTTATCAAGCCCTGTGATACTGATCCAAACAACTAACTAGAATGAATGAATATTTTTTCACTTAGGCAAATAATTCATTGCTTTCTAATTTCTTTGCTCCTTATACTGACCAATACCAACAAATGTTATAGCACTGGATATCTTACCTGGTATGACAGTGGCCATGCTTTCCTCCTTATGTCACTGACTTCTCTATAATATAGTGACATTAACAGCTTTTTCCTTGTTTAAAAACTGTCCCTTTCAAGTTCAGAGTCATTAGAAATCTGTTGAATGCAGGACTTGAACTGTGAAAGTGCTGCTTATACAAAAGTTATTATGACTACAGTTTTTTGTTGCCAAAAAGCCAAAGACTGTTTTGAGTGAGAACATAATTCTTGTGCTAACATGTGTAAGAGATACTGTGAAGGAACCACATGCAATAAAAGCAATAGCTGTATTAGCACTTATGTGAAAGCAGCTGTTCCTAATGTTTAAGGATCCTCTTTACAGGCTTTTGAGCTTCTGTGAGTTTGGGGAAAACAGTTTATTTACTTGAATTAAAAACTAATCAGCTTTAATTGTGGTCATAGTTATCAAATATTTAATTATGTGTTTTAGAAAGCTGGGTGTCCTGATGAAAAATGCGTAAAATAAAGACCCCATGTGTCCTTTTAGATCAGCTTTCAAGCTATGTTTATCAACACTGTTTGAGTCACCAGAATGAAAGGCCAGCCTTGAAAGCCTTGCACACAGCAAGGTACTTCAGCAAAAGGACCTCAGACAATTGATGTTTTCAGTTTCATGTTGAAGTATATATTTCATTTTCTGCCTGGATTGTTTTTGTGCAGGGTCTGGGGTAAGTGCTTTTTCCTAAGCAGGTTTTCTCACTCACTTGAATTCACTTTATGTCTCTATGCCATTTTTCTGTCCCAACTACTTAAACTGTTTTATAGACTAGGGACTTTCTCCTGATTAATAGAGTTGATCTCTGATACCAGTTATCAGTGCAAAGCATAACCATCACAGTCATACTGGAAGCTCTTTGTTTGCTGTCCTTAAAAAGTTCCAAGGTTATTTCCCACTGTGGGAATACTATATAACTAATTAGACTCAATGAGACATTTTCTAGGAACTTTGAAATACTCTGCATAAAACTACTCAGAAGTTGTACAGTCTGCTCTAGAGCTGCTCTACTCCATCCCTTTCATAAAAACCTCTTCAACCTTTCTACCACCAAAGAACTTCCAAAATTCTGCAAGCCCAGCATCTTCTCCTCTGGTGACCAGCACCACCGAGTCAGCCACTGGATACAGAGTGCTGACTGAATTTCAGATCTGCTGGCCACAAATCTGCCAAGAACGAAGCAGGTCAGACATGTAAATTTATTCTGCATTTGGAAGACATCCCCTTGGGAATAAATTTTGCAGAATCATCCTCTAGTAACAAGTTTCCCTTAGCAAAGTTATGTTGGGCTTGGGATAATCCTCTTTCAACAACAACCCCCATATTTTTTGCTAGCTGAAATCCCCAAAATAAGGCCACATTTGAACAGAAAAACAGAAGTCACTGTATGGACATACCCTTTTTGGAATGCCAGCTCTATTTTCCCAGGTCAGGTCTGACAGCTTTGCAGTTTGTCACTTGATGTGGATAGGCTGAAACAACCTAAACCCAAGCCATGCACAAACTGCTGTACAGCAACAAATCTTCCCAATCCCTTGTCATCAATGACTGCAGAGCACTCACAGCAACACAGGCACTCTTTCTCAGGGAAACATCATGCTTAGAATCACAGCACAGAGAACTGTCAAGTCCTATTTCCCTCCCTAATGGGTTAGCAAATGGGCTGGTGGTTTTTTACAAGCATCTAACCCATGAATTGATAGTGTTTACCCTTGGCTATTATTTTTAAGGAAGCCTTCTCTGGCCACAGTACAAACATCCCTTTTGCTGCAGGCTGTCCCTTTGTCTAACAACCCTTCACTTGGAGCTTTTGACTGGTCCAGTGCTCATGCAGAGAGGAGCTTCCCAGGATACAGAGCTCAGACTTTCATTAGTCTCCATTAAACCTAAAAGTGGCCACGTTAAAAAAAGTTAAAAGAACTGGCAAACAATTTTGGAGTCCTAGAGAAATAAAAAATTGCTGGAGGAAAGATATCTGGGGCAAACAAGGCTCAGTTGGTACAATGGGAAAGTATTGTTTTCCACCTACCCTGAGCTATCTTGGGAAGAGCAGCATTCCTACACTCCCCTGCCCTCCACACAAGGAGCAGGCATAGACCAGGGGCAGATGGGAAGGGGCAATGCATATCCTATAACCTGCACAGGAGGGATGCAGTGGGCCTGCCCTTCCTGATGAGTGGCTGCTCTGGAAAGTAGAGAGAAAAGGGTCTGTCTATGTTAAAACAACAACAACAACAAAACAACACAAAAAACCTCACAACTAAGGAGGAAATGAAATCTTTCCAACTACCACACAGTGTCAATCCAGCTTGTGTCCTGTCTTTGAATCTACAGAGCCCTGGGAACCCATATAGAACAGGGTGCTTTCAAGATGTGCAGAAGCAAGAGAGGGGGGATGAGAGGTAAGAGACACATTCAGTTCTATGTAAAGAAATGTGGCTCATAAAGAAGTGTTGCCTTTCCACTTGTTGGCCCAGATGAAATAAATTACCTTCCTTCTGCCCAAGAATAGAGTTTTTTCCTACCAAAGGTGAGGTACATGCCATGCATGCAGCTTCTTCAGCTGGAGAGGCACATGGAAAGAGCTAGAAGGCCAAAGGGAGAGGTCTGCAGGGCCCACAAGAGGGAATACAGCTATCCACAAAGTTCCAACTCTTCCCTGTTGGAAAAAAGACCCTTCTCCCTTCTGCAAGGTCGATCCTCTTGTGTAGAGAACTCTGTGAATAAAAACTCTGAGGAGTTCAGAAATTATATGCCCATCATTTCGTGAAGATGCATTCAAGAAAGGACTGGTCAAGCCATTAAGCTAAAGAGTGACTTCACTGAGACAATTACCCAACCCCCATCAATTCAGTTTTTACAACTGACTTTTGCAGCAACATATTCACTTAAAGATAAGGAAAGCAAAAAGTTTAAAAATATCTAGCAGTATCATAGTTTTCATCCAAACCAGTTCTGAGGTAGATATAGAATACATTAAACAAATTAATTCCAATCTAACCAGCTAATACTACAAACATTCCAAATTGTTCTGTTCTGCAAGTATGAAAATTAAACTACATAAATACTCAAAGTTTAGTTATGGAAAATGACTTGATGATGTGCATTATGGGCAAACAGTAAAAAAAACCATGTTTTGCCACGGACTCAGCAGAGGGAGGCTCAGGGAAACGGGTGAGAGAAGTAAAGCAAGAGGGAAGAGGCAAAAGTTGGTATCAGTGAGATCTGGTGCTGAGCATGTCCCTTATATGTTACTTTGCAAATACAATGGAGATGCAAAAACAGGCTGGAAAAATTCCTCTGAGGAGAAAAATCTACAGCCTTATATACCCCTCTCCAGTATCTTTTTTAGCAATCTCGCCTTTGGTTTCAGTGTAATATGAACAGACCTATCTACTTACAAAAGCTCCCCTCTTCCCACCAGCCTTGTTTGTTATTTTATGTGTTTCTGCATCATTTGCAGAGTCTGCTTTGATCTACATTCCTCCTGGATGTGCAGTTTCCTTTTCGGCTACCAAAAGGAAAACTGTTTGGTTTGAGAATTTGCTTATTTTGAAGCTCCACTGGCCCCAAATACCTATTTTTAATCCAAATCAACACAGCTCAGTGCTTTTAGCTCTTCAGCACTGGTTGCCTTCCTTTCAGGAAAAACCTCTTAGAACAATAAGTGACCCCTTCATGCTCTAATAAAATGTCCAAACTGTAATTCTAGCTGGCATAAACGAGAGCATTCAGTTTGCTACAGCTGAGTTTGAATATTGACACTCGTGCATAACTTGATCCTTGAATTGCTTTTATTTTAGCAGCATCCTGAAATGGTCAATATTTTGTTTCACCTCTGATACCCAACAACACATACCGGGCTCTGCGAAACATCATCAGAGCAGGTAATTAAGAATTCTCTCAATATTTCTTTATTACAGACTCAATCTATTTTCCACCAATGGCGAAATTCCTGTGGCCTCTGAGGGCTGGCTGGGCTTGGGTGTGTTTGTACATGACTGTAAGCCCTTCTGCATAGATTATGTGATGTTGTATGTAAAGTCTGAGCCATTTTAATCCTTCCTCCTTCTCTAATAAGCATCACAATGCCCTCACATGAGGAATAGTCCATAGACAAAACACAGTTCATAAATAACAGGTAAACAATCTTCAAATGAGAAGAGAAGGCAGGACACATCCTTGGATTGACTCTTTGACTGGGAAACAGGATATATTCTTCAAGGACCTTGCAGGAATGGTCCCAGAGGACAATTGGAGATTAGATCTTCTCTTCCATGGGGTTAGGCCACAGGAGTTAACTTGGGAAACAATTCAGATAAACAAAGCACTAGCAAGAGGAAGGACACTGTGGGATTTTGCTTCTGTGTCTTTACCACACGTGGACCTTCATGTCAAGCTCCACATTAAAAACTTAGTTTCAAATGGAAACAGAGCATTAACTGACATCACCAGTGTTGGAAAGAAGTAATATATGATTATGAGGCCTATAATCAGAACATCCTCATCCACTGACCCAAAATAAGGGCAAATGTTCTTAGTGTCACTCAACAGATCCTCAGCTCCTTTTATAAGAGCAAGTGCAGAAGCTTGGAGATTCATGTTCCTTTCATCTGCAGCCCAGTCCATTAAATGCAGCCAAAGGCAGATGTTCTCCCTGTGAATAGTTTTGTTTTAAGGAAAACTGATGAGGGAAATTTGTATTCCAGTGCATGTGGGCACACCGGTACCATCACACACAGAGCTGCATAAGCAGTGAGGGAAAGCGTTCCTACTTTGCAAGGAGAAAAACATTCCTCACATAAACACAGCCAGGGCCACTTTACCAGAGCAAAGATTAGGAAAACAGTTATCAAGGATGAGTGACTGAAATATCTGAGAATAACTTCCCTTTTTCATATAAATATATATGTGTGTGTGTGTGTGTGTGTGTGTGTGTGTGTGTGTGTGTAAGGGGGGGAAAAGCAAATACATGGAGCAATGTATGTGTATGTGCAATATGCCCACCCTTGCAATATGCCCACCCTTGCAAGCCTATATTAATTATGAAGAAGCTTTGCTGGAAGAAACAGACATACAGAACTTGTAAACTGCTCTGTATTCAATCTAAAATAAAGCAAATGGAAGTGGTTTCCTGCAAAGTGTATGGATGAGGCTATTGCAGATTTTAATAGAAAACATACTGATTTTTCTCTACATGTTCTCTTGAAACACATTTTTCTGTATCTTTAAAATATAAGATTTTAATAATAAAGATATATTAGTGCACAGTGATGGTGCTCTGTGTGGTTCTTTCTGAGAAGCCAAATTCTCCATCTAAGACAGTGAGATTAAAATAACACAGAAGAGAATTATTACTTGAGAAATCCCAAAAGCAATGCCAGTGGATGATCCAGGAAAATATTTGGTTTCTTTTTTTTTGTCCTAGATTTAAAGTATGTAGAAACATATATAAATTGTAAATCTCAGATAAATTAGCTGAAAGCAGGAAACACCCCATACCCAGCTGGCAATGCATCCCAAAAGCAGCACATCAGGGTTACCCCAGAGCAGGCCCTTCAGAGCAGTGTCTGCCTCAGCTGTGCTGCCTGCCCTGCCATCTTCTGCATTGTCAGGACCACAGCTTGCATCCTTAAGACTTGAAACTGATCCACTTCAGTGATTAGGCTGATCCAAGGACACGGACAGGAGAGCAGGATTTAATGGGCAGGCAGGCAGGAAAAGTCTTTTAACACTTTAGAAAACATTGACTTGGTGGAAGGAATTGGCTAGCTCAAGGGATTAGTAATGAGATACCGAGCCCCTTAGCTCTAGGTCACCACACTGAATCTGGTCCAGGTCAGTAGAAATCAAAAGCTGTTGCTGTTCAGTGGCCTTTGGGAAGTCAGTTGGTGGTCCTACCCACTTACCTTTGGCAAAATATTTGTACCAAAACTAACAATAACATTTGGCAGCACTTGTAGGAAAGGTTTAGGACTGGCACAGTACAGGAAAAGTCCAGGCAGAGGAAGAGTCCCAGCAAATACACTAGGCTGGGACTCAGGAAAAAAAATGAGAAAACAAGCTCCCTGATCGATCATCTACAGATTTCCAGTGTGACTTGGGGCATGAGACTGAAGGTCCTGTTCAAGAAAATTTTATTTCCTCACTGCTGAGGTCTTCTCAAGGCATTTATGGCCTAAAAGTCTCTGAAGGGCAGAGCAATTGGGGAAGTTCAGACCCTCACCTTTAAAATGGGAGTAGTTAGCTCACAGGGCTGCTGCAGGGAAAGCCTCACTAAGGGGTGCTAGAAAAGCTACACAAGAAACCAAGACAGGGGAGCAAACCTTTCTACGTAAAATCAGATCCCCTAATTCCAAAGCAAGGGATTTGCTGAGTATGCACAAAGCTCCCATACTCAAAGCTGTGTGCTTCATGTGCTTAAAAAGAACAAATTCCCCATATAGAAAAAGTACACCCAAAAATCACCCACATTTCCACCGTTTCCCAGTAGAGCAGCATCAAAGAATCCAGCTGCTCCCAGCTTTTATCCCACCTAGGATGAAATTCTAATGTCTGTGTTGTGCAGGAGGTCAAATAGATTATCATAATAGTCCCTTCTGGCCTTAAAAACTATGAAATTGGAGAGTGAATCACAAGATTTTCGGTCACTATTGAAGGCAGGATGGTAGGCGGCATAGCTCAGTGATAGGGTGTGATATGGCAGAGTAAATCCAATGTTCTTAGGCCCTGTGAAGCTGGGAAACTGACATTTTGCCTTCTTTGTTGCCCCTTTGGGACCCAAGAGAGATGCAGGTTATTATAATAATAAGCCCAGTCCACTCTCAATGCAGCCTAAGAATATTGCCTCTTACAGGAGTGAGTGCGTGAAGGATTGAGAAACACTAGTTATTTTCAAACTGGATTAAGTCTTTCAAAAGCTAATAGGTTTCCAATGAGCTGTGGTGTTGCTGCTGCAGCTGCTCTAATTTGAGAATAAAAGAATGCAGGCTTTGTGCCTGGGGACCTGTTATTGATCCGAGCAAGAAGGATGGGAAGGAAGGGGGTAGAGGAGGGTTATCCTCCTTTCAGCTGGGGCAGGGGCGTTCTTTTCAAAGTCACATTATCTGCTAGTAACAACAAAACCTAACCCCATGACATGCTGCTCTATACAGGATTGCACTTGTTGAGAACTAAAAGCATTAGAGGGAAAAAAACCTCCACTGGCAACCTTGTGCAGCAAACTTCACTGACGGCCCACGAGACTCAACAGATGGGTCTCGAGACTCCCTCATTAGGAAACGTGCCTGTCCCTTTGCATCTGCTGCCCTGCTCTGCTCTGTGCCACACTCATTAGCATCCCAGGCTCACAGATTCCTTAGCACGTGCTTCCAATAAATATCGGAAAGAAAGGAGGGGAGGGAAGCCACTGCCTGAAGCAGCAAGATGAGGGGTCACCCACTAGGCTGGGAAATCCTTCCACACACACACACAGAGTGCCCTGCAGCCCCAGAGCAGGGAGGACAATAAAAGGCAGCCAACCACAAACGTGCAGTTAAAGGGACAGGTGTGGAATTGCTCCTATTCAAGTTGCGGCAGATCCTCATTCGTTCCCCTCTGCCGCAGTAAATAAAAATCATCATTATATACATAAAATCCCCAACAGTTCAGGGCAACACACAGATTGAGGATCTGCAACAGTCTATGGCTCCTTTCAGACATAAAGCTGATGCACACTGGGTAATGCCATTACCTTCAAAGAAATTAATTGGTGTTGGGAGTCCAATTCTTCAGCCAGGCTCTTTTTCTTTCAGGTCTTCACCAAGCTGCCCCAGTGTTCTTCACCACACTTGGAGTGGTCCATGACTCAGGGCTGAGATCAGAAGCAACTGAAGAGAAAATCATCTCCTCTGTATTTGAAAAAGTTGTGAGACTAAATAGCTGTCAGGGGGGAAGGAAGGCAAAACCTTCGAGGTACTGTGGAAAGAGCAAAGACAAACCTTTAACCAGTGAGGCAGAGTGACAGGGTACCATGCTCATACCACCAAAAGCCCCTCTGCTTGCCTCCTCTCCATGGGGCTTGTTGCTATTGCATTCTTTCTCATTCACCCTTGTTCCCACTACCCTGCTAGAAGCTGCAGGCACTTTTACCACAGCTGCCTCCAGGGTGGGACTGGGAGAGTCTCAAGTCATTAATTGTGGGAGTTGATATAGACTTTGTTCAAAATGCAGACTTTTCAACACCAAAACCAGGTCAGCACTGGCTTGGACTCTTCCAAATGCTGCTGTCTCTGACATACAGCCCTGTCACAGCTCCCACTGCATGATCAGTGATAAAAAAGCCCTCAGTGCATATACAGGTAACATCTACATGCCTGTGGCCCTTCTGTGACATGCAGAATGGTCAAGGGGTTTATTTTTTAATTCTTGTGTAAAGAATGAACATAGGGAAAGGCATTTTTATCTCCCTTAGGACCTTGTCTTTATCTGTAGCACCAAGGGTGGCAGCCACCCTCTGTGGACTGTGCTTTATCTAAAAACATTTAGCTGATATGAAAAGGTTCCTTCTGCTGGGGGCCAGGCAGTGCCAAGGGACCAAGTAAAAGCAGACCACTGTGCATACCCCTAATTCCATGGAGAAACATTTTCCCTGTAGAACAGCAGCATCACTCCCACGTGCCCAACATTGTGGCCAAACTCACTGGTCACTCCAGCAAGTTACTTAAGCACATCCCTAACTTTAAGGTTTTTGTTCCTCCATTTAGGTACATTTATACTTTGGGCTGAATCTGGATTTCAGCAATCTTAATGTCTCTGAATGTTTCTTCAGGCCCAATGAAGCAACTCCCTTTATATTCCCCCAAAGGAATAAGTAAAATCAAGGCCCGGAATGTTAGATCAGCCATGGACTAATGGCAGGCAAAGCCAAGAAGTCATATACTGTACACTCAAATTTAAATGTGCTAATCACTGCTCTCTTCAGTAATTTCCTTGGCTAAATGACACCACTGTGTACTTCAGCCTTGCACCCTCCGGTTAGTTTGTGACTGAGAATGTATTGAACATGTACTTTCATATGCAATTAACAATTAAAACAACCTGTGTGAAACGAAGACTTCAGGCATTTTGATGCTGTCATAACAGGAAAACAAAACTTGGTCTGAGGCACTTTGTCTTGGTTTTGTTTCACACACTTAAAAATATTGACTTAGAGAAGTACCTTTGCAGAAAGCTGTGAGGGAAACCCTGCTAGAGGCTTGGAGCTCTGCTGGAAGCACCCGTTGCTCACTGGAGACAGGGCTCAGCCCAGGTTTCACTGCAGCCTCTTCCACGACCGACAGGAATAGCTGAGGTTGCTGCTTATCAGAGGAAAGTGTCATCTTGTCTGTGACAGACGTGCCAGCACTGCTCAGTGTCACAGTCTTTGCACCTACTGGAAGCTACTCCAGCTTGATAAGCTGTACCCCTACTCAGACCTTAAACTGTAGTCTCAGCTCTCCCCTGCTTTTAGAAAGCAGGGATTTGAGATCCAATCTCTGGTGCACAGAAATCCCAGCACTGGGGAGGATAACTGAAGGACAAAGCAACTGGTTCACAGGTTAATGTGGAGGCATCCGATCTTTGAAGGGTTAACAGACAAACAACCAGAAAGTAGGTTTTATGTGCATATAAATAAAAGAAACTGAAGGAGAAACAGTACTATTCTCGGGAACAAAGTAAGCTCTCAATTTTAAGCTGTGACAGAAAGCAATAATGTTATGGATTCACTTAATTACAGCTGGATAAAACATAAAGGGTTTACAATAGACATATTTTTTGGCTCTACATCTTTAACTCTTTCAGGGACTGTACTGGTTCTCACTGCAATAATTTCTGCATACCCCAGAGTCTACTTTTTATTTTTCTCAGAGTATCTTCTCAAAGAGATTTAATGCCTCACTTTAATCCTTGGGAGCTAATACACAGGAAAACTAAGGTGGGAATTTCAAAGGGACAAAACACATGTGCTAAATAAACACAACACAGCTTCGAAATTTTAGTTCAAGCAACATGCTCCAGGGAAAGAGGAAAGCAAATGCCTGTAACAGCAAACTGAATTTGGGGCTCTGGTCACCAGAGCATCTTCTCCAAAATCTTTTGACACATTTGAAAAGCTTGCCTGGAGACACAGCTTTAAGAAATTGTCTGACTCAGAAGAACCGAAGCTTTCATGGAAGTAAGAATGCAGTGCTCAGCGTAGGGGAAACTGTGCTCTTTCTCCTAACCTCTGCCACTTGCTCAACTTTCTCAGCAGAGGTAGCTTTCCCTCCTGATCCATTTGTGAAATAGTCTAATGTGGGGTGTGGCCTCCCCACAAACTGCTTCCTAATTAGTTTCTAAACATTAAATGATTATGGAAGCGCAATTCCCATTCCACTCAGGTGATGAAAAGCTTCACAGAGTTCAGTCTCACTTTGTAATTAGAGAAATTAGCTTTCTAAGTTTAGATCACTCAACTGTGCAAATGGGTTCATCTGCTGGAATGTGTTGCTCCGAAATGTGTGTCAGCCAAGCAGCACTGCACGGTCCCTATCTCTGCCTCCACGACCCTCAGCCAAGTGGGGAGGTCAGTTCCAGTGCTGCAAGAGGAAAACAAAGTGTTGTGGGTGTATTATAGGAAAGGCCTTATCTAAAAGCTCACTCATCCATGATTGACTGTAGCGATATGTCCTCCTTGCAACAGGGGAGCTTAACTCCGAGATAAAGGATTATCCAAGTGGATGAAATTTTCACTCTTTCACTCAAGTGTGTTCAGAATTATATCTAAAGCTACACAAATTAATTTAATGGGTCATTCTGAGGAGCAGAAGTCCTTTTATAAAAATCTACGAAAGGCTCCTCTAGACTCTTTGCTGTGAAATGAGGTCATCAAGCTTTATGAATTCTTTATGCTTATGGATTCCACGTGTCAAGAGATTCTTTTTCTGGTAGTCCTTTCTACTGGTTTATTGAAGGCTGATGCAGGATCAGGCCCCTGTGATTTTGCAACTGTCTTGATCTGCATTACAGTAGTAAACAAAAGTTTAGTCACTGACTTCAAAATGAGATGGATTGGGTCCCTGAACGAAGCACTTTTCCAGGGGCACCATTCCAAGCTTACCTTCAGGTATCACAAATCTAAGGAAATCCTGTGGGATTGTTCACAGCCATGACTCAATGAGTCACTGAGCTTTAAAAGGAAATTACAACTTTCCTAACACAAAGAATTGACTTCACGACACCTGACCCTCGTAAGCCAGGCACTCCCTCTAAAGGCTGTGATCCTCGTCCCACCAAAGTCCTGGGCAATCTCCCAGTGGCTTCAATGAACAGCTCTATATTAGGGAACTGATTCAGGCCCAAAGCAAAGCACTGCCTGTAATTCTGGACTTTGGCACACTAAATGTCTGTAACGGCTTCTAAGGTGGATGTGATCTAATTATGTCAGAATAGGAAGACCAGCAGGAAGTAACTTTATGCAATGTAAAAGCCCAGTGCCAGACGTTGAAAAGTTCTCCACCAGCCACAAAGGAAGACACGTTGGCTTCACATTTGTGAGACGTGCAAGGAGAGCACAGCAGCAGGAATTGTACATACACCAGTCTCAGGCTACTCAGAGTAACTCAATTCAGGCCCCCTGTGCACGGGCAGCAATTTGTACACTGGTGTGTATGTAATGAAATGCTCAGCTGGTTTTCAGTGCTGCTGTGCAGTGGTTAAAGATCTGGCCTTGAGAGCCCAGCAAAGAAAAGCAAGAGATGGGACTTCAAGGGTGAAATTCTGGACTAAGTAAGTTAAGGGGATTTTACTGCTGACTTCCATGAAGTCAAAATTTCTTTCAGGGCTCCAAAGGACAGAGTTTGCAATGCACTTCTGCACATGACTCATGCTCTGCCTTGCTTTACCTATCAGTAATACTCTCCATCTCAAGACATTGGGAGGCTTAATTCATTAATGCTTGCAAAGCGTTTTAAGTTGTTGGACAAGAAATTCTGTTGAAGGGCAGCTGCACTGCTGAGTCACAAGCACTGTGGGAACCAGAACTCTGGATTTCCTAAGCACCAGAGTCAAACAGGTGGAGTAACCTTTAACAGAAAGGCCAACTCCAGACCTGCCCTAAAGGTACAGAGCATACCAGCAAGCAGCAGGGTATTTAAAGGCCCAGAGGAGCAGATGTGTGGTACTTGGGAATGAGTAACATTTAAACAGGCTGTGGAAGCTAACCAACACCCACTGGGAAAAAAAGAAGAGAGGCACTGGTTCTTGTATCACCAAACTGCAGCCACATTGTGGATAAAACAATGGTTTACCAGCCTAAGAAAAGTTAATTATTCCAATAAGGAACAACCAATACTGCTGGAACCTGGGGGCTGAATGAAGCTGGAAGGAGTATTTGGCAACTGTGCACCCCATGGCCATGCCAAAACTGCAGGTATGTGGTCTGTGAACCCAAATGGGAAGTGATCTGCAGGAGTCTGATGGAAATCTGAGCATGGTTCTAAGGTGAGGGGCACAAATACCACCAGCTTCACAGCCTGGGCTACTCTGGAATGGGACAGAACTCATCACAGCCAAGAAGAGGCATGTGCTGTGGCTTTGCCATAGGAAATGAAAACAAAGGATATAAAATTAGGTCAGAAATCTTGTTTTCCTCTGTACCACTGACTCTGATGTATAAAACTGGCATTCACGCATCTGCTGTGTTAGATCAGGGTGGAATAGGAGATCAGGTCATAAGAATAGCTGTGCTGGGTCAGACCTAACGTCATGTAGGCCAGGTTCCCATCTCCAGAACCCCAGGAAGAAAGGGACAGTGACGCAGCAAGTTCCCAGCACAGTCACCCAACTTCTAGACCAGCAGTCCAGGGACTTCCCAAAACAGAGACTATGTTAGGGGTAGGGTTTTGGGGGTTTTCTTTACTTGTTCAATGCCCCTTGGATGTGCGGTCCTTCCTCTGGGAACCAGTCTGCACGTTTACTGCCACTGTGCAAACTGTGGGGCTTCTCGGTGCCCGGTGGCAGGGAGTCCACACACCTGGCTGTTTGGCTCCGGACCCTGTTCCTGAAAGGAGAGGACACGTGAGGTGGAAAAACCCCAGCACTCCCCTGGGAACCCGGGACGAGCATCTCCACCGCAGAGAACAGGGTCTCTGACGGAGTCTGAGCCCTCCGCCATCACGGTCTTCCCGGGACTGATCAGCTGAGACCTGAAGCCCGGGAGGCCGTCAGCAGTGCTGCCTTGTATAGGTGAGGGAACACCGAGTCGCACGGTGGCGACTGCCACCTCGGCTTCCCTCGGGAGAGCCGCTAGCCAGGGCTGCCTCAGCATTCCCTCAGGGAGCGCCGGCCCGTCCCCTCACGGAGCCCCGGCGCGCGCAGCGCAGCGCCCCCTCCCCGGCCCGCCTCAGGCACCGCAGGGCGAGAAGGGCGCCCGCCGCCACCGGCCCGGGACAGGGGGAAGTTTCCACACAGCAAAAAGTGCCCCTAAAGTCTTCATTCTTCTTTCACGCAGCTCCGAGGACGCGACAAGGCGAGGAGGAGAGCAGGCACGGGCAGCGGCGGGCGGGCCCCGTGCGCGTCCCCTCAGCGAGACGCGAGGCGGGAAGGTCCCGCCGGCCGCGAGCGCCCCTGAGGGAGCCCCTGAGGGAGCGCCCTCCCGGCGCGGCCCCTCCCGCCCCAGGTAGCGCTGGAAGCACCTGCGGAGCGGCGCTTCCCCCGGGACGGTCCCTCGGGGCAGCCGGGGCGCGCCGCCTCCCTCCGGCGGAGGTGCTGCCACTGCCGCCCGCAGCTCACCCCGTGCCATCCCTCCTCCTCCTGCCAGTACCTGCCTCCCCCTGCCCGTGCCATTCCCCTCCTCTGCTCCCTCCTCCTCCCGCTGTCCCTCATGCATATGGATGGGCGCATGCGCCCGCCGCCCTGGGCTAGATGAAGCGGAGCGGCCGCGGCGCTCGCAGACGGGCGGGCGGCTGCGGGGCGGTGCGTGTGCTGCATGTGCGTGTGTATGTGTGAGTGTGTGTGCGTGTGTGTCTCGGGGGGGCGCGGGGCTCCGCCGCAAGAAATAAAAGGATTGGGATAATAATCGCAATAATAAAGCAAAACAAAAAACAACGAAAAAAAAGAAAAGAAAAGGGAAAGAAAAGAGGGGAGGCGAGAGAATAAGGCGGATAAAAGGAGGCCGGGCTGCTTTGCATTGAAGAGCGGGGCGCTATTGAAAGCGCTTGAAAAGCGGCGTTGTCCGGCGCGGGTGCGCCGCGGTATATTAGAGCGGGGCGGCGGCGGCAGCAGCGGCGGCGCCTCCTCCTCGTCTACCACCACCTCCTCCTCCTTCTTCTTCTACTTCTCCTCCTCCTCCTCCCTGCTGGCCCAGCCCGTCCCGTGCCGACCCGGAGCGAGCGGCGGCGGGCGGGCAGCGCGGCGGCGGGCGGCATGCGTGCGGCCCGGCAGGCGGCGAGCTCCGTCCTCACCCTCACCCTGCTCCTGGCGCTGCGGGACAAGGTACGTACCTGCCAGGCCGTGCGGGGGTCGGCGCTGCTCTATCGCGTTTGCGGGAAGGGGTGCTGAGAGTCCCGCACTGGCGCTCCTGCGGAGCTGCTGCCCGTAACTTCTCCGCGGGAGCGCTCCTTGCGGCAAGGCTTCATTCCCTGGGAATAAGAAATGCAATTACTGCAAGCTGCGGGGTTTCCCCCC